>JAJOZX010003670.1:402500-485747 GCA_023014485.1 Bathynomus jamesi | reverse complement strand
CTGTGTTTGCATGGTTTGTAAGCGTTCTTATTTTACTTCTTTTCATCTTTCACCCCTCTCCTATATTCTCCGACTATTTTTCTGACTTGTCGGCAGTGGCCGGCGGATGATGATGGTGAGACTTTTTCCCTCTTTTTCTGAATGAATGTTAACCCACGAATGATAGGTGTTGCTCCTTACTTAACCCCTTATTCTCCTCTCTTCTCTTAACCCCCTACTCTCTCCTTTCTCTCGGGCTAGCCTTAGAGTGGATCTTAGGGTCTTTGTTAGCCTTAGCTTCTGTAGATCTGTAGACCTTCAGATCTCCACAGATATTCCACTTATATTTCTGATACTGAAACTTTTCTAAAAGCAACTTCATGTTGTCGTATGACTCTTTCATGTTTGCAGCATGTGCAATAGGTACAGAAGGAAATTTATTTCCATTGTGAAGAAGGACTGCTTTCAAGCTGACTTTTGAGGAGTCAATGAACAATCGCCACTCATCCACATTATGTTCATGACCAAGAGCCCCCATGACTGAATTAACATCTTTACAAAACACAAGTCCATCTTCATGGGAGAACCATTCTTTGAATTCATCATGGCGGCTGCGGAAAAAACAAACTTTAGTGTCACGTTGCAGTAGATTCCAACCCTTTAATCTTGAACCTAAAAGTTCAGCCTGCTTCTTAGATAATTTCAAATCACGAACTAGGTCATTTAGATCTCCATGTGACAGTAAATGTGGTTCATTGGAGGAACAGGTAGCCTGGAATGTTGGATCAGAAATGTCTTCAACTTTTTCCTCGTGATATGCTACAGCTACGTTTGATTCCTCATCACTTAAACTTACATGTTCAGGAGGATTTGGTACTGGGAGTTGAGCACTGTGGGGAACTGGTCTCATTGCAGATGGTAGATTAGGGTATTTCATAAGGCTCTTTGTTTTTGAAGTGATCCCCTTTGTATTTACCAGGCAGAAATAGCAGTCTGTTGTGTGATCTTTGGGTTCCCCCCAAATCATTGGAATAGCAAATGGCATGTGACGTGAACCATTTAGCCATCCTGTAAGTAGTCTTACACATGTCACACAACAAATGTGAGGGGCCCAACTCTTGTCCTGATCGCCTACTTTACATCCGAAATAAAGTTCATAGCATTTTTTTACTAATGGTGTAAAGTTACGTTTCTGGGATTTTAAAGTTAGATCACCACATACATAACAAAAGGAATTAGGATGATTCAGACAGTTTTGCGCATTACAAAACATCTATATGAATACAACACTGGTGTAAAATTAACAAGAAGCAACAGACACTAGCTGTTAACACTGTGACATTTACAAGCAGACTGACTTGGAGCTGCTCTACACACAGAAACTAGGCTCATGTCTGAACAGGTACAAACATGTTTCAACCTGCACAGTCCGCTGCTCCGACCAAATTTATCCTGCCAGCATTATCAGAACTTTCTCCCCAAAGGAATAAATTGTACTAATTTTACAGAAAAATTAATACAACATATATATTAATATTAATATATTTTATTATAGTTATATTAATTAATATAATATATTATTATATTTATTATTTTTATAATGTTTTATATTATAATATTGTTATATACTTAATTATATATAATATGTTATTATTTTTTTATCCGGTGATCATGCTAAATGAGGAAAAAATGAACATAGTGTCACAAGTAAACTAAGCCTGATAGAAAAAATCTGATTTCATATTTAGATTCAGCATGAAAAAGTACACTTAGAACACCCATCAAAACCCTTGTGACAAAATTGTTGTTGACCAGTGTAATTAATGTGTGTGTAAATATCAAAAAACAATCCCCAAATACCTTTAACAATACATAAATCAAAATTTTTGTAGGCATCTTCACAGCAGGATAGGAAATGGCTCAGTGAGATGGGTTTCATTTGTTCATTATGTGGTTCTCAATTTGTAAAATAAAGTCTCTTTGTAAAAGAAACGTCTAGTGTTCTCCAACATACATTGATTGGGAAGTACACTGGTAACATACACTGATTTTGGCTCTCTACTTCTTCTATAGGTGGGGGGAGGGGGGCCACATTTTTGTGGGCACTCATTACATGGTAGATGAAATATACAGGGTGTCCATAAATGTTTACCCTGAAAACAGTATGCTCTCATGTTCTAATGATGAATCTTACATCCATTTTCTTTTTACAGGTGATCTCGTACATGCATAGAGTTTCTGTGCTGGTGTGTTTCATCTACCACATTCACCGCTAGGAGTGCTGTAGTAGCTGTTCAGTTAAGATGATGTCTGTGACAGAGAAGGCACAATGTGTTGTGTGGCATGCAGAAACAAAATCTCCTGTCAGTGTTCAGCGAAGGTTCAGAACAAAGTATGGAAAGACTACACCTGATATGAAGTTAATTAAGTCGTGGATGAAAAAATTCTTGGAAACTGGAAATGTGGAAAAGGGAAAGAGTAGTGTTAGACCATCAGTTTCCAATGGGACAGTGGAAAACATTCAAACTGCTTTCACATGGTCACCAAGGAAATTGGTGAGACAAGCTTCATGCCAACTAAAGATACCGAAGTCTACAGTGCACAAGGTGTTACACAAACGTTTGAAGTTACATGTCTACAAGGTACAAATTGTTCAAGAACTGAAGCCTGACCATCCAAAATGTGAACAATCGCTATTGACATTTTGAACAGCATTGACGAGGATAATGACTTCTTGTTACATGTCTGCTTTTCAGACGAGGCTATGTTTCATCTTAGGGTCATTCTCTGTCAGATCAACCAAAAAAAATTGAAATTAACACCCTCATCTCTCATATTTTGCTGAAATTTGGTTTATAGGGAGTTTGTGAGCCCTGAATCCATTTCTGAAATTATAAGGTCAATCCACCAACGGTTCAAGAGATATGACCTCGGGCAATTTGAGGTCACTCGCGAGGTTACTAACATTTGGTGAGCCATAACTTGGGTAATAATTGTCATAATTATATAAAAGTATATATATTTAGAATCAGAAAATGACAAGGAATCCAAATATGCAAGTTTTAGAACTCTAGGTTGAAAAATAAAAAAGTTACACTGTAACCAAAATTTGAGGTCACGATTTGACCTCTGGGGTATCAAATGAGAATTTTTTTTTTAAATGTAAAAAATGAAGGCATAGGCATTGGCTATTAGAATCAGCAAAAAAAAGTTTGTTTATGTTAGTATTTTTCATGTAACTAACATATAAGTGAACATATTCATAAGTTGTGCGTCAATTCTACCTATTTTTTCACACTTAAGCTCATAATTTGACCTATAGAAATTAAAATTACATTTTTTATAGATATAAAAAACAAAATCAGAGTTCTTGACTAATAGAAACAATCATAAAAAGTTTGTTTATGTTGGTACTTTTCATGTAACTAACTTATAAGTGAACACCATATTTATAATTGCTTGTCATTTCAAGGAATTTTTATATCTTAGCTATCAATTTGACCTCAAGCTCCAAGAATTTAATAAAAATTGTATTTCACTGCTAATCTACACTGGCAATAATAGTTATAATAGTGAAAGGGGAAGACTAAGCTCACATGTAGCCTAAACAAACCTGTTGAAACATGTTGCTACTTGTCTAAGTGCAGAATCAACACAGATAGTTGCAAAATTCCTTGTCTACAGGTTAGTACAGTTCCAGCCAGCACTGTGGGTGGCTGGTGGGTATGGTGTTTTAATGAGCCTCAGAGACTATCAAGGCCTAAAATATTAAGTGTGTATAGCTATATATTTTCTAAAAATATATATTACCTAATTGTAAATCCTATATCTTTACAGATCAAAATACAATGGTTCGGCACTTGAAATACTGCCAGGACCCTATTCAAAAACACAAGAAACGCATAACAATCAATCTTAGAAAAGTGACTGATGTACTTGTTGAAAAATGTGCTGGAAGAGTGAAAAAAGACTCATTGTTGTGTGTGAACTGCTGGACACTGATAATGAAAAACCCCACTATACTTAGTACCACTGAAAACAACGAGTCTGAGCAGGATTCAAATGAATCATCTACTATCAGTGGCTTGAGTAACATCTCTTCAATTCAAGATCTGGACAATGACAGTGATTGCTTGATAAAGGAAAATCCTTCAACTTCAGTTGAACCAGTTCTAGCATTTCTGGACCAAACACCAGTTAAAAAAAGTAAGTAATAAATTAATATAATAACTTATACTTTACTACAAGGTCTGTTTGATCTACTATATAGCCAATTATATAGCATTTAAGGTACTATAATTAATATTTAATTACTAATATTCAGGTGTGTGAAACCTTTTTTTCTGTTCTTTTCAGAAGGGCTGTCATTAAGCCAGAAAAAGCGCAAGGCTCGTGGTAAGCTATCATCTGCTCAGAAACACCTGAAGGAGAGGCTAGAACTCAGTTATGGTGTTCAAATTACTGAGGAGGTAAGTGATACTTCAAAACCTGAAACTAAATCTGAAAAACATCTAGACAAATTAATGAATGAATTGAAACAGTCATTCCTGGAGAGCAAATGTCACCATCACAAACTACAAATATTGACACTCTCACCATACACAATTGAAAAAACAGCTAGTTTCTTTCAAACTACAACATACATGGTGAAAAGAAGCCATTCACTTAAATCAGAACATGGAATCCTTCCGAAGATTCCACTAATGAGCAAAGGAAAAGTGATATCTGAAGAACACAAAGATATAGTTAGAAGATTCTATGAGTCAGAAGAGGTTAGTCGTATGTGTCCTGGCCAAAAGGATTGCGTGAAAGTTATCAGTGCTGAAGGTGCAATGAAGGTGCAAAAATGATTGGTCCTCGGGAATTTAAGAGAGATGTTTGAACTATATAAAAATGATGAAAAGAATCCCAAAATAGGATTTTCCACATTTGCAAAATTACGGCCATCATATTGTGTGCTTGCCGGTAGTGGTGGGACTCATTCTGTCTGTGTCTGCACATACCATCAAAATCCAAAATTGCAGCTGGCTGCATTGGGAGAAAGAGGTCTTTCATACAAGGATCTTATGGATTACAGTGTCTGCAGTACAGAAAGAGAGACTTGCATGATGCAACTTTGCAATGATTGCCCAAGAGAAGAGGGTGTCCTGGATTTTCTTGAGTTACTTGACAGTGTGAAATCAGCTCCAAATGAGATATCTTACAAGCAATGGGTGACTGTTGACCGTTGTACAATGGTTGATAAGGTGGAGCCACTTCATGAATACTTATCATCCCTAAGCATGAAAATATCCCACATGGTTCATCATCACTTTGTTGCTCAGCAACAATCACAGTACTTCAAGCAGTTGAAAGAAACACTACCACCTCAGAGCGAGGTAGTTATAGTAGGTGATTTCTCTGAGAATTATTCTTTCATTGTCCAGGATGCTGCCCAAGGGTTTCACTGGGACAATTCACAGTGTACAGTTCACCCTTTTGTCATCTATTATAGATCATCTGCAGACCAGGAACTTAGCCATTTTAGTGTCTGTTTCTTATCTGCATCACTAAAACACAATACTATAATGGTTTACTCATTCATATTGAAGCTTATGACATATGTTAAATTCAGATGCCCACAATTGAAGAAGGTGCACTATTTCTCAGATGGATGTGCTGGCCAATATAAGAACAGATACAACTTCACAAATCTCTGTTACCATGAAGAGGATTTTGGTCTGTCTTGTGAATGGCACTTCTTTGCTACATCCCATGGCAAAAATGCATGTGATGGGATTGGAGGAACAGTGAAAAGAGCTACTGCTCGTGCCAGTTTGCAGAGAACTACAGAGAGGCAAATTCTTACACCAGAACACATGTTTCAGTTTTGTGAAGAAAACTTGAGCAAGAAATAATTTTTCTTTGTAGCTACAGCTGATTTGAAAGATGCAGAAGAACGGTTGGAACATCGATTCAAGGATAGTAGGGCTATTCCTGGAACTCAGAAATATCATAGATTTGTTCCCCTAAACAAGGAAGAACTGATGGTGTATCCCATTTCAAGTGGCATTGGAGAAAAGAAAAGAATAAGGAAAAATCATTTTACTAATGAACCTGCAATGCTTGGTAACCTAAAATGTGTCAAACCAGGAGAGTATGTTGGCTACATTTATGACATGCAAGTTTGGTATGGAATTGTGGAGGAATATTGTGAAGAGTTTGATGATTTCACTGTGAACTTTCTACATCCCTCTGGGTCATCAGGATCAAGTGCATATTATTATCCATCAAACAAGGATTCATGTGCAGTGCCAGGACATCATATATTAACTGTAGTGAGTTGTCCTACCCTAAGAGGAGGCAGCAGAATTCAATACATTTTTCCACAAAAAGAAATTGATGAGAGCATCGAGCATGCAAAAATTGTATTAGGCTAGCACATGAATCCTCTAAGTAGGTCTTCCCCTTTCACTATTATAACTATTATTGCCAGTGTAGATTAGCAGTGAAATACAATTTTACATTGTTTGCCTTTGTTTTTATATCTATAAAAAAATGTAATTTTAATTTCTATAGGTCAAATTATGAGCTTAAGTGTGAAAAAATAGGTAGAATTGACGCACAACTTATGAATATGGTGTTCACTTATATGTTAGTTACATGAAAAATACTAACATAAACAAACTTTTTTTGCTGATTCTAATAGCCAATGCCTATGCCTTCATTTTTTACATTTAAAAAAAAAATTCTCATTTGATACCCAGAGGTCAAATCGTGACCTCAAATTTTGGTTACAGTGTAACTTTTTTATTTTTCAACCTAGAGTTCTAAAACTTGCATATTTGGATTCCTTGTCGTTTTCTGATTCTAAATATATATACTTTTATATAATTGTGACCATTATTACCCAAGTTATGGGTCGCCAAATGTTAGTGACCTCGCAAGTGACCTCAAATTTCCCGAGGTCATATCTCTTGAACCGTTGGTCGGATTGACCTTATAATTTCAGAAATGGATTCAGGGCCCACAAACTCCCTATAAACCAAATTTCAGCAAAATCTGAGAGATGAGGGTGTTAGGCACTGGTTGATCTGACAGAGAATGACCCCTTAGTGGTAGAGTCAACAGACACAATGTGCATATTTGGGGATTGGTAAACTCACGTGCCATAAGGGAGCATAGTCGGGGCAGTCTGAAGATCAATGTCTGGTGTGGACTAATGCATGACCAGATAATTGGTCCTTTCTTCTTCGCTGAGAACACTGTTTCCGCAACTGTGTACCTGGATATGCTCACCAATTACGCCATCCCTCAGCTGCAGGACAGGCAGCCAACTATCATCTTCCAACAAGATGGGGCACCCCCACATTGGGCACATGTTCATGAAACTCTCTACGCAACATTTCCAAATCGATGGATTGGCAGGGACGGGCCAATCCCATGGCCCCCAAGATCACCAGACATTACCCCACTGGATTTCTTTCTCTGGGGTAATGTTAAAGCTTTGGTTTATGCAACAGTTGTTCCAGATATCAGGACATTGTGAGAACGCATTACGGATGCAATTGCAATAGTTAACCCACAAATGTTGGAAAATGTGTGGCATGAGTGTGAATACCATTTAGACATTTTACATGCCACTAAGGGTGCACATGTGGAAGCTTATTAAGTTCATTAACTATGTATCAAAACTTTGTATGTTTATCTACTTATGATTAAAACTGCGTTTGAATACGAGTGTTTATTTAAAAGTTATAACATGCTTTAATCAGGGTAATCATTTATGGACACCCTGTACAATGCAATTTACCTAGATACTCAAAGTTTACAACAACAACAATGTAAAACCCCACATCCAGTTCAACTCAACCTTGAGCCAGTTCACATAAATAAATGTTCTGTAGCTGTAAATCTAATTCTACTTTTCTTTAATGTGCTTCATTTAATAATGGTTCATAAGTTCTTTAATAATGATGATGTAAAAGTTAGTATCCAATTTGTTACAAATAATAAAATTTAGTATAAAAATTACTCAATAACTTTGGCAGACAATTTTCTCCTTCCACTTACCTCTGATTTTAAAGTGTTTCTAACATCATTCAGTTTATCATTATTAATTTCCAGTCTTTTAAGCTTAACATGTGGAAATTCATAACATTCAATTTGTTTGAAGAGAATTTCCTCATCAATTTTAGGTCTTTGGTCTTCAAAAATTTGTGTCTTTCTGTAAACCACTTTCATCTACAAATTTAAGGCTTTCTTTTAGACACAAAGTTTTGGAGTTCTGAAATAAAATGTGTTAATTAAAAGTCCATCAAAGTGGGTAAATCATCCAAAAGCTAAAAACATTTTGTGTTCCAAACTGGATTCATAAAATTGGTCTATGAGGGGCAGTCAGAAAATAAGTTTATAAGGCATATATTTTGGGTTCTTTATTTCCAATTCTAATAACGACAGTGCAGATTTAATTGTACAGCTATCCCATTACTTTTCCACATAGTCCCCACCACAATTGAGGCATTCATCATATCGTGGGATAAGCTTTTCAATTCCCTGTTGATAGAAGTCCATGTCCTTTGTTCTCAGCCATCGTGTCACAGTAGGTTCCATCTCGCCATCACTTTGAAATTTGTGGCTGCCAAGATGTTGCTTCAGCGCCAGAAACAGATAGTAATCACTCAGCACCAGATCAGTGCTGTATGTGGGATGTTCCAAGAGGTCCCACTGGCACCTTGTGCCTGGACCACTGTTTCAGTCGAGCCACCATGTTCAACTGACTCATATAAACATTAACCAATGTTCGGTAGATGGCAGCTGAATCAATGTGTAGTGTTGCCAACAATAATGATAATGATTAACAAATTCACCTGATACAAACATAATCAATGTAGGTCCTTTAGTATTATATGCTGTGTAAACTTATTTTCTAACCACCCATCATACATTTTTAAAAAGTAATTGTCTTTAATGTTTCCTAGAACTTTTAAAATTAAGTGTATATTACAGAATAATTCACTTCACAAAAAAAATGGTGCTAATCTGAAAATCACATAAATTATAAGTAATTTCCTTTCCCAAAACTTACATCAAAAGAGCTTAACTGAAAGGTATAAGCAGACACAAAGAATATACAGTCGTGCCCCACAGTTTGCACATTTGCAGTTTCACACAAGTTTTTTGATACCCTAATTCAAGGTTTGTGCACCATTTTTTCGCAGTTTCACTCACCAGAATGGTAATGGTAAGCTCTAAACAAAAAATATAAAACATAAGTATAAAAGTGTAAAAATATTATATACACACTGTACATTTTTCTAAAATGTAAAAAAATGACCTAAAGTTCTCTAACATCTATAGGCTGAAGGCATTCAGTGGAAAAATATAAATAAAGATTCCAGAAGCCAGTGCATAACACATGCGCAGTAGTGACTACCCCAGAATAAGTGTCAGGGATAAAAATAAAACATATTCTTATAAAAACATTTCCAAAATACAGTAAATAAATAAATATATTAAAGTATAAAACGTAATTATAAAAATGAAAAACCTTATGTACAGCATTTTTCAAAAATGTAAACAAAGAAATGTCTTGTGTTCTCCAACATACATTGAATGGGAAGTACACTGGTAACATACACTGATTGGTAAGTACCATACATAATGTTTTTTTATTGTAATTTAATATTGTAATTAATTTATGTAAAAATATTTTTCAAATTGGTGAACAATTCCCCTATCCCATTGAAATACATTATAAAACCTCTTTGCCATTCACAGTTCACACGTTTCCAAGATAATAACCTGCATGAAACACAAGGCATGACTGTATATACTTTAAGTGTAATACAGGAATACCCCTTTACGAAATATTGCGTTCCTAGCGCCCATTCGTAAAGCAGGTGTTCGTAAAGCAGAGCATTATTTCCCATACATATAATGTTATATTTTGGGTTACGTTTTTTTCTTAAAAAATCAAAAAAAAAAGGTTATAAAACAGCAAATTTTGCAGAAAAAAATGTTTATTAACATAGAAATGAAAGCAATGAACAAAGAAATAATACAAACGAAAGTAATGAACAAAGAAATACAATAAAAATGTAAGCAATGAACAAAGAAATAGTACAAAATATTACATATGCAAATTTAGTTTTCATTAATAGATGCGTCAGTAGACATGCTTTTGGATTCGCCGGTAGAATGACTTGTAGATGCGCCGGTAGAATGACTTGTAGATGCGCCGGTAGAATGACTTGTAGATGCGCCGGTAGAATGACTTGTAGATGCGCCGGTAGAATGACTTGTAGATGCGCCGGTAGAATGACTTGTAGATGCGCCGGTAGATGATTGACTTGTAGAATGACTTGTAGATGCGCCGGTAGAATGACTTGTAGATGCGCCGGTAGACACACTTGTAGATGGAGCACGTTTGAAAAATGAATCCAAAGTCGTCTGTTTAGAAGAAGCCCTTTTCTTTTCCTTGTAAATTTGGCGGTAGCAGGCAACCGCATTTTTTAAGGTTGAAGTAACTTTTTCACTTCTTTCGAAATTTCGATCTTGCGCTTCAAAAATGTCGATGACTTTATCTAAATAAAAAAATGCTTCAGAGAGTCCCTTGACAGTAAATGAATGAGTCGGGATTTCAGTGTCAGGGACCTCTTCAGGCTCTTCTTCCACTTCAAATGCTAAATTATCTTTCATATCAATAAGATCTTCATTTGATAATTCTGCACTATGTGCTGTAAGCAATTCCTCTACATCTTCGTCTGTGAAATCGAGATTCAATTTATTAGCGATAGTTACAATTTCGGCTTTTTCCTTTTGAATTTCTGCAATTGGTTCAAATCCATCAAAATCATTTATGAATTGAGGGCATAGTTTTTTCCAGACACCTTTCATATTTTTTTGTGTCACATTCTCCCATGCTTTTTTAATTAACTTTATTGCATCTAATATGTTTAGTTTTCGCCAAAAATCTTTCACTGTCCATCCCCCTTCTTTATCAGTGGCCTCAATAAGCATTTCAAAAGTGTACCTTAGATAATGGGCCTTAAAAGTTGCTATGACGCCCTGGTCCATCGGTTGTAAAAGTGCTGTTGTATTGGGCGGCAAAAAAAGAACTTTGATATTGGGATGGTGATTTTGTAGAATTTGTGGGTGGCCCAGCGCATTATCGATAAGCAAAAGTACCTTAAATGGAAAGTCATTCTCTTCACAATATTTTTTTACTTGTGGTACAAAATGATGAGAAAACCAATCTTCAAATAAAGCTGCTGTCACCCATGCTTTTTTATTAGATTTCCAGATGACTGGAAGGGTACCTTTCACTATGCCTTTAAGAGCTCTCGGATTTTCTGCACGATAAACGAGCATTGGTGTTAATTTAAGGTCACCTGAAGCATTGCCTCCAAATAATAAAGTTAATCTGTCTTTAGCGACTTTAAAGCCAGGCAGTGCTGACTCTTCTTTTGCTATGAAGCTTCTTGTTGGCATTCGTTTCCAAAAGAGTCCAGTTTCATCAACATTAAATATAAGTTGTGGCATGTATCCTTCCTCTTCTATTATTTCAGCTAATTCTTTGGGAAATAGTTTTGCTGTATCTGTATCAGCACTCGCTGCTTCACCTTGAACTTTAACAGAATGCCATCCACTCCTTTTTCTAAAACGGTCAAACCATCCTCTGCTTGCAACAAAAGTTTCTTCATTCACTGTGTCCCCTTTCTCTTCTTTAAGCATATTAAAGAGAGACAAAGCTTTGGTGCAAATTACCCCTTGGCTAACGTTCATATTTAATCTTTGTGTTTTGTCACCTATCCAAACATTTAATAGTTTTTCCATGGTAGGAATAATGCTTGCATATTCTTTATTACGCGACCATGTTGATAGCATAGGTTGCGCACCTTTAACTAAATTTAAATATTTTTCTTTGTCTTTGATTATCGTAGAAATAGTTGATGCGCTCATTGACATTTTCTCAGAAATTTGTTTCACTGTAGAACCAGTTTCCTGCATTTTCACAATTTCATATTTTGTTTGCAAAGTTATAGCCTTTCGTTTCTTCTGATTAACGTCACAGTCTTCACTATCACTCTTTCGTTTTGGCATAATTGATGATGGGTACTGTAATTGCAATGTACGAAAAGAATATCAGTGAAACACTTAGCGTGCGCGAGAGTGAATAAAGCACAAACTCTCTTGTCAAAGCGCACATATAAACTGACAACAGCTGCGTTGCCACAGTGCAAAGTGAGCTAAAAGCGAGCTAACTTGGCACCGCTGTAATGCAGAATACGTAATAGAGTACAGTACAGTATGGTATGCGCGACGTAAGCATATTATTTTTGTCTTAAAATCGAGCTAACTAAGCACTGCTGTAATGCAGAATATTAGATTGTGGTATGCGACGTACGCATTTTATTTTTGTCTTTTATATTTCTTCATTTAATTTTTTATTTAGCGCAAATACAATTTCGTAAACCCGGGGTTTCGTAAAATGAAGCATCGTAAAGCGGGGTATTCCTGTACAGTAAAACCTGTGCTATCTGGCAATCAACTATCCGGAAAACTTTAGGAACTGACAAATTTCATATTAGGCCAATACAATTCACCAATCTAGAAACTGGGAAGCTTTCCGATGCCATCTGGAAAAATCTAGAACATTCTTTACATTTTTAATAAATTAAGACTAAATTTTACTTGTTTCAATTGTACCATACATACTTAGCATAGTGTTTATGTTGATTACAATATAGTTTACATTGGTGTACAGTGCAGTATAGCCAAAATTTGAGTTTTACTATTATTGTCCATTGGTTTTTCCTAGGTTAATAGTACCCTCAGATAACCAGAAAATTTAGACAACTGGAATGACCTAATCCCCGAGCTTGCCAGATAATGAAGGTTTTACTATACTTTAGTTTTTGGAGAAAACTAAAATTATGCTTCAAAAATTAAGAAATTTATTCCTTTTATTACTATAATAATAATGACAAACTAATAAAAAAAAGCTACAACACTCCATAACTGAACTAAGGTAAACTCACAGTAATGACTCATAATTAATTATATTACCTAATAAACTAATTGTAAATTTTTTATTTTTATAAAAGTATGAGACTAAAATAACTAATGGCAAACTATTTTAGGATAAATCTTACCATGATGACAACTATTCTGAATAAAAGAAGCTACAATGTCACACTTGTTTAATTTTCTTCAGTGAAGATAAATAATGAATGAATTATCTCATTCTGAAGGGAAAAAAGGACTAATGTTGTACCTACTAAAGTAGAAAACAAACATTTAATTACCTCAATTCCAATTTCATTGATGCTGAAATCAATTGGTTCCTCTTTTACAGAAACATCATCTATTAATTCATCCTTGATCTGACAACCCTGAAATTAGGGAAGATTCTTTAATCAATTCTGTAACTGTCCTTGTCACTAAAAAGAATTTATTTTACTTTGTAAAAGTAATTCTTAGTATATACTTCATCCAAACTAAAATTTAAAAAATAATCAACTAAAGCAAAACTATTAAGATGAAGTTCTTGAAGATGACATATTGCATTATTAGTGTTAGAGTTGCACCGATACCAATATTTTGGCCGATACCGATACTACAAAAAAGTGCCGATACCAATACCTTTTAATTAATTAATAGTTTTAAAATTGATTATTAATAAAAGTTCAAGTAAATGATATAATATCTCAATTAACTTAAAATGCCTTTCCCAATCCCAACTTTAGTTCCATTTAATTTCATAATAAAATATATTATAATATATAGCTAGAGCCTGTAATTTAATTATGTTTAAAATTGAATGTACTAAAAAAGTAAAAAACATTGCAAACAAACAACTTATAAAATTATGTCTACAATAAAATGTATAAATTTTTAATATACAGCTCTTCAAATACAATAATTATACCGGTAGTTTAATGAGGTTTGTTAAGCATTATAAAGGGTTTTTTTCATTTCAATAAATAAAGTAGAGTGTAATTAAAGTAATAGTTTGTATTTTCAAAGTTTGTATTAATAAAAATTACAAAATTCAAATAAATGTAGTACATTAATAAAGTCCTATAAAATATTATATAAATAAGATAATTTCTTCAAAAAACAGTAATTCAAAGTATCGGTATCGGTTTTCAGAACAGTATCGGCCGATACCGATACTTTGTGAAAAGTGGCCGATATGGCCGATACCGATACATCGGTGCAACTCTAATTAGTGTTGCACCTTTAATTAATTTTTCTTAAATTAAAGGCCTTAATGTGAAAATGTATTTGTTACTAAGAACAAAGATGCTCCCAAAGATTGATGTACGGTAGATGGAAGAGAGCGTCACCATCAGAAATTACAATTCGTCACTGATAAAATTTAGTCATACAAACTTTGATAAGGGTCACATAAACACTTCTTGATCCATGCAAAAGAATTCATTTTTACAACAAATAGGAAACAATCATTTTGCCTGTTCCTTACCTGCCCTTCCAGACAGAAGCTTTCATGGCCAAATAAATCTTCTTTACATATGCTTGGTTCTTCTTTTACTTTAACTTCTGTTTTAATACTCTTTATTTCTTTTTTGAAACAAACTTCTCTCTCATCTTTGTCCATTTTCAAACTAAAAATTCAAATGATAAATATGAAGAGAATTTTGAAAATGTTTACAAAGTAGTCTCTCTATTTTTTTCTTGTTTCAAAACATGAAATATGACACTGTATTTCTTTACAAAGGGAAATAAACTGAAAGTTTAAACTACAGTAAAAGCTGGATAGGCAAAAATTCCAATAATAAAAGCACCTCACTAAAATCCTTGCCCAATTTTCCTTTGAGCCCCTGCCATCTGATATAAATATAATATGAAAGTAATTTTTAGTACCATGAATCTTACCAATATATATTAAATTAAATAATTTAAAATAGGTAGCTATACAGTATTATATTATGTGCCTTGGTAGTGTAGTGGTTAACATTGCTTACTACAAATCCATCGGCCTCAGGTTCAAGACCCAGTGATAGCAGCTGGCGCACAGCAAAACCCAACTGTTCATCCTTCCATACAAAGAAAGTGGTTAGTAGATAAATCGGCATTCTGGGTGGCCTAGTGGTTAAGACACTGGACTGCTGGTGGGGCGTGGTTCGGATTCCACATTAAACTGTAGGTCTAAGGTGGAGTGAAAAGCTTGACCATCATGTCTGCCAAATTTGCATTTTTTCAACATTGAACTCCAGCTGTCCTTTACTATTCCAGGTAGTTAATCTATCTAGATCTTTCTGTAGTTGAGAAATTTTCAATATTTGTTAACTGGAGTGCTTACTTCAGTGTCATCTACAAATTTTGATATTTTTCTACCTTATCGCCTCTCTAAATCATTTAAATATACAATGAAAGAGTAATGGACCTAACACTGATTCCTGTGGTACCCCACTTTTAACTTCCTGATACCCTGATTCATAGCCATTTAAAATTATCAATATCATATCTAAGTTGAGGGGATCAAGCTTGAATGCAGTATTCTAAGTGAGGCCTAACATAAGAATTATATAATTTACAGGTGACTTCCTTACTCTTGTAACTAACTTTCCTCTTAACAATACCTAACATTTTATTTGCCTTATTTCTAACCTCTAAGCACTGCTTAGAAAATTTTAGATCACTAACAATTATAATGCCAAGATCCCTTTCCTGTCTGACATCCTCCAAACAGTTCCTTTGTATCTCATAACTAAAGTTTTCATTATTTCTACCAAAATGCATGACTAAAATTGCATTTTTGAACAGTAAATTCCATCTACCATTTACTAGCCCAAGCAACTAATCTATCAAGATCCTTTTACAGTTTATAAGAACTTCCTATATATATAAATGGGGGCAACTACTTTTGTATCATCTGCAAATTTAGAAATTTTACAACCTACTCCTTTCTCTAAATCATTTAAATATAAAGAGTAATGGACCTAAAACTGATCCCTGGGGTAGCCTACTCCACTTTTCACTTTCTGTCACCCAGATTCATGACCATTTAAAATTACTCTGTTCTCTGTCTTCCAACCATTTTTATACCCAATTTATAACTGACCCAAATATCCCACAAGCTTTTAATTTATATAAAAGTCTCCTATGTGGAACCTTGTCAAATGCTTTACTAAAATCCAAATAACATCGACATCATTTCCATTATCTACCTGATCAGTCACAAACTCTAAAAAGTATGAGAGATTAGACAAACAAGACCTTCCTGATCTAAATCCATGTTGTGAACTTGAAATAAGATTAAAATTCTCCAAATGATCTTGAATATTATTTTTTATAATCCTTTCTAGTATCTTTCCTACAGTTCCATGTCAACTCAACCAGTGTAACCTTAACCAGTACTAAGTCAACCAGTACCAACTCAACCAGTACAATCAAACAAACCGATTTAACCAGTAAAGCTGGCATGCAAAGCATGAATTGTACTCTACTTAATAATACCATTCAGACCAACTCAACCATTCAGAGAATTCCCTGATGAGGTGTAGCTCTGAATACATGAAAGGCCTTGGAATCACTTTTCTTTTTCCTTGTGGGTTTGCATCATTCATTCAGTTCGTGTTTAACTGTGAAATTCATCCCATATATATACTATATATAATTTGATATACAGGGTGGGCCGTAAGTTTCCATACATAGGAAAAATAAACATTTTTTTATGGACAACCATTTTTATTTATATATATGCTCTACATGGTTGCCATTGTTTTGAAAACACATTTCAATACGTGTTCCCCACTGTTGATGAACAGGCATTAGCACAGTTGACGTTATGCTTGTAATGGCATTGGTGATACGTTCCTTTAGATGATTTATGTCTCATATCTTTTCCTGATACACCATGGCCTTCAAGTGCCCCCAAAGATAGAAATCAAGGGGGGTGAGATCTGGGGATCTGGGAGGCCACTCCACAGGACCATGCCAACCAATCCAAGCATCTGGAAACTGCTGATCCAAATACCGACGCACGTGAAGACCATAATGAGGTGGAGCTCCATCTTGCTGGAAGTAAACTGGGAAGTTACCTTCCTCGTTTAGCAGGGATGGGAAAATCTCTTCTTGCAACATGTTAAGATACCTTTCGGCATTAAGATTTCCACTGACAAAAATTGGTCCAATAATTCTGTCACCCCATATCCCGGCCCACACCATCACTTTACCGCCACCTTGCATCTTCGTCGGACTCAGCCAGTTAGGGTTAGCATTACTCCAATAACGTATGTTTTGCCGATTAACCTCTCCATTGACGTAAAAATTTGCTTCATCAGTAAACAAGATCTTACATCAAACGCATATTCTTAGGTATCTGAAACATAAAAACAAACGTTTAATTTTTCCTATGTATGGAAACTTACGGCCCACCCTGTAGATTATAAAACACACTTTAGCAATGAACGTATTTATTTTGCCAAAGTACAGATCCAATATTGGTATTAAAATAATTCAAAAATTTCATGCAGACATTAACTGTGGCTGTTGATGGCCTTAAAAGCTGTACAGTTCTTGATTCATCCAAGAATCCCTGCAATGATTCAGACTGTTCATGAATGTATGAAATAATACCTTCCTTTTCTTGTATCATATTGTGAAGTACACATGCAGCCAAAGTGACCATTTCAGCTTTCTGTGGTAGTAAATTCATCATATTTTCAAAAACCCTAACCTTGTTTGTTAGCATCCCAAATGCACACACTACAATTTGGCAAGCTATGATAGACAATAATTGCAAATCCATTTGTAAGTAATTTCTGAAGAAATGGTCGCATCAAGTTTCTCATAAGAGGGTAGGCTTCATCACCTACAAAAACAAAAGGCAGATTTTCACTTTCAGCACATATGGTTCTGCCTTTTGAGAGACTTAAACCACCAGTCATAAATAACTGGCCAAATTTGGATTCCTTGAAAATGCCACCATCACTGTTGATAGATAGATAGATAGAATAACCTTTATTAATAATAAAATAAATACAGTAGTCTTTTTACAATTTACAATTTTTACAATGACATAAATAATTGTGAAGCTCGTTTTTGGATGACAAAGATACCATTTAATGCGTTGTTAGCGGAGTTTCCCCAAACAAGGGTGCAGTATGTTATATAAAGAAGAACAAGAGTATGATAAAGAGTCAATAAAACTTGCTTAGGGACTACATTTCTAAGTTTAAACATTATAGCAACGCTCCTTGAAATCTTTTTCACGATATAATTTACATGATCACTCCATTGCAAATTCTTATCTAGCATTACACCAAGAAATTTTGTTACAGTACACTCCTTTATGGTGATTTCATTAACATTGAGTTCATCAAGATATACATTTCTTTTATTAGTAAAAATCATGAAATTTGTTTTACTGGTATTTAGGAAGAGTTTATTGGTGGTCAACCATTTCATTACACTGATGAATTCTGATTGAAATATATTCTTAGCTGTATTAACATCTTTGCAAGAAAAGGAGAGTGTTGTATCATCTGCAAACATTATGAAGTTCAATATCAGATGAACGTGGAAGGTCATTTATATATAATAAAAATAACAGTGGACCCAGCACTGAGCCCTGTGGCACACCATGTTTGACAAGCGCTTTAGTGGAGCAAACCTTATTTACTGATACAAAATTATATCTATCGGACAAATAACTTTTAAACCAATCACTGATTGCCCCTCTAAAGCCGTAACAATACAATTTATTAAGTAGAATATTATAGTCTATTACATCAAACGCCTTACTCAAATCCATAAATATTGACATCATTATTTCTTTGTTCTCCTTAGCTATATTTACATTTTCCATAAGATTTAAAATAGCCATTTCTGTTGTTCTATTATTACGGAAACCATATTGATTTGGAGATAATAAATTGTAAGATTCTAAATATCGCTGCATTCTACTTTTTACAATTTTTTCAAAAACTTTGCTGAACACAGATAATGAACACACCAGCCTGTAATTTGTTGCTAGTGTAGGATCACCCCCTTTAAAAAGGGGTGTTATACAACCAGTTTTTAGCATTGATGGGAATATTCCTTTGGAAATACTTTGATTGATAATTTTAGCCAAAGTTACAGATATCTTATCTTTAACAAGTTTCAATATAGGTACAAGAATGTTATGAATGTTATTTTTTGTATTTTTTAATTTACCAATAATATTCTAGACCTCAGTGGAGGTAGCAGGAACAAAAGAAAATTAATTTAGTGGGCTGGGTGGCATATATTCTAGAGGTGTGATATCATTATTTATTAATTGTGAGCAAAGCTTATCTGCTATTGAAGTAAAATGTGCATTTAAAGAGTCTGCAATAGCAATATCATCAGTGATTTCTTTATTATCAACATTTAATTTCTCTATTGGATTTTTCTTAATTTGTTTTCCGAGAAGATTGTTTATGGTTGTCCAAATGTTTTTCATGTCTCCTTTATGTTTGGAAAATTGATTGTTATAATAGTTATATTTTGCAATTTTGATTATTTTAGTTAATTTGTTTCTGTATTGAGTATATTGTATTTTAGGAATTTTGCTCTGCAATTGCAATTTGAATAATTTATCTCTATTCTTTATTGAAGTGATAATTCCTGGAGTGATCCATGGATTTGCGACCCTTTTGGGCGAAACTGTTTTTCTCCTTAAAGGAAAGCAAATATTAAAAATATGGAATAAGGTGTCATAGAAGAACTGAAACATATGATCTGGGTCATTTAAAGGTTCGTCACAGTCAAGTCAAGTATTTTCTACTGCCCCAATAAATTTTCTTTTGTTAACCTCTGAGAATATTCTGTAATCAATAGTTGTTTTGTCCGCAACCTGAACAATGTTATTGAAAATAGCGTAAGTAGGAAAATGATCACTGATGTTAGTGGTTATAATGCCAGAGTTTACAAGGGCATTGCTATTTACAAATATATTATCAATCGTAGATTCTGTTATTCGATTGCCATAACTGCAGACTTGAGTGGGTTTGGTAATAGAATGACTAAGATAGAAAGAATTCATTAAGTTTAAAAATTTATGAGATTATTTCAGATTGCAAATTGATGTTGAAGTCTCCCACAACTATGGCATTCGATTTATGAAAGTTGCATAACATGTTATCTAAGTGAATTAAAAAGCTATTGATATTAGTATTAGGTGGTCTATATATTGCATGGACAGAATATACATTACTTTTGTCTTTTATATTCACAATCAGGTTTTCATTGTCACTATTACATAGAGAAAATACTTTGTTAGAGTTGTAAGTTTGATGCACATACACAGAGATACCCCCCCCCAATCTGACCATCTCTTACAGTATGATAAGCAACGTAATTATCTATATTATATAGGTTTTTAATACTACTATTTAACCAAGTTTCCGTGAGAATTATAACACTAAATTTGACCGTAGAAGTTTTCAAAATGGCCAATAAGTAGTTATAGTTCCTAGGTAAGCTTTGAATGTTTAGATTTAGTACTGAAATTCCGACCATAGTCATCTACATATACAGCAATAAGTTTTCCAACAGCATCCGCAACAGCTTGAAGAACAATTGATTGGAAGTTCTTGTAATTGTAGTAGGTGGAACCTGCAGAAGGGGGACATTTTATTCTTGTATGTTTCCCATCAATAGCCCCAGTACAATTAAGAAAGTTCCACAATTTCAAAAATCAGTCTGCAATTCTTATCCACTCCTCACAGCTTGGTTTTGCTATATAAATTGGAGAAAGGGCTTGCCAAATTGCTTTGCAGGTCTCGAGAACACTTTCCACTGTGGTTGATGCTTAAATCGGAATTGGTAGTGCAGCAATCAGAAACTTTCCCGTGGCCAAAAACCTAAAAAAGTGAAAAGATGGTAAATGTACAGTATTATACCCGTCTCTCTTTCGAGGTGAAATTTATGTTTTTCCTATGGTTTTTGATGTGTTTTGAATGAATCTGACCTTCAAAACCGTCGGAAATGACTCGTTTTTGAGATAACCCCCTCCCCTCAGCCGGCAATCAAAAACGAGTCATTTCCGACGGTTTTGAAGGTCAGATTCGTTTAAAACACATCAAAAACCATAGGAAAAACATAAATTTCACCTTCAAAATTGACCTAACCTAACCTATCCTAACCTAAATCACTTATAGTCTTGTAGGCAGCCCAGGAATCACTATAAATCACAGAGCCAGGCCTAATGTACTTCTGAATGAGTGGAATGAGTATTCCATTCCGGTACGAAAGTAATTCAAATTCGAAATGGATGGAGTGCAGTGATTGGGCAGACATGTAACGAACACACAAACAAATGTACGAACACACACTAGATACACACCAAAAAAATTTCATATCTCAAAAACGAAGCATTTGCGACGGAAACGCTATAGAAGGAAAGTGTCTTAGAATTAAAAAATCTACTTAATGAACATATAATAATTGCTGGATGTTAGACGGGTGTAATAGTAGAATAATACCGAAAAGACTTACTATTTCTTGTATTGCATTCTATTGCTTAATTTTGTTATATAATTTATTTTACATATATAATTTTAATAATATAAATATATACATATATACTGTATATATTATTATAATTCATATATTTATAATTTATTATAATATATAATTATAATAATATTCATGATTTAATGTAATTATAATGAATACAGTATATGTAATTGTTTCCTATTTGTTTTTCTTTTCAGCAGGAACTTATAAAGCTAAATGGGCCAATCTTTATAAAGCTAAATGGGCCAATCTTCATAACTCTTTCTCCAGAGAGACGAGGGAACGCAAAAACTTAAAAAGCCATCTGGATCAGGAACCAAAAAAGGAAAGGCTTGGGTAAATCTCTAGGAGCGCTCCATTTTTCAATATTAAACATACACTCATAAAACATATACCATTTGAAAGCTCACATTTTTTTGAGTCTAAAAAGGTAGTAATCCAAAAGTATCAATAGCAAATAAAAAGTAACTAGGTTTAAATATAAAACCCTATACCGATCAATTTGTGATGCGTGATCTTTATGGGGCCCCCGTACCCCAGAGACCTAAATTATACAAATGATAATGTAATAACATACTCATGTTAGGTTAGGTTGCCGTAACAATTACCAAAAATACCATCTTACAACACAGACTGAAGATTCATAACTTAGCCAACCTTTATAATGTAATTAATTACGTCACGCGTCAAACAATTAAACCTAGTTACTTTTTATTTGCTATTGATACTTTTGGATTACTACATTTTTAGACTCAGAAAAATGTGAGCTTTCAAATGGTGTATGTTTTATGAGTGTATGTTTAATATTGAAAAGATAAAAACATCCAAAGCTTTCTCTTCATCTAGTGTACATGACGAATCAAGTTCTCAAAGCAGAAACCAAACGAACAGCGCAAGCGCATCATAATTCTATCACAAACACGACCAAACTGAATCCAATTAGAAAAAAAAAAAATAGACAGAACAGAATCCAACCAACTAATTAAGTCGCAGAGTAGCGAAAAAATGTCCACATCAGGAAAAATATTTTATGAAAAAAGTACATTATAGCCAAAACAGGAAATATTCACTATAAAAATGTAACTTGTAATTTTTTCTATAATCTTGCATTTGCTATTGATACTTTTCGATTACTACATTTTTAGACTCAGAGAAATGTGAGCTTTCAAATGGTATACGTTTTATGAGTGTATGTTTAATATTGAAAAATGGAGCGCTCCTAGAGATTATCCAAGGCTTGGTATCTCATGGATACTATGTAATTTATGATTGATTTTATGAATATACATAGAAGCATGAGTAGCAATCTAGAGAAGTCATCATTCGAAGACAACGGAACTGACAGTATACATGAAGCTTCTCCAACTCCTACAGAACCACTCGAGATGGAATCAGAAACACCGAAAGAATTGCCCAAACCAGTCTTCAAAAACCTAGGCCTAGGCCCCCTTCTGTTTCGGAAGAAGTAGCTGGGCCCATGATCGATTTTCTTAAGTCAAGAGGTCGACCACTCGAACCGGAAGATCCAGATCTCGGTTTTTTCAGGAGTTTCCTCCCCGATTTGGAAAAGCTGACACCTAGGAGGCAACGAATCTTCAAAGGAAGCGTATTTACATTGTTGAACCAACTGAACTGATGGACCAACAGGAGGAGGAAGAAAAACATTTGTACACGATCTCACATCGTATTGACCCACCACCAAGTGTTTCGTCTCGCACCGAGTCCTGGATTCATACTGATCGTAGGGACTACGTTGGGGAGTTCGAAATTCCCGGGTATAGAATGTTTCGCAAAGACCGCACCCGTGGAGAGGGGGGTGGGGTACTAATATACGTCAGGGACACGTTGAGTCCGGTTGACTGCCAGTTCCGGTCGGAACGGGAGCTGCTTGGCGTTGATCTGAACGTGGGAGGGACGAACTATAGGTTAATCTTGGTGTACAGACCTCCGCATCTCCTCCTCCACGAGGATACAGCCCTGTACACCAAACTCAGTAGCCTGCTAGGGGATAGGGTGTGTGTAGTTTTAGGAGACTTCAACTGTCGCGGCATAAAGTGGGAAGACAGGACTGCTGATGCTGAAGGGAGGAGGCTAGTTGACTTTGCTGATGAAAACTTCCTCACTCAGTGGGTCAATGAGCCTACACGAGGCGAAAGCGTTCTAGACTTAGTATTCACGGCCGAAGACAACCTCGTCACTGGCCTCACCGTTGACGAATCGTTGGGCGGGAGTGATCACGGTCTGATTAGGTTCCGTGTGTGCGTCCCTCGGGTGAAGCGTAGTAACTCGAGAGGCAGTAAGCTCGATCTCCGGCGGGCGGACTTTGTTAGCCTCCGGGAGAGCGTAGGTGAGATGGGGTTAGAGGTCGGCGGCGATGTTGAGGGAGTGTGGAGTGCATTCCGGGACGAGTTTATGTTGCTGCAGTCTGCTGCCATACCCTCAAAACCGGTCACCCCTTCTTTAACGCAGCCTAAGTGGTTCAGTCGTGACATCGCTTCGGTTATCCGAAATAGGAAAGTAGCGTATAGGAGGGCGAAGGCCAATCGTTCCCATGAGAACACTGAAGCGTATGTCCGCCTGTGTAGGGAAGTGAAGGCAAAGGTTAGGCTAGCGAAACGTACCGAAGAACTACGGGTGGCAACCTCTGCAAGGGGAACCCTAAGGAGTTCTTCAGTTATGTTAATAGTAGAAAGCCCACCGAAGCGGCGTTCTTGCGGACCTCCGACGCAGACATCGCTAATGTGCTTAATGAGTACTTTGCGGGAGTGTTCACCAGGGAGGACAGCCGCGTCATCCCCGAGCCAGGCGTGAGGCACGAAGGTGCTGGCCTGGATAGTGTTTGATGTACCGCGACAGTCGTTGCCGATAGAATAGACAAACTGAGCGCGTTTAAGGCTTCTGGGCCAGACCAGTTTCTCCCCAGAGTGTTGCGAGAAGTGCGTGACCAGGTGGCTCCCCACCTGGCTACAGTCTTCAATAAATCGTTGGAGACGGGCCAGGTGCCTTGCCTGGTGATTGGAGAGAAGCCAACGTGACCCCTATCTTTAAGAAAGAGGATCACGAAAGTCCAGGGAACTATCGTCCCATTTGTCTCACTTCAGTTGTAGGTAAATTATTAAAGGGAATAATAGCGGATAGGATCGTTGACTATTTGGATTCCTACAAGCTGCTTGGGGACTCCCAACATGGGTTTAGACGGCATAGGTCGTGTCTCACCAACTTGCTCGAGTTTTTCCACGTCATGTTGAGTGAGTATGATAAGAGTAGGGCGGTTGATATACTTTATCTCGACTTTCAGAAAGCCTTTGATAAGGTACTTCACCGCCGGCTAATGGCGAAAGTGCGCGCGCTGGATATCGGTGGGGAAATAGGTAGGTGGATTGAAAACTGGCTGAAGAATAGGCAGCAGAGGGTTGTAATTAAAGGAGTTAGTTCGGGTTGGGCCTCGGTCACTAGTGGGGTTCCTCAGGGTTCCGTTTTGGGGACACTGTTGTTTACATTTACATAAATGATATCGACGGTGGCATCATCAGTCGGATCGCTAAATTCGCTGATGACACCAAGCTTGGGGCCAATGTTGGGACGCCCGAAACGATCGAGGAACTGCGTGCGGACCTAGGTAGGATAGGAGAGTGGTCCGAAAAATGGCAAATGCCGTTTAACTTGGGTAAATGCAAAGTGGTGCACATTGGCTACGCCAATTCCAAGTCGGACTACTCGATGTTGGGGAGTAATATAGAGGCGACTGATTTGGAAAAGGACTTGGGTGTGCTAATTAGCAGCGACCTTAAGTTTACCAAACAGTGTGTAGAGGTGGAAAAGAATGCCCAGAAGCTGTTGGGTTATATCAGGAGGCAATTTCAGTTTCGGAACAAGGAGATTGCGTTCTCTCTGTACAATTCCCTGGTTCGGCCACACCTGGAGTATGCTGTGCAGTTCTGGTCGCCCACCCTCAGGAAAAATATTGAGAGACTGGAGCGAGTGCAGGCGAGGGCCACAAAGTTAATCCCTTCCGTTAGGCATATGGGCTACAGTCGACGGTTACGCACCCTGAACTTGTTTTCGCTGGAAACTCGGAGACTGCGCGGTCAACTGATCGAGGTTTTCAAGCTCTTACGCGGGTTCAACGATGTCGATTTTAGAAGCATGTTTAGTTTAAATGATAACCCAACTCGCAACAATGGTTGGAAGTTGGATTTGAAACGGTTTAGGACTAGTGTGTGTGGGAATTACTTTATCTATAAGATCTGTGACACGTGGAACAGGTTACCTTCAGAAGTTGTGAACAGTTCCTCTGTGGATCACTTCAAGAAAAGGTTAGACCAAATCTTGCACACTATTTGAGGGTGTAGAAAATTTTCCCTGGCACCCGTTGCCATTGGTACCTCCTCGGTATGGGCCGCAAGGCCTTTTGAGGTACTTCTTTTCATTGTAACTCCTTGTAACTCAGAAAACCACTCTCTCATTACGAACAACAATTACAACTACATGGCTAGCGATATGGGAACTGTACATGGCCGTAACTACCTATGAGGTCACCGAGGTCCGGACCTCGGTAATTATTTCCTAAAAAAAAAAAAAAGAGACTGAACCGTTCTCCGTGTATGAAACGCATATTACCGCTTTTCTTTTGAAAAGAGGGAGCGTCGAGCGTTTTGTGTTTTGTGTTTAGCTTGGGTTGTGTTTGTAGATGTCATTTTGGTGTGAATTTTGCTCGTCCCGCCGCGCTCGAAAAAAATCTGGACCTCACTAATTTCTAAACCCTAGTTACGGCCCTGGAACTGCACCTACTGTAATGTCTCGGACAGTGGGTTGCACAGTTTCCACTAATTAATTAATGTAAATTTTGATTTTCCATTGTTTTGTCATTGTGACAGATTTTTTGTAACTAGTAAATCTTTTGATTTGTGATTTACTTTTATTTTACCCTTCATTCAGTTTAGCACAATTTCACTGAAAATGAATGATTTATTCTGAAATTCGTTTAAAATTATATTTAAATTACTAGACTAAAGCAGTCCCTGTACTGGTTTTGGACTCGTCCAAACCTGTTTGTACAGGTTTTGGACAAGTATAAAACACGTTATGTATGTATGTAGCTTACATGTGCACTGTATCACTTACTCATTACTTAGAGAACATATTTCACATGCTTACAACAAAACAAATGAAGTAACTGCATGAAGTCCATAACCGCTTATTGATTATGGTTAATAAGAGTATGTTTGTAGATTTTTATTGATTAATTATGAATTGTCTCGATGCAACGCGCCTTTTATATTACAAATACTTTTTAGCAAATTTAAATTTTCTTTTGATATCCTTTTCCATTGTATCACCATTTCATCCCTTGGTAATTATGGATATGAAACTATGCTGTGTATCCGAAGGTATTTTTAGTTTTTCTAGATAATTTGCCATTCCATCTTTGATTATTTTTCCAATAATTTGATCCTTGTGATGCGAGTGAAATTGGTCCATAGTTAGATGCGAGCTTTCGTTTAAACCGTATATAATTATATATTATATAATCATAGTTAATATAATAGTCAAAATGTAATAATAATATGTAACATCATAGTCTTAACTACCGTCATGTCAACTTATTACCTTAAAAAATATTGTTGAAAAGGCCACTTTTGGAGAATGTGCTCAGGGGGAGCGACCGCTCCCCCTGCTCTCCCCTCCGTAGCTACGCCACTGTAGGCCTGTTCAAAAATCAACTTTTTCTTATTTTCATAGGTTTCTGTACATTTTCCCATGCTTTTTGACCTGAAAAAGCCGAAAATCACAACTATTTTGACCTAGGATGTTGGGAAGCATTGCCGCATGGAGCTTTAAATTTTCTGCCTTGAAATCGGCCAAAGCGCCAATTCCGGGTCCCTTGAATTATGTTTTGCACTTTAACTTTTGATCTAAACAAGATAGAGCAACAAATTAGGTATCAAATGAAAGAGCATAAAATTAATAAATAATAATAATAATAATAATAATAATAATAATAATAATAAATAAATAAATAATAATAATTAATAATAATAATAATAATAATAATAATTATCTATAATTTTTCAGGAAACAACAGAAACTCAATCAGAATCTAGAAAACCATCTACAAGTTACAACTTCACAATGGCATTAAGCAAGGAGCTGAGGGAGCTCCGTGGGCGCACAGTTGATATCTCAGAACCTCCACGTACTGTCCACAGGCAGGTGTCAACTGGGCCATCTACCAGATCTCTCACTGAAACTTTCCTGGTTGGATACCCTTCAGCTTTTATCAGTGGTTCCCAGCTTCCCACCAACAGACAGGCGTTCCAGTATTTCCTTAATCTTCAGAATTTACCGGAAAATGCAGGGAGGCCCATGGTTCAAGACCTTGCATATGAAACAGTTGAATCTATCATCCCATTCTGGCAGATGGCTAGGATCAAGACAATGACCAAGTACAACGCAATGAAGCTCTTCATGAAACTACATGAGAAACATCGTGCTCTGGTGAAAAGCAAAGGAAGAGCAAGTAACCCTGGAGGAAAAAGAGGAGCATTTGTGCTGGAATTAGACAGCCTGTTCGATATAGGAGCTCCAGATGCAATCCAGGAAATACAGAACAACAGACTGTTATCCAGAGAGAAGAAAGATGAGGATATCAGGTTCTACGAAGACCAAAAGACTGAGAGGAAAGGTCATATGTCTGGTCATGACAAGATTTTTGAGACAAGATCCCTGCAGCAAGCAGCGAGGAATGAAAGACTGCAGCATAGACAAGAACAAGGTAAAACTAATTACTTTGAACGTCACAAAAAGTTTTAAGTTTTACTCCATTGCGATATTTAGCATGTACTTAACAATTACTGTCTTAACATGTTGTACTATTTTACAGCTGCAGCAGAACAAGAGGCAGTTGTTCATGTGGATGACATTACCTGGGGTGACTCAACTGACAACGACGCTAACACAGAGGACATGGATTACCATCAGCCTCGTCCTGGATGTTCTCACCATCAAGACACTGTGACTAGTGTGACTTTGACGTTTCCAAGGAAGGTCATGGAATGTGATGTCATCTGCAATACAGCTGATCGTCTTGGTTTATCAGACAATCAAGTTACTGCCATGGTTTCTGCCACCTTGAAAGCTGGAGGGGCTGATCTGGATAACTTCGTCATCTCAACCTCAACAACACGTCGCAACAGAATGCTGTCCAGGTATAATATCAGCCAGAGTCACATGTCCAAGTTTTGTGAAAACCCCCCACAGTACGCTGCCTTACACTGGGATGGAAAGTTGCTCAAAGATGTCTTGGGCAGTGAACCTGGAAGTACCTCAGAGACTTTAGCTGTGCTAGTGTCTGGTCCACCTTCATACACTGAAGGAAAGTTATTGGGAGTACCTGTCATCGACAATTCTTCTGGCACAGCTCAGGCTGAGGCTTCAATGGATTTACTGGAGACATGGGAACTTACGGATAATGTTACTGCCCTTGTTTTTGACACTACATCCAGTAACAGTGGAGTTCACAGAGGAGCTGCCAAACTGCTAGAGAAAATGCTGAACAAAAAGGTGTTTTATCTGGCCTGTCGACATCACATCCTGGAAATCCTAGTAGGAGCAGTTTGGGAGAAGCTGTTTGGGAAGGTGAAGGGGCCAGATAATCCCTGGTTTGAGCATCTGAAGGATGTTTGGACGGACTTGTCCAAGGAAAACCCAAAGATGCTGGCTATCAACAGCAAATGGCTGAAGGAAAAGAAAAGAACAGTGAAGAAATACTCCAAGACATTCTAACAGCAGAAAGGCTTCCAAGAGCCGACTACAGGGAAATGGCTGAACTGACAGTCATTGTTCTTAGAGGAACGCCTCCTCGAGGTATTCACTGGAGTCGACCAGGCGCCATTCATCAGGCCAGATGGATGGCCATAAACCTGTACTCCATGAAAATGCTGATGTTTGCAGATCAACTTGAGTACGACGAAGACACTGTATCAAAGCTGGAAAGACTCAACACCTTCCTTGCGCTGTTCTACACTCCTGTATGGATGATGTCAATGTCTGCTGCAGATGCTCCCGTGAATGATCTAAGTCTAATCCAGGACATGTTGAAGTACAAGAAAACTGACCCAGAGCTTGCTGATGCAGTACTTAATAAGATGGAAAACCACAAATGGTACCTGACGCAGGAAGTCGTGCCATTTGCCCTGTTCAGCAGTAGATTGAGTGACACATTGAAGCGCGACATTGCTGCCCAGTTACATGCCACTGAGAAGCCAGACAGCTTCAGAACAGGAAAGCCTCTATTCCAGAGAGTCACAGCTAAGACCACCCTGGTTGATCTCATTGGCCCAGAATCACATTTCCCTGCTGGACACACTGAACATTGGATCCGAGTGGCTTCTGGAACCTGTCACGTCTTGGCCACAGAATAAGGACTACAGAAAAGCGTTGGACTATGTTAAGAATCTGAAAGCGGTGAATGACATTGCTGAACGTGGTGTCAAGATGATGAGCGACTTTGCAAATGTCATAACAACAGATGCCAAGCAAAGGGACTATCTCCTTCAAGCTGTGGAGTTCAACAGACGCCGCTTTGACAGCTTCAAGAAACAAACTCTCAACAACTGACTGTGTAAATGTCATTATGAAATTAATCATCATGTAATGCTTTCACTTCTTGATCGATTAGACTTGTGACAAAATGTTAATCTCAAATTTGTGTCATGAATAAGGCGCCTTGTCTGCCTTGAGTGTGAAAACGAATTTTGTGATATTTCTGAAATCTTTGTATGTACCAATGTGCCATTTCTTGTTCCAAGACTATCATAATTGTATAAGTTAGAAAGAGGATTAAAAACACTAATTTGGTGCCTATTTTGTTGCTCTATCTTGTTTAGATAAAAAGTTATAGTGCAAAACATGATTCAAGGGACCCCGGAACTGGTGCTTTTGGCCGATTTCAAGGCAGAAAACTTAAAGCTCCACGCGGCAATGCTTCCCAACAACCTAGGTCAAAATGGTTGTGATTTTCGGCCTTTTCAGGTCAAAAAGCATGGGAAAAAGTACAGAAACCTATGAAAATAAGAAAAAGTTGATTTTTGAACAGGGCTAACGCCACTGCCTCTCATCTATATGGCAGTCTTGGTTCAGACAACTGCTGGTTTACAATATCTTATTTTTGTAATGTAGCAAAGATTATATATACATATTAAGTTGTGTTATAAGATTGTATTTGTATGTTGGGTTAAGTGGCTATGCTGGCCTTATTTTTGCACTTGTATGTTAGGTTAAGTGGCTATGTTAGCCTTATTTTTGTTTACGTTCAGTGTATAATACCTGAGATTGTACTTATATGTTAGGTTAAGTGGCTATGGATTGTGAATGATCCGCAACAAATGTTTTCTTTGTTGTTTGTTTGTTGTGGGGATTATGGTCAGAAACAAAAATAATAATCGAAGTTAAAAAGATCCTTATAATTTCATTTTTACTGAATTTGGTTACAAGATACAAATTTATTTGAAATCATGCATAAATTATGGTTTAAATTCTTGAAGTACAATGTGTCATTGGAGGTTTTTTTCGTACCTGATGGATGTAACTCCAAAATTAATATGTTTTTGTACAAAGAAATTTTACTTCATCCAAAACACTTCAAGCGAGTGCACATCCAATACTCATGATGAGCTAGATTCAATCATTAAAATTCTCAGAAGCGAGATCAGTAACTGCGTAAATTTAGTGATTAATTACAATTCAGGAATTAATTTATATTCCTGAATGAATTACAACCACAAATTGTAAAAGATAACTCTTTTACACATGTTGGACAAACTATTTATCGTAACATTTATTTATAGTAACAAAAATAAAAAATAAAACTATCACAAATATTTGACGGCTTAAAAAGAGTGAAAGTGACTCAAAATCACAGAACAAAGGGAGCTATTGAAGAATAGGGACCCCAGTCTTCTTTAGTTAGGCTTATAAGGCTAACTAACGAAAATATCACGACCTAACCTAACCAATCGTTAGGTTAACTGAACGCCCTTGACGATTGGTTAGGTTAGGTCATGATATTTTCGTTAGTTAGCCTTATAAAGCAAAAATAAATTATATGAAAAACGGTACACAAACTGGAAAAGGTCCATTTTTAATTTAATTATATCCTCCGTCACCTCCACTACTTTGGCTAGGAAATTTTGCCTCGCCTTCGTACCTGAAAAGTAATTCATTGTTATTTTAGGAATTTAGAAATAAATTTGTTAAATTAATATTTTTAAATGCAAAATTGACTGGCTTTACAAGCAGTATTGTTTGCCCTACTTTTAATTTCATAGACGCAAAATATAAAAAGAACATAAATAAATAATTAGGTTGTGACTAATGATATTTACATAAATGATTTGGGTTGTAGAAGAGGAGGAAAGTTATCGAAAGAGAGACCATGCAAATAAAAATCAATAATGATGTATCGGTATTGGTTTAAAATAATTTTCCTAACTGAGAACCTTTTGTGTTGAAACACTGTAGGTCTCCCCTGATTTTAGGGCATTGCTTTTCAATTCTAAGTTTATGAATGCGAAACCCAAAGTCGGAATCATGTATGATATTGCTCCAAAGCCATACGAAGATTCTCATTTGCAGTGTGCATATCACTTTTAATTTCCACTCAAGGCAATCACATTTAGTGATAAATGATTTGATTTCAGTTTAAACATGTTTAAACAGTTCAGTCTTAACATATTTTAGGTTGAAATTAAAACTGGTACAGACCACATTCAATGCCATAATTGTTTGCTTTGAATTGGAAATTGAGAATAGACCAAAGTTCTACTCTCACTTTAGCCTAAATTTTAAGTTAAAACTGTATAATATACAGTCTTAAAAATACACGTCATTGAAAGATAGACTGACACGTTATATTTGAAAGTTGTTAAATTACTGTAGAAAATTATAGAAACGAATAAGAATTAAAGATATAAAAAGGATTGAAATATAACTGCAACGTAATAATTCTTACTGAACATCGGCAACATATCCTGATTGGCCGTCTGCCGTGTATATGACAGTTTGCCGTCTGCCGTCTGGCAATAAGACATAATATTGACCCTGGACAACGTTTCCATCGGACTGTTCCGCGTGGCCGTAATCATTTCCGGAAGCGGCGTCATTCACCATCCACTCGAAGTTGTAAGGCATTCCCTGCAATGATTTGGAATACATTTTTTATTGACAGAAGAATCATTTCCTGAGGTTTTACCATACTTTTGGAAGAATTTTAGGATCAATCCCAGAATAGGCACCTGAAATCATTTTTAGGTGCTTAATCTGGGATTGAGGCAAAACACAGGTGCTTAATCTGGGATTGAGGAGAAAAAAATATAAACAGTTTTTAGAGATATAATTTCATTGTTTTTATCAATATTTGAAAAAATCAACTCTAACCTAACCTAACCTATATCTATACCAATTTATGTGGCAAGATAGATTTGCTTCAGATGGATTCAGAAACATTCGGGCTCATATTGCAGGAATTTATATCTAAAATTTTTCTCTATTCATTAAACCACTTTAAACCTTTTATAACTTTGCCTTTATTACATTTGTAATAAACTTTGTATAAACAATAAATTTTGTAATCATCAGGTTTTTTTTTATTTAATTCCTTGCAAGGTGCCTATTCTGGGATTGAGGTTGAACGCAGGTGCTTCATCTGGGATTGAGGTACATCAGGTGCCTATTCTGGGATTGACCCGAATTTTACCAAGTCAATTATATGTTAGGTAATAATAAGAAATTAATTTTTCAGAACGCAATTTTTACCATACATTTTACTATGAACAATTAACAAATTTACGTAAACTTTTTGAAGTTAGAAGAGAAAGGTATTTTTAAACATAAATAAGATTGACAAACTTTTATAAAAAGAAAACCAAGTGAAGTTTGGAAATTAAACACTAAATATATAGTTTAGAAGTAAAGGAAATAAGAGGTAGAGTAATTAAAGAGAAAATATATGCAAGATAGAGCAAAGACCATTTGGATCACCTGAAGATCAAGGCCCCCAGCCTTCTTTAGTTAGCTTTATAAGGCTAACGAAAATATCACGACCTAACCTAACCAATCGTCAAGGGCGTACAGTTGACCTAACGATTGGTTAGGTTCGGGCGTGATATTTTCGTTAGTTAGCCTTATAAGGCTAACTAAAGGCTGGGGACCCTGATCTTCAGGTGATCCGACCATTTTAACATATTTTGCTTCAGTTGCGCAGTAGGAGAGAATATGTGGAAACGAACTGAAGCAAAAACTTACTGATTGATCTCCAGTTGCGTATTGCTCCTGAGGAAGAGAAACTGCAACGGCAACAACACAAAAAAGAATGCACAACTGCCAAAATAGAGCTTCAATGTTATATTTTACTCTTAATACTATTAATCAATTTCATGTTTAGAAATATACAACTGAACTGGCCATCCAGATTTCAACGTTTGATATTTATATACTATACAGGGTGTCCCAAAAGGTATGGCCTAAAAATAAACGTTTACAATTTTTTTATTATAAATGATAGAGTTAAAGAACATTGATAAAAACAGGCATGAATGGTTTAAGTTTTATTTAATATAGTTAGTAAACCTCCACATGATATCCACCGTTCACAACAACTAGTCGAATTCTACGTTCAAATTCTAAATTTCAGACAGGGAAATTACTCACTGATTTCAAAATTCATCATTTAAACGGTTTATGGCACTTAATTTCCGACATCAACGACAGTACGAGGCTATTTGATGTGTTAGGGCTAAGGAGCTAGGCTAAGTTAAGCTAAGCACCTTGTTGTGACATACGGTATGCGCATCACTTACACCACATTTCATACGTTCAGCTTTTTTAGAATTTGAACGTAGAATTAGAGTAGTTGTTGTGAACGATGGATATCATGTGGAGGTTTACTAACTATATTAAATAAAACTTAAAGCATTCATGCCTGTTTTTATCATTGTTCTTTAACTTTATCATTTATAATAAAAAAAAATGTAAAAGTTTATTTTTAAGCCATACCTTGTGGGACACCCTGTATATTACTCAATAAATACCTTTGTGGTTGAATGTTTCTTATCTTTTCATTAATCTGAAGGCCTAATAAAGCTTAAAACGTAAGGTTTAAATTAAATAAAAGGTACTTACATATTAACGGGGGGCCACCACATATTGATGATTGGTTAGGTTAAGTTGTAATATTTTCGTTAGTTGAAAATTTCTAATACATCATATTTTTTAAATAGCAATTTTTTTAAAATATTTTTTTATACAATTTTCTGAAAAAAAATATTTTTGGGGGGCTTATTCATGATGAAAATTTGGGATCTGTTTCTAATTTGTAACATGTATTAGTCATTGTAAATATTTGAAATATAAATCATTGTAAATAATTTTTTAAATATTGCTATTTACAAAAATATGATGTATTAGGAATTTTCAACTAACGAAAATATTACAACTTAACCTAACCAATCATCAATATGTGGTGGCCCCCCGTTAATACTAAGTACCAAAATAAGTATTTTAGTTCATTTAGCATTTGTAGGTCTTACGATAAAATTAAGGTAATAATTTAATATTTATTTTTGTCGGTAAATCATTTTTACTTCTGACTTTTGATAAAAATAAAGAAATGTGCGTTTAGCAAGCAATATTAATAAATAATTGAGTGTATGTATGCAGTGTGTGTGTTTGTGTGTGTGTGTATCGAACCTTAAATGAAGCCATATTTCTTGGAAGAGATGAACTGTGGCTCGCGTTGACGACAGGCTCGGAAGACAGAATGATGAAAACAAGCAAAGATGGATCTTATATAGCGGATCTTCAAATACTTTCCTTTAAAGATGTTAGGAATGGATCGTTTCTTCCCATTTTTATTACATTTATCACGGAATAAAAAATGTGACTAGAGCATTTCAAATATGCCATTTAACTTGCCTTTGAATTCAGATTTGATTCAGATTGCCTTTGATTCAGATTTCTTGTATATAAAACATTTTAGGACTATTTTTTTCCTATTTTCAAAATTAACAAACTCAATTTGAAGATGGTTTCCTCGGAAAGTAGATGTTAATAACAAACAAGAATGAGAATCTTTGAGGTTTGAGGTTAATTCTCACATTCTTCACTCTTCTTATCATTATTATTATCATTATTAATAATCATTATTATTATTGAAAAATGTGGCTTCTTAAATCCGTTCTCATTTGAACGAGTTAATGCAATTTTAAATAATTTTAGGAGTCTTCAAGTTAAACTTAAAAATGATTTTTCGGCATATTATACAGAGCCATATTAAGACATAGACGAACTTTCATAATTTAAATACAGAAAATAATGACATTTTTATACAGATAAATATTTTTAATTTATAGAAAGCAGCAATTTACTCATGAAATTCACATTTTTAAAAGGTTTTAGGAGAAATGAAAGAATAGGGTATGGGAAGAAGGGTGAGGAGGGAAAGAAATTAATACCCACCCAAGGCTTTCCTCTTGAATTATACATACCAAAATTTCTATGACAAGCGTTCCCTTTCAAATTTTTTTCCAGAGTATTCCAAATATCAGTCGTCTTCATATGAGAGGGATATCTTTGACGTTTCAAGTGTAAAGTTAGGTTTGTGGAAGTAAGAGTTAGTGTCTTAAGTTCACAAAATGCTTTATTTGGTTATTTGATGCAATTCCCATAATTACCAAAGGAAATTCCTTAATAGAATATTTGGACCTTTTCCAGTTTGTGTACCGTTTTTCATATAATTTATTTTTACTTCTTTTCAGATAAAAAATGAGTGATATCAATCTCTTTAGTTAGGCTTATAAGGCTAACTAACGAAAATATCACGACCTAACCTAACCAATCGTTAGGTTAACTGTACGCCCTTGACGATTGGTTAGGTTAAGTCATGATAGTTTCGTTAGTTAGCATTAAAAGCAAAAATAAATTATATGAAAAACGGTACACAAACTAAAAAAGGTCCGAATATTTTATGAATATAGGACATACACGTTCCCAATTGGTTTTGGCACTTCATATGACTGACATTTTTTTATGCATTGCGTTTAAGGGTAAATAATATTAGGGGTTGTATTTCTCCAAACTGTTATGTTATATAGGTTATTAGGGTACGCGAACGTGTCATATAGATTGAGAAGCTATAAATGAAATTTGATAATTTATTAACCCTTAATTTATAACCTTGGTAAAATATACCCTTGGTATAATTCACAATGATTATGAAATAAAGGTTAATATGTGTTCGACATACCCTTTGGAAGCTGGTTTGTCATAAAATTACAATAATGCATTTATCTCTAATACTTTCTTAATTATAGTAGTGTGAAATATATGCATTATGCAGGCTTAAATTTATGTGGGTTTTTTATCCGTTAATCACGAACGTTGGAATTCTTCTTTGTTTATAATCTGAAATTAAAGAAAAGATGACTTGCGTTTTAAAGTGAAGTTATTTCGTAAGAATATTTTACTTAGAGGTAATTATCTCTACTGAAAGGTAACTAAAGAAAGGTAACTAAAAAAAGGTAACTAAAAAAAAAGGTATACAATCATCGTGTACAATATCTTAAGGTTTTGAAGCTTTTTCTACAATAGCTGGTAACACCGAATATTCCCGTTTAAATCCCGACACAGAAGATGGTACAGCTATGGACAAAAGTTTTTTTTTATGCAGGAAGGAAAAACCAAGGGCGAATGCCCGCAAAAACGCCCCCCTTCCCCACTCATAGAAGAAGAAGAGAAAGAAAATCAAGGTCCAAAGTTTTCGAGGTGCCTAGATACTCTACATTCGAAAGATTGGAAATCATTAGACATGAGGAAAGATGGATTGAAGAAGGTTGTTCCAGAGTTGACCGGTTGAGTCATGAAAGATTTAGAATACCGATTAACCCTTACGTTAGAGGGTTAACCCTTTAATGACGGATGGTACCTTAAGGTCCATCAGAAATAATAATAGAAATTGTACTACAATGCCTCGTTTCTATAAGTGTTTCTACGTGTTTATATGTAGATGTCATTTAGTTGTTGAGAAAGGAACCCAAAATGTGTATCATTTCAGTGACTAGTTACTAAAATATTTAGTTTTGAATAACAATAAAACCTATACGTTCTGGTAACAAGAGTGACCGCATATGCTGCGGACTAGTCCTTAAAGGGTTAAACAAAAAAGGAATGAAAGTATGTTGAAGGTGTTGCAACACCTTAAAATCTATTTATCTTTTTTGTGCCTTGACTCACGTCACTGCCAGTGAGGTTTAATCCTTTAAGGACGACTGTTACAAATTGGTAGCGTTTCAAATACACGCATTCCTAACTTAACCCTAAAAAAAAACCTACCTTAAAGGTTAAATGATATTAAATTTATATGGATAAGGATTCCTCTTTTATTTCCCGTATAGACCTTAGAAGAAACCATTAAGAAAACTAATTAATTACAGCATGTACAGCTTTGGACAAAAGTTTTGCATCACCCTAAAACATTTTATGTTTGTCTGATAAAGTCAAATGAAACCTCTATGATGCTTTTGAGTAATGATGTGCTGTTAATGCATTGAACTTCATACCACTTCGTAGTTTAAATTTCTTACCAAGAAAATGCAGAATATGAAAAAGTATGGCATATTAACCCTTTACCGCACTGTGTCGAATACGTAACGTTTCAGATACACGCATTTAGACTCAACCCTACGCAAAAAGTTCGGCCATAAAGGGTTAAATCTAATACAGCAAATGATAATTACACCAAATCTTTTCGAGGAAATTTACAAATCTTGAAGAGTATTACTAAATTCATTATTAATATTCATATTACATGAAATATGTTATAGGTAATTTATGTTAATAACTTAATACCCATCCATTCTACAGGGTGTTCGGAAAGTCACTGTGCACTTATATAATTAATGTTTTTTTTTATATTTCAAAAGAAAAACTGACAAAGGTGTTTCAAAATAAAATAAGACGGGTCCAGGCCTGTATTGCTGTTAAAGGACATCACTTTCAACACCTTTTATAAGTTCTGATGGTCCCATCTATAACCTCTATCATATATGCAATGTTATACTATTGTATGCTATTAAATAAATATAAGTGCACAGTGACTTTCCGAACGCCCTGTAAAAGGCGCTTCAACACTTTTAGCCATAGCTGTAGGCACGAATTCTGAGTATAAAGTAAGGCCGGGCATTCCCAGAGAAAATAAAAGATACGCCACTGTCAGATTACCATTCAGGAGGCAGTCGAAACTTGGAACTTCACATTCTGAGGTTCAGTTAATCTTTAACCATCGACCCACTGTGGCTTCTTTCGATCAAAGAAATTTTCATATTTTCATTAAAAGTGATAAGATAAATTAACCTAACCCTACCAACTAATTAGGTTAATTAAATGCCCGGTTAGGTAAACTGTACGCCCTTGATAATTGTCAATATATTTAGTTAAGTTAGAGATTAAAGTTGCTTTAAATATCAAGATTTATATTTGGATGGAATACATATGAACTATATTGGAAAATAGTACATATTAAAACAACATACACTGATAGCGACATTAATTTTGCAATCATAAATTTAACGGAGTATCAAAGTTCATAGGGTTTTTTCTAATTAAAACCCATTAATGGTTACACTTATGAAGTGTTACTAATGAATATTTCAATTAGTTTCAATAAATCCTTCAATATAATGTTTTGCCTTTTTGGAAGAAGCTCTAAGCTAGTTGTTCTAAACATTCCTAATTTATAAACTAAACCGACTGCGCCTCGGTGGTGTAGTGGTTAGGATCGCTGACTATAAGTCCATCGACCCCGGGTTCGATTTCTGGTATGGCAGGCGGCGCGCAGCTAACCCAGCTGTTCATCCTTCTACACAATAAAAATTGGTTGGTAGATAAATGTGTACCCTGGGTGGCCTAGTGGTTAATACTCTGGGCTGCTGATCGAGAGATCGAATCCAGGCAAGGATCCAGGCAAGGTGGGTCGTGGTTCGGACTCCACGTTAAACTGTAGGTATAAGGTAGAACAACAAGCTTGACCTTCGTCAGAATGAACAATTTGGGCGTAAGCAAAAACCAAGGTTAACGAAGACTAGAGTTATATACTGCTGAACTCTGAAAATATTTTCATAAAATACTTGAATTTCTTTTACATCTCGTGCCACAATGACTAAGTTCGAAATTAACCCACCAACATTTGCGGTTTTGGGCATCTGAAATCATATTTTCCTGCTAGAAAACTGAATGTTATGAAAGGAAAAATATTTTAGATCACTTTTTCGTCGGTTAATGCAGATATTATAATGCAATTACTGTCTATTGATTAAAATACTGTAACATTTAACGTCTTTTGTAACAATATGAGCCATTTTTTTTCACGTGTTGCGCGTTTTATTAAAATCTATATTAAACTATAAATGGCTTGACTGCTTTTTTTATAAATTATTAAAGTCTTTTAGTTCTATCGTTAATATATTTCATTAAGTCGTGATATTTTCGTTAGTTTTAACGAAAATATTCTGTGTCAAAACTGAAGTCTGGCAACTGGCAAAAAGTCTGGGGTTCGGGATATCAGGAAAGTACCGACAATTTTACTGACTATAGCGTGAAGCACATGGCAGATGTCATTGATAAAGTTTATAACTTTGGCAGAATTAGTGAACTTTTAACGCGTCTAATTTATTTGGCATATTTGTGAAGAAATGGCATATTTCTATAAGAAATATGCCAAACGCGTATATCTCTTAAAGATGTGCATTTAACATGGGTTGTCTGTCCCTTGTCCGATGAATTATTTAACATCTCTGTCACTCGCAAATGGATGATAAGAATATTAACTGATGCTGATTTATATATTCATACAAATGCAATCCTTAGAGTAACAACTAATTAAAATTAAAGGTGTTGTCCACATCTGTAAAACACAACATAAATATTTATGATTTATCCTGAACTTTTTCAAAACAGGTACGATGTCCTCAATCAAATCTGTTTCTTCTATATTTCAAGAAGGAATTGTATATGCAGAGCCTTATATGTTTAGGATTGGTGAAAAGAATCATGAGTAGAGCCCGGATGTTCAGGCAAAATGCCGTTGCATAGGCCTATTTTGGGACTAATGAAATACTAGAAAATAATGGAAAAAAGGCAAATTAGGCACTTTATAATGAAAAAGGTACTTTTTCCTGTAGACGCAAATATCGGCAAAAAAAAAGGAATTTATGCCATTTTGTCTGAACATCCGGGCTCTAATCATGAAGAACTTCTCGTCCATAGGACAGTTTAGTTCACTTGTATCATATATTTACAAATATACAAAAAATGCATATTTGATACGAGTTAATTTTGGTCCGTATAAAATACTCACGCGGTTATCCGTAATGCACTCAATTTTGAATTGAGTTGACCGTGATTAACTAATTGCAACCATCGTTCATCACTGATTATGATCTCGAGTTAACTGTGATTAACTAATTGTAACTATAGTTCACTTATCACTGATCATGACCCGGAGTTAACCGTGATTTGGCGCGATGTTTACATCCGCAGCTCGCTCCAGCCATCCCACCACAACGCGCCTCAGTCATTGTCTCTCCGTGCTTCGCATATCTTTACGCCTTGTGGTGAGTACAAACTACTTAATTTCATATTATACTGTAATAAAATAATGTGTGGTGGCGCGCGAGGTGGGAAGCCAGTCAATTCTGGCGGGCAGCAGCAGTGGCAGCACCAGCAACCCGCTGGCGGAATATACTGAGTTAACCGTGAAATCGGGTTATCCGTGATCATGAACCGCGCCTCAGTCACGGATAACTGTACAATATATATACTTATTCAATGTATGCAGTTATGATATTGGAATATTGATTATACAATATTAATATTTCAGTGTTTGAAGTTTGTGACAAAATTACCGATTTTTAGAATAAAGAGACATGACATTTATTACATTTATTTAAATGTTAAAAATAATGATTTTTTTAATAATTATTTGTTTTCCTACAAATTTACTATAGATAAAGTGTAATAATGAAATCCTAAGCAAGAATTGTGTTTGAGGAAGTTATTAATAAATTAAAAAACGTAACACTAATTCTTCTTCAAAAAACATGAGAAAATGGACGTTCTGAATACAATGTACAATGAAGAGCTTCTTCACACACACACACACACACAAAACATCGGGATTTAAGTCTTTAAAACACGGTTTCATGAAGGAACCAGAAAATTGGGATGAGAATTAAGGCAGCAAACAAATATAAATGAAGTTAAAAATTGCATAACTCGAAGGTCTGCCGCACATAGGATCGTCTTGCGACTTACGACTTGGGTCGTGATGACGCAAGTCGCGTGTGATTTTACATTGACAGAATGGGAGCCACGCACACTGCAGCGACCGCGACGCAATTCTGGGAATGTAAAATAACACGCGACTTGAGTCGCCACGACCCAAATCGTCAGTCGTGAGTCGCAAGACGATTCTGCGTGCGACCGGCCTTAATATTAATGTACTTGATTAAAACACGGTGAAATCATTTAAATTGCGTATAAATATGATTTAATCCTTTCAGGACGACTGGTACAAATTGGTAGCGTTCCAAATACAACCATTCATAACTTAACCCACCAAAAAATTCAGGCCTTAAAGGGTTAAAGTTGTGATGAAGGAGGTCACTAGAACCTGTTTCCGGAGGTAATGTAGTAAAAAGTTGTCATGTTATTTCTGTAGAAGAACCCAATATTATTCAACTTAATAAAACTAATGATTCACTGGCTGGATACCACCATTATTGACATTTTCTGAATGACCATAAAACTCAAAAGTTAAATTAATAATTACATAGATGCGCCTCCATGGTGTAATGGTCATCAGCGGATCTAGGGGGGGGGAGCAAAGGGACCATGGCCCCTCCAAAAGCTGATAAAGGTGGGGTTAACACCACTTTTGGCCCCCTACCAAAGGCCATGTAAAATACTTTCTTATTCTTTCTTACCTACAAAAGAGCTACATATATATATCAACCTGCTTTTTTTTATTCATCTGAAACCCATACATTGGTCACGGTTGGTAGAAATTTTGTCAAGACCCTCAAATTTGTGATAATTATATTAATACATGCATTGCATCGCATTTCTTTGATGATGAAAACGTGTTTTGATGGAGGAGAAAGAGCAAACAGCTGAATGCATTTTAAACAATGCCTTTAGAATACCATAATTTATAAAAAAACAGGATCTATTCTACCAAGTGAGTGGCTGAGTACCAAGCCTAAGACACTTGAAGACTTAAAGACCAAAGTCTTTGAGGTAATGAACAACATCCCAGCTAAGCTATTTCTAAAAATTGTCAACCATTTGTGTAAGGTTGAATATTGTGATAGGAAAAAATGACGATTACACTGAAAATGTTTAATTAAAGGTAGTAAACTGTTTTACGTACCTGTTATGTTTGTCTGTCTAGATTGCTTTTATTTTTGCTTAGAACATTTATTTAGAAATAGGGGCATGTTTTGGGGACACCTGGTGTATATATATATATATATATATATATATATATATATATATATATATATATTGTTGTGATGAGGTTATCATACCTGTAGGCAAATGATTAAAGTTAAGCGCCGCCGGTGGGCGTAGACAACAGATTAATATATATTACCAATATCCGATACTCGTCGGCAACCTAGGGATAGGAAAAACCGAGGAAAGGGCTGACCTTATTCCATCGCTGCAGGAAACAGACTGCGTGTGTGGTCACTGGTCACAAGAGAAAAAAGGGTAAACCGAAATGTGACGTCATAATAAACGTTATAATACAATTACGAGAAACAAACAAAAGATCTACGACTTTAAAGTGATTAGATTCTATACAATTTATGCAGAAAGCATAATTAAAAATAATTAAAAATGCAATAGTATATTATATATATATATATATATATATATATATATATATATATATATATATATGTAATATATATATATATTGTAATTCCCCGCAAGGGGGTTCTAAGCTCGTGCTCTTGAGTGCTCTTTGTGCTCGTTTGTACGTGCTTGTTCCTGGAGGTTTCACGTGCGCCCTCCCGGCCCTAGCACCCAAGGATGATGGGGCTCGACCCTGCAGTCCTTGTCATCCTTGGTCTTTTACCACTTCGACTGTCCCCTCCACCCTTTCTTTTTCCTCTGTCTTTCCTCTCACTTTTTCTTTGTTTTTCCGCCGAGATATGCCCTTTTAAATAGAGGCGAATCGGTTCTTCCCGAACTTTAAAAAAAAAAATATATATTGTAATTAGTTCGGGCTTTGGCCCGAACTGGACCCCCTTTAGATTTGGCACCCCTGAAACGTGGGGGCTAGATCCGCCAATGGTAGTGGTTAGCATCGCTGATTACAAATCCATCGGCTCGAGTTCGATTTCTGGCGGTGGCAATCGGCGCTTAGCTCACCCAAATGTTCACCCTTTCGTACAAAATAATTGGTTGTTATATAAATGGGTACCCTGGGTAGCTAAGAGGTTAAAACGGTAGGCTGTTAGCGGGATGTGGTAAGATCGAGTCCGGGCAAGGACCTACCACCCGTGGTAGGTCGTGGTTCGCATTCCGGGTTCAGATTCCAGATTCGGTTTCCACTTTAAGCCGTAGGTCGAAGGTGGGGCAATAAGCTTGACATTTATCACAATAAACAATTCGGGCGAAAGGTTACCAAGATGTAATGATTAATTACAATTCAGAAAGTTAATTTATATTCTTGAATTAAGATGTGATAAAGTGAAAAACGGGTTTAAAAAATGCTGACACATTTACATGAGGTATCGCGCGGCACATTGACGAATCAACAACGAGCGAAAGTTCCGTTTTCTATGCTATAGTAAACTTCAACCTTTCCTATATCGTGTACCAAGTCGTCTTTTGACATATTCATCATTGTATCACTGCACAAAATTTAATTTGTACAGTGATACACTGATTGAATACACCAAAAGACGACCTGGTACATGATGTAGGAAAAGTTGAAGTTTACTATGGCATAGATAACGGAATTTTCGCCCGTTCGTTGATTCGTCATTGTGCCGCACAATGTCTCATACATAGGATAAGCGACAACCTCTTCATAATAACGTTTATTTACAGTAACAGAAATAAGTCTAAAACTATCCTAAAACATTAACAGCTTAAAAAGTGAAACTGACAAGTAACATCATAAAGTACAAATTTTAGTTTTAAATATTTCAAGAAAGAAAGAAATATTAAATTTTAATTTAATTATATCCTCCGCCACCTCCACCACTTTTGCCGGGAAACTTTGCTTCTCCTTCATACCTGAAAAGTAATTCATTATTACTCGTATTTAAGGAATTTCTAAATAATGAGTATACATTAGGATATTACTCGTACAGTTTCAATGCATAGTTCAATGTGGCTTTAAATGCAGAAGTATTATCAATCCAGATGGGGCAGATAGTTTCATAGCAAGCGAGATAGGAAGAAGAGTCATGAAGAAATAGTGAGAGTGGAGAACATAATGTTTGTGCAAATAACTTGTGTGATGGAAGGAGAAAGTTTTGGTGGTGAGGCTGTGAGAGCGGAAGACAAAGAAAGTGGAGTACGGGCGATAATGTGAAATCTTTATTACTTCATTATTATGTGAGAAGATTTGGGACTCAACCACTACTGTTGGTCATTTATGAGTTTTGGGCATTTTTTTTTTAAATTCTAAGAGTATGGAAGAGAAATCCCAAAGCGAAAATCAAAGACGATATTGCTCTAAAGGGGTATGGACTATGGTAGACTCTCATTTTTTCAATTATACAACATTTTTCATTTCAGCTGAACATATAAATGTCCTATTTATTCGTTCGCTTCGAAGACCAAAATGAAAATAGGTCGTTAATTTTATTCTCACTTCAGCATTGAAAATAAGGTAACACGATCGTGAAAGTGACTTAATATGACGTAACTGACAATCGTTAAATAGAAATGTTTCCTTTCCCTATTAATCTAAATATTACCAAATATGCAAATAAAGTATATGACGTAAAATTAACAGTTGTATTGATTCTATTGAAAGGACTGAAATATAACCAATAAAATTATATTCTTACTGAACGTCAGCAATGTATCCTGATTGACCGTCTGCCGTATATGTGACGATTTGCCGTCTACCGTCTGGCAATAAGACGTAATACTGTCCCAGAACAACGTTGCCGTCAGACTTTTCTGCGTGGCCGTAATCGTTTCCGGAATCGGCGTCATTCACCGTCCACTCAAAGTTGTAAGGCATTCCCTGCAACGATATTGAATACACTTTATCTTGAGATTTCACCATGTTTTTGGAAGTATTTTTTAACAAAAGCCAATTATAACAATAAAAAATTGTTTATAATAATAATAAATTATTTTTGTAGCTTCTTGTTTACTCTAATTTTTATTTAAAAAACTACATATTAATAAATTTTTTAAAATTATTCTATAGTTAAAAGGGGAAAGTGTTTTTCATTTTCCCATAAAATGATAATAAAGGCAAACAAAACATCTAATGACGTGTAAACAAAAATGGTTATAAACTAATAAAAACATTCTTAAAGGAACGAGAGAGAGATAAAAGTGTATTCTCAATAAACATATCTAAGATAGAACAAATGCCTTAGTTTAATTTTCTTTCCTCGGTAAGAAAGTAAGAAATAATATCTGGAAATGAAGCGGAGCAAACAACTTACCGGTGGATTTCCAGATGCATACTCTCCCTGTGAAAGAGAAACTGCAACGGCAACAACACAAAAGAGAAAGACCAACTGCCGAATTATAGATACACGTAATTAATATCTTAATTTTAGCTCTAGCGACTTTTTCTTGTTTACATAATAATGCCATTCATGTAGTTTCTAATAAGTTTTTACAAAAAATCTGCTCTCAAAGTTTATGTTAAGGTAAAGCATACTTATTTGTGAAATGTTATATAATTAAGAGAGAACCAGTCATTTTATAAACAAGTAACAAGTAGTGTGTGTATGTGTGTGTGTGTGTGTGTGTGTGTGTGTGTGTAAGCTCTCATAAATGAATGTGTCTTTAACCTTAAAGGAAGCCATGTTTCTTGGAAGGGATGGATTGTGGCGTGCAGAGGCGATAGGCTCGGAAGACGGGATGATGAAGACAAGCAGAGATGAAGTTTTTATAACAGATCTTCGAATACTTTCTTTTAATGAGGTCAGGGATGGATCGCTTTAAATTTTACTGAGATTTCTTCACATTTTAATTATATTTATCACGGAATAAACAATATCAGAAAGAGGGAAGTTTATTTTACTAAATAGCATGAAAAGCATTTATGTAGGCCATATTTATTACCTCAAGTTCCTCAAAAGTCTAGCCCCAAAGGGATTTCAAATTATTTGTTACTTTTTCCTATTCCAACTTCCAGGTAACCTATTGAGTTCATAAAGATAATAATGGAATACACATTCACTACATTTTTTTCTGTTTACAATACACGTTGAAGGATGATAAGTAATCTGAGGGACAGCATAGTAGTAATGTGTGTTAGTATCTCGAAGAAACAGTACACGGCAGAATCTACATTATGTAAAGAGCTGCATGGCATGCTGTTTCTACACTTATTATAAAAAAAAAATCTCAAATCTCAATTCAGATTATTTCACATTATTTAGACATATTGAAATTTTGGTATACGTACCATTCTTTCACAGTTTGGCAGGAACGGATTAAAGTTTAGTGGGGTCCTAGGCCCGGGTAATATTTGGGCTCCTTCATACTCTACAAAATCATGAAATTCATAAACCAAATTACATCATTTTTATCATCATATACTCACGAAGATAATTGATCCAACACAGAAAATAATATATGATGGTACAATATTAACTGTTAAAATGCACGAAAGAAACGTAAAATTAACTATTTCTTAACTCATTAATATCCATACTGCACACCTTCTACGTTTGTACAGGCACACCTTCTGCGTTTGTACATGGTCCAATCCGGTACTGCAGTTAGGTGGGTAATGTATTTGTCTAAGTGATTTGGTTTTTCCCTGCGGAGTGAGGCAAGCTCTCTCCTCTGCTGTTTAATGTGTATATTGTTGGTTTAACTGATTCACTTAATAAGAAAACGGTGGACATTGTAGAGGTTAGCTAATATAAGGTTAAATAACTTAGTCTTTGCCAGTGAGATGTTATTAATAAGTCCTTCTGTTAAAAGTTTAGAATGTGTTCTAAAAATGTGTGAATTATATTTGCAGTACTATGATATTCTTTTCAATGATATCAAAACTAAGGTTATACAGTTTCAGCCTAAAAGTTTCAAAATGAGAGGTGACCCAATAAAGGATATGCAAGAATACATTGATATGTATTGCTCTAATCTAATTTACATTACATTACAATTGCTACAATGGATTTAATACTTAAATATGCATGTCATTCAGCTTTTTCTACTAGTGCTCCTTACTCTCAATGCCCTCTAACGCCCATTGGAGGGTGGTATTGCACCTACTGGGAATCACTGACTTAAAATAAGTGAAAGCGCAACCTAATTTTATTGCAGTTGTCATAGGTCTTTTTGTAGTTGATAATTAATGTTACCAACTTATGTAACACTTGACATAACAAGAACTTAGTAAGAAAGAATAAGTGTGTCAACTGGTCTAATTTTAACATACAACAGAGAATAGAATATAAAGACAGAACAGATCATCTCTTTAATAATTTAGAAATTCTGTATCTTGCCTGTAGTAATCTTTGATAAAGTACCGGATGTGTATACAGTAACGCGAGTAAAGAGACAAATCCGATTTGAATTATATTAACGGAAGTGAGCATGGACAAGTAATATTTATTACACGTACTTTACTAACAACTGTATATTCGATAGTAAGGTTTATAAGAGGTGTTGAAAATGTCCACCATCGACCTCTTGCATGGCGTATCACATTTTTCGATATCGACTGTAATGTATTCTTTGTAAGGCTTTCGATTGCCTTTCGAATGTTGTCTTGAAGAGCTTCCAATGTTTTTTGGGTTGTTGAAGTATAGCACATCTTTGAGGTAACCCGATAAATAAAAATCTGGTGGAGTGAGATCTGGTGAACGGGGAGGGTATAGACCTCTGCTGATGATTCGGTCTCCAAAAAATTGTTTTAAATGAGCCATAGATGCATTAGCCGTGTGCACGGTTGCATTATCCTGCTAAAACCAGGCTTCCGCGATTTCCCGCTCGGTCAATGTTTCGATAAATTGATCGATAAAGCCACATTACACGTTGAACATTAGTTTCTAGGAAGAAAGTGTAAAATATGCGTTCTTCGGAAATGGCTGCCCAAAACACTAACCTTAATAGGGTGTAAAGGTATCTCGTCATAAACATGAGGGTTTTCTGAAGTCCAAAATCTGTTGTTCTGCTGTTTACATAGCCGTTCAGATGGAACCAGGCCTCATCCGTCCAAAAGCAAGTTTCCAAGAATCTTTCATTCTCTTCTGTTACTGCAGTAACCATTCGCAAAACAGCACGCGTGCCTCATGATCTTGATCAGCCAGTAATTGCAACACTGTCGTTTTGGATGGGAAAACTAAAAAAAAGTTGAAACTAGTTTAAACCAGTTCAAATCGGACTTATCTTTTCACTTGCGTTACGAAACTAGTTACACATCCTGTAGAATTTCATTGTGTACTGTATCATAGGCATTAAAACTGATTTGAAAATAAAAAAAAGGTCTAGGCCTAGTTTTGCTAAGTGTTAATAGATGCATGAATACTATGTATAACACAGAACTCTCTTTTATTATTGCAGTGAAAAAGTCATGACCTAAGAATTGGAAAACCACTTCATTATCGGAATGTATTTCATAGGATGATTAAGGATTTTATGATTCAAGCAGGGGACTTTCCAGTTGGAAATGTGACGGGAGGAGAGAACACTTATGGAGGTCAGTTTGAAGGGGTTGTATGGTAACATAATCATCCAGTAATGAACAGAGCTCATGAGGGTATATATCTTGCCCTGAAAGCTCTAATTAGACAATTAATATTAGTTTGAAAATGAGAGGCAGGCTGCGCGCAGCAAAACCTAGCTGTTCATCCTTTCACAAAATAAAGAAATTGGTTGGTAGATAAATGGGTACCTTGGGTAGCCTAGTGGTTAAGAAGCTGGGCTGCTGGTGAGTCGTAGTTCGGATTCCACGTTAAACTGTAGGTCTAAGGTGGTGACAAGCTTGACCTTCGTCAGAATGAACAATTCGGACGGAAAAAAACCAAGGTTAACCAAAGTTAACCAATGTTATATTTAGGCTCCACAATTATGTCAGCTGAATGGTGGCCGCCTTGGGGTAGCTAGCGTGAAAATGTTTAAGAGAGATTTGAATGACCTCACACACACACACACACACACATATATAATATATATATATATATATTCCTTATCAGCTTCCCAACCCCCCTATGAAAGATTTTGTCCTATTTTCCCCTCTTTTCCCCCTAACCCCCTTTCCCCTCTTTTCTTTCCTTTCACTGGCACTGGCACCCCCACCCCCTCTCACCTTTTGCAACCATCTATTGATACAAATTTTAAGAAATTCCTAAAACTCATCTGTTTGGTTGGTTGTTCCGTTTTACGTCTTTCGTTCATCAAAGGGTGCTGAGAAGGGCGGCGACGCACCAACCAGGAAAAAAAAGTTCTCCCTTAAAAGGGGAACTGGGTTGGGCCAAATACATTATGTGCAGCGGGTTCATCGCTTTCCAGACTGTCTTGGAACAGTCCATGGCAGTTTATTGCCGTCTTTATACAGGGTGTGTCAATATGAATATACCAAAAACAAATCTCAATTAGCCTATATATATTTATTAATTCAGGCAGCAGCAAACTCCAAATGACATTATATTCCGAAGCGTTATAAGTTTTATTTAATTCAGTTAATAAACTTCTGAATGTCTTCCGTCATTAATTATAATTATTCTTATTCTGCGTTGAAATTCTAAAAACATTTTCCATTACAGCTTCAGGGATGGACATGACAGTATTAATAATGGATTAATTACTGGGAAAAGGTCACTTAAACAGCCTAGGTAATTTGCACCAAATTTAGTATACACATTAAAGGAGAACCAGGGAAGGTTTTAGTAACACACCCGCCCATCCCAGTTCCCCCTTAGGTTGTGTTTCGAGGGGATTTTGCTATGCAAGGCACAGCAGGCATTTTGGTGTATATATATATATATATGCTCCTCGTGGTGTAGTGGTTAGCGTCGCTGACTACGAATTCGTCGGCCACAGGATCGAGAGGGTATATATATCTTGCCCTGAAAGAATCTAATTAGACAATTAACATTAGTTTGAAAATGAGAGGCAGGCGGCGCGCAGCAAAACCCAGCTGTTCATCTTTCCACCCAATAAAAAAAATTGGTTGGTAGATAAATGGATACCCTGAGTAGCCTAGTGGTTAAGACGCTGGGTTGCTGGTGGGTCGTGGTTCGGATTCCACGTTAAACTGTAGGTCTAAGGTGGAGTGACAAGCTTGACCTTCATCAGAATGAACAATTCGAGCGGAAGCGAAACCAAGGTTATATTAACCTAACATATTATCATAACGTAACCGATTATGAATTAGTGAGGTTACTACTAAAAGGCGCAGCAAGCATTTTAGTGTGTATATATATATATACACACACACACACATATATATCCTAACAAATTGTTATCATAACCAAACCAATTATAGATTACCAAAACGAAAGCAAATGAACCCAAAATGAGACGAAACATGTCATTCATACTTAAAAAATACATTTAAATGTGTTTCATTGTGATTGAATGTTTCATCGTTATTGAACCTTACCTTATGAACCCCTTATGTTGTTTCGTGCGTTGGTCTCTCTTCACACGGAGGTCAAGCTGGTGGCCCCGCCTCTAGGTCTGGCCTGGTGAAGGAGCGAGTTGCTTTCTTGCGCTCTCCACCGTACATAGCCAGGCACGCCCGGCTCATTTTAAAAAAATTTAAAACAATTTATTGCCAATTAATGTGCAAATAATTCCAATCAGTTTCAAGCAAGACACGATTCAACAGTCAAAAAAGGCCTCGTACAGTAAATGGCCAGCCCGTCTCCAACCATGGAAGCTGCAGAAGTAGAACCCAGACATTCAGAATTTGTCACTAATTTACCTAACCATCCGAGCCACAATTTCACTTAACCTAACCTTACCTTACCTAACTTGTGTTCGTGTAACCTAATGTATCTTAACCTAACCTAACTGCGTCGATCTCGCTTCACACGGAGGTCAGGCTAGTGGCCCCACTTCTAGACCTAGCTTGATGTAGGAGAGAGTTGCTCTTTTGAGCTTACCATCTCACATAGCCAGGCACACCCGGCTCATCCGGGACCGTCTTAAGCCAAGCATCTAGTTTTATTTTGAAGCCTTACTTTGATATTAGCAGTGCTGGGATTAGCGACGTTAATTAACGCCGCTAACTTTTTATTAGCGATACTGTTAGCGCCGCTAATTTTCAAAATTGTTAGCGAAACAGGTAGCGGCGCTAAGTTTTTAGAGAAAGTTACTCGCTAATTTTTCAAAACCACTCGTAAATTGAATAGAATTTATTCCTCCGCTGGTTAACTTGGTTTGTTTTCCCTATTAATATATATATACAAAAGGAACTCGACGCCCTACATAAAAATGTTTTCATTTTCGTACACTATGACGTCACATTTTTGTACATGATCAACCAATTATATCAAGGTGTGTGTTAATATATGTAAGTAAATTACGGAAGGTAAAACATAGTATATAAATTAGGGTTGGTTTCAGAAAAAATTAGCGACAAAATTAGCGTTGACGGCGCTAAATTTTATGGTAATTAGCGTTAGCAGCGCTAACTTTAGGAGTTAGCTATTTTCCAGTGTTGTTTGGATGGTTACCGGGTTCAGTTTGTGGTTCGGGACTCATTTTTTTAAATTTTTTTCCATGTGTATATTATGGCGTATATCTTTCTTCTTCTTCTTTTCAGCGAATATAGATTACAAAACATACTTTATTCAGAAAAAGAATACAAATGACAGAGTTTTACAATATTTTTCAATATTTTTCTTTAAAATTTAGATAGTTGATATGCCATTAATATATTCACAGTATTCTGATTTGAATATGTCACTGGAAGCATGGCAGATTTTAGACAAAATTAATAGGATTCATTGCATTTATTACACGAGAAAAGTGAAATGGCAAATAATAATAATAATAATAATAATAATAAGAGTCACAAAAGTAGTGTTTGATTATTTGGATCAAGTAAAGATAAGCACCCCCAGCCTTCTTTAATTAGCCTTATAAGGCTAACTAACGAAAATATCACGACCCTACCTAACCAATCGTTAAGTCAACTGTACGCCCTTGACGATTGGTTAGGTTAGGTCGTGATATTTTCGTTAGTTAGCCTTATAAGGCTAATTAAAGAAGGCTGGGGGTGCTTATCTTTACTTGATCAGATTATTTTATACAATTTTAATGAAATAATCACTTGTATATTTGGTAGAAGACAAATTATGCTTAATGAATATTTTTAGAATGAATTATGAAGGTAAAAAGGTTTTGTTTAAAGAAATTATCATATTTTAGATGGTTAACCCTTTAAGGACTGAAGATGCCAATTGCTAACGTTTCAAATACACGCATTCATAACGTAACCCGACAAAAAATTCAGGGCTTAAAGGGTTAATTATAAATTGGATACTTAATTACTATGATAATAATGACAGTAGCGAACTTGTACATTAATAGGAGCTAATGAAGTACTTCTTTAGTGATTTGCGAAAGGTATTTAGTGATGAAGCTGTCTAATATTTACGGGAATTGCATCCCATACATCTGCTCCTTTTTTAATGTTTGTAGTCTTTCCCAGTAATTGAGTTCTTTGTAGCCACCGATCTCGGCTATGAAATTTCTTTAAATTTCCTCCATTTTATTAATTCATTTTTTTTTATATGGAAACGTCAATACTGACTAGTATTCCAGTTTTGGTATGATTAGTGTTTCATATAGCGAGGGACTCTACTTTTAGTAACTGTCCTGTAATTCATTTTCCTTTGTGTATCTCTATCTTAGTGTCTCAAATTACTACGGTATAATGCCTGAATCTTTTGCATTTGTACCTTTCTGAATTTCCTGTCTATCTGGGGCATAATAATTGTTTTAGTTCCTCACTTCTCCCATATCTTAAAAGCTAAAAAAATTCTATGTTAAATTTCACGTTTAGTGTTTTCTTACCATCTGTATATTCTATTTGTGTCCCTCTGTGGGGCTTCCACTTCTTATGCAATCTTAATTTTTCTGTTGATTTTTGTCATTAGCAAAGAATGTTACTATACTGTTCTTGGTTACTTCATTGTATTATCATTAGCATGATAATGAGTAGTAGTGGAGCTAATACTGTTCTTTGTGGAGCTGAGCTGCATACTTCCGATTCTGATCATGATATACCTTGAATTTTTACAACTTGCTGACGTTTTCCGAGAAAGTGATAGATCCATTTCGCCACTTTGCCCGTTATTCCCACATGTTCCATTTTATGTGCTATTATATCATGATCACACTTGTCAAACGGCTTTAGCAAAATCCATGTATATTTCATTGTAGTTTTCGTTGTTTTCAAGTGCATCTATGATATTGTTAAATTAATTGTGATAGGCACAATCTTCCTGATCGTAATCTGTAGTTGTTTTCATTAAATCTTTCCTGCGTCTTCAGAAAATCATAGATTTTCTCTCTAAATATTCTTTCAAATATTTTGGTGAGATGGGATGTCAGTGACACTGGTTTATAGTTCTTTGCTCTTGACCTATCCCCTCCTTTATTATAAGGACGATGTTCGTCCTTTTGAGGATGCTCGGTATTTCCGCTCTGGCCAGGGATCTTCTTCATATCAAATACAAGGTGTAGGTACTTAATTTTTTACATTTGTCTGGACCTGCGGGTGAATGTGATTTCATTTGTGCTATAGCTCGCGCTGTATCTTCCGAGGTAAAATAAAAATCATTTATATGCTGTCCTCGTAATTTCTCCTCAAAGAAGGTGTTTCTAGCAGCACCACTCCGTCTCTTTTTGGAATACTGAAAACTGATTCATACTGAGCTCTCAATAGTTTACATAATTCTTTTAAATTGTCCGTAAGTTCACAATTTTCTTTCCTTAAAGGCCCGAAAGTGGCGCGCGTTCTTGTTTTTCTTTCCGTAAAGTTATAGAAGTTTTTAATTTTCCTTTTGGGTTTTCCTTTATTATTTCTACCGCATCTTTCTCCGAGTGACTCTTAAGCCGGGTTTACACGGTAAGAGCTACACGCGCGAGCAACTCTCACGTCTCTATATGAGAGTACTAGCATGAGATAATCTCGCGAGAGTGTCTGTTTACACATACTGGCTACTCGCTATGATAGTTGACGCTAGAATGCCATCGAGGCAAGTCAACAGCAACAAAACAGTACACAATACTCCAAACCTATTCGCTCAACATGCGTGAGAGTAACTGAAAAGTTGGAAGACTACCAAACTTTGTGCGAGTGCAAAATTACTCGCATGAGAGTGGGCGGAGCTCGTAATTTTGTAGTAATTTTTAAGTGAAGTTTAATAATAAAATGTTACAGATGAATATTTCAATATTTGAACTAAAAATGAAAGTAAACAGATATTAAACCTTTTACCAATAAAATACTAAGACATTTAAACTAAAACACAAATGAAACAATAATAGAGGTAGAAAAGTGGAAATATTTAGGGAATGAGAGTATCAATAGCTTAAAAAAATCCTAACATCTGACAATGAACGTCAGAAAACAGCTTTTGAAGGAATAGATCTGTATAAAAATCCTTTCAGATTAGCTGAGCTTAATGACGTCGGAGCTGTGTACTGTACGTATTAGTTTGTTTCTATGTGCGTGGTACCTTACTTCTAATGTTTTGCCTTCTTGTAAAATCTTAAAACTTCATCTGAAACTACATAAAAGATGAAAGAAATGACTAATATTAAATATTTTATATTTTACAAATATAAAAACGGCTAAAACGATGAAAATGGCGGAAAATCGTTATAATTTCAGTCCTTTTATTAAATGTAAAGTGATACGTATCAATTTTTGAAATAAACTTCGAAGAAGTAAAACTTAAAATGAAACGTATTGCATAAAAATATATATTAATAGAGTTTTATTAAAAATGAAATTAATGACAAAATAAAATTCCTCAGATATACAGAGAGAGTGAAAGAAAAAAATATGGAGTATGCAGAAAAAAACAGACGCAGGTACTTGTAGGTTATCTCCCACCCCCACCAATTTTGACAGAATATTTCGTTAAAACTAACGAAAATATCACAACTTAACCTAACCAATTATCAAGGGCGTACAGATGATCTATTAGTAAGTAATGTGGAAAATTAAGCAGCCTAAAAGGGGGGTTATCTTTACGGCTACCCGTGTCCACCCTTACCTCAGGTTCGAAAAGGTATTGTTTAAATTAAACTTAGGGCCCACAAAACTTGGACGCTGTTAAATGTTTAAGCATATTCACTTAAAGGAAATAATCCTTAAGGAAAGCTTAGACTCTTTACGTGCTAGATTTAACTTTGTTTAGCTTAGACTAAGTTGGGCAGATTTAGTTCAGTTTAGTTTGGACTGAAGTTGGATACATTTAAATGTTCAATTTAAATTGATAAATAAGTTAGTCTTTAACAAGCCTAACTATAAAGTATCGATTTAGGTGCAACGTTATGCAAATGGTTGTTCCACAGTATATATCGCTAGTCAGATTAAGCTCGTGAATCGCAATTAACTCGTTTCAAGCTGATAACCCCAGTCAACCTGTCGGAGGTTCAATTTGACGATCGTTAATGAAATTCCAAACCAATCTAAATAGCTACCCCTGGATGGTTCTCCTCGTGTAAGACAATCCACAATGGCGTTCTCAAACACTTGGGTCAACGATTAACACTCGGGTATAAACATGTACATGTGTGCTACAACGAGTACAAATTAGAGTGAGGCGTGAAGCTTAGCCTCCATATACGAGTACAAGTGAATCAGCGAGAGATATGATAAAGGTTCCGCTGACTGAGAATAAAGAGCTTAAAAGGAATTCTAAATCTTAAAAGAATTCGATTTATTAGAATCATTAGAGAATGATGTTAAATCTTGGCATTTTATTATAAAGCGAAGTTAACTGAAATGATAACCGGCTAAAATTACGGAGTCAAAACGGATACGTATTACTCGTATGAGAGCTTCGAACGAACTAAGATGGCGACTCGAGCTCTTTTCGCCGGCATCAAAAGGCGTCAAAGCGCGCCAAAAGAAGAGTATGAATTGTCGCCCATAATTTCCAGAAGCTGGAAGGAACTGAGATTCATTGCTCGGGCGGGCGTACGATTTTGGTTATATTTTTAGAATGCTGTTGTTATGAAATAATACAGTATATATATATTATGGTTATATATATATACTTTTAATAGAATACATAATTATTTTGATAATTCCTGAGCCCACTGTCTAAATATTTTAGACAAGTAAATACTATTCCAGAAACAAACAATGTTATAATTAATAACACTGGTCAACACTCATTTTATTGCCAATCATATTAGAGTGATTTTGGGGTAACTTTGTGGTGCTGATTCCGAATATGACATCGGTTTTGCTAGATTGGCTCTAATTTATGAGATAATTGGTACCCCATTGAAACACGTAAAAATGCAAAAAATTTAATGTTCAGGCGGAGCCTACTTACAAATCGCATTGAAATTGTCTCAAATCATACAAAGTAAACACATGAAATACATATGCATTTTATTCGGTCTCACCATCTAGAATGTTCCAGTAGTTTCCCATATGCACGCGTTATGGTTACGTTTCCTATTAATTGAGGGTATTCATTATCACAAGAACTAGGCCAAATCGAAAAACTACTTTCATTTTGGAATTCAGCAACCCCAAAATACCCTAATTCGTACGAATTTCCTTGGCAACGAAAAAAAAAATGTTTTTTTTGTTGACCTGTGTATAGATCAACTGTACGCCCTTGATAACTGGTTAGGTTAAGTCGTGTATTTTCGTTAGTTTTAACGAAAATATTCTGTCAAAATTGGTGGGGGGGGGGGGGGGATAACCTACAAGTACCCAGACGCATCTTTCTACATGACTCTGTCTGTCTGCCTTCTGATTGCATTACCTTTCGTCACTAAACAACCTTTGAGAAGTTGTTTGGTGTTTTCCTTTGATAAACAAGCGTCTCTGGGCCAAAACGTGCTGGGATTCTAGATTGTAAATTCACGTATCTTTTCTGCATTTTGGGTTATGATAGCGAGGGTCATTTTTGCTCCCCTTATTGATGGGTTACGTACGAAACCTCGTTACTACGCTGATCCTCTGTGTAATTTCCGATGCTTCTGCGAGCTGCTCGTTCCATGTCGGATTTGTGAAATCTTCCTCCTTCCTATCTTCGGTCTTCTGAGAACATTTTCAATTAACAGATTCAAAACACTTAATGAAACACATAAGAAAAGTATTTCATAATTTGGAATGCACAAACGAGCTCAAGTTGACTTTGAGAAATTAAAATATAATACGATATATATTAAATTAAAAGTAATTATTTATTACAGAGTACGCCGCAAATACAGTACAAAGAATTTATAAAAATACCAAAATCATAATTTTTTTTCTAACGAACATTTCAATATTATATATATATATATATATATTAATCCAATGGGCCCAGCTACAACATCCTGAACACAATAATTATTCTAGGTCTTGATGCACAATGTTGAATTGTGATGAATTTTATAAACGTAAATGAAAAATACCTATAATTTAGTTCCCACAAGAATTCCATAGAAAGACAATTATATTTAATCCATTTTTATCTTTAATTTTATTTTTAATGATCATTAAAGCAAAGCAAAATTATTGTCATTAAACCCAAACAAATTTTCAAAGTAGAGAAAATTTCATAAATTTTTGAATAATACCTCAAAAATAGCTGAAAAATAAAATGCAATAATTTTCTTCAATAAATACTTCTTAACACGAACAAAATTTTAAATTTTAGACAGTTTTACTTTCCAAACAAACTTGAGTATAATAATACTATAAAGTCGAAGAACATACAGTACATGACAACTTTTACGAAATGTTCAATCAAAGTAACAATTAGTTACACGCGTTAACAACTCTTACTTATACTTTCACGGAGGAGGAGCGTATCTAGCCACAAAATACTTCTAAAATCACACGAAAGAAGCTGAACAAGCATTACACTCAGAGCTGGGCAATAAATACATTGAATGTATTTAAATACTAAATACTAAATACATGGGAAATGTATTTAAATACTAAATACTAAATACATTTTACGAATGTATTTAGATACTAAATACAAAATACATCAATTGTATTTAAATACATTTGTAAATACATTTTAAATACATACAAATTTTAACATATGCATTCACTAATTCATGTTTTGATAAATTTCTACTTTAGGGGACACGGTGAATTTCGAAATAAATACACCACTCGATAGATCAGACGATTTTTAAAAGCTTTTTCATCAATGAATTTTCCATCGCAAATTGGATTGATTGCAACGAGTTAGTTACACAGGCCCACTTAAGGCAGAGCGTTTTTGTACGATTAATTTTAAAGTATTTTCCATCAAACAGAGGTGCACTAAATTGTTATCTGCAGATATATCACTGTTTGATTCACCGGATTTGCTTGTTGAAGCCATGACACGCACACGATAAAGAAATCAACCGCTTTCGACTAAGAGTGGCACACAACTGATTGAACTGACACGTTGAAACATGAACCATGCTGTACTACACTGTCGACGCGTCGTACTGTGCTAGTACAGAACGTGTATTAAACCAGTAAAGTATTTACAGTTTTATATTTTGAGTATTTAAATACATTGTATTTAAATACTCATTAAAGTATTTAAATACTATATTTAAATACGAAAAACAATGTATTTATAAATACAGTTCTAAATACACAAATGTATTTAAATACGTATTTAAATACAAATGTATTTAAATACTGCCCAGCTCTGATTATATAGTTCTCAAAATTTAGGGGGTGAGTAAAATAAGTTTAAATGGCTTCATTTTAACTGCCAAAAATGTCTTGAGTATACCCTATTTACAAATTGGGAGATAAAACTTCCCCCCTCAATCTACAGACCCATCTCCGTCCTTCCAACTGTCAATAAACTATTCGAAAGGATAATATGTAATCAAATATAAAAATTTATATTAAAATACAAAATTAATTTACGGTTAACTATTTGGCTTTCTACGAAAACGCACGACCAACGACGAAATAACAGCTATATTAGAAAAACTTAGTAACGATCTGAACGATAAAAAACATTAATAACACTGCACGACAAACTTACAAACTTTTTCTGTTCTTTAATCGAAACGAAGTGATTTTTATAAATTTGGATGCGCTGAGTTCAAATCTGATGTCAGAATACCTATATCACCCACCATTTTGAAGGGACGTGTAATAAAAGTCTTGTATACAGATTAGAATATATTGAATACCTCAACATAATTGTTACAAATCAGAACAACATTTAAAATCTTTTTGCTGATGTTTTTCGTTTGTACATACTCTCGGGAGTTTCCCTAATGAGAAACCAGCAATATTTAGCCACATACTGGAATTCCACCTCCCCTGGAACCGCGTTGATATAATTTGGATAATGTTTGTGAAGCATTAACGTAATTTTCTGGAAAAATGGTGGGTGTTAGAGAAAAAAAACATATTTGTAATCAGCGCATCAAAATACATATAAATCAGAGAATTTGTGCAAAGGACAGAAATTGTGTTGTGCAGTGTAATCATGCGACTTGATCTAGCTAAAGCCTTTGACACAGTACTAGTGTTGAAAAATAATCGAAACTTTACAAACCGGTTTTCAATCGATCTGTTTTTTGAAAACCGGTTTTAACCGGTTATGACCGGAAAGTATAGTAATTTTTAAAAGCCACAATTGAAAGGTACTGACTTTAACTCTTAACAAGCATAGCTTATCGCCTATTTTTTGGTCAAAAGAATGCAAAAATGCAACATCATATGTATGCATATGAATAAGAAAATGACAACTTTGACATATTTTATTTTAGCCAAAATAATACATTATTCAAACAATTTAGATTTGAAATAATTTTTTAAAATAAAACATCTATACTTAGAAAGAAATAAACTTCTTTTTGTAAAAAAATTATAAAGAATAAAAATAAAATTTATCTCTATTTTGGAAAAAACATTGAAATAAAATTTTTTAATAAAAAAAACTTTACCTAGAAAACAGAAAATTGACTTTTCGTGTAAGAAAAAATATATAAATTAATTTAGATTTTATCCCTATTTTGAAATGACATCTTAAGAAACAAAGGGCATTAAGGGTCTTATACTGCGAATAGGGCTTTAGTCGACTGACTCTACACTACAGCCTACATGATGAGACAAACTGAAGATCGAGTTGCCAGATAGGCAAAAATTATACTGAAGAGCAGTTGCCAGTTTGTCACAATTTAACTTAATAGGTAATGTATTCGAAGTTATTTTTTGTGCGCTGTAGCGTGTAGCTGCACGTTCGCGCAAGTTTGAGCCAAATAAAAATCAATCGATAAAACCGGTTTTTTCTTTCGGTTTTCGATTTTTAGGGGAATTTTACAAACCGGTTGAAAACCGGTTTTTACAAACCGGTTTTCAACACTACACAGTACCTCATGAAATACTCTTAAAAAACTCGAACATTACGGCTTCAGGACACTACCCTCAAGATAGTTCCACTCATACTTGACTAACACAACATATATCCCACCTATGCTGTTTCTTCTTTGCAGTATATAAATGACTTCCACCAATAACTAAATAATTCTTCCTATTACCAGTATGCAGATGATACTTCAATCATAACTTTTAATAATGACTTATTGACACTCCAAACAGCTACCAAGAATGAACTCCAGAGAATGCATGAATGGCTTAACGCCAACAAACTATACCAAAATACATATAAAAACAGCTTATATGGGCATCATAAAAGAGAAAACGTTGCCCCTCTAAACCTAAACACAAATTCAGTCCCTGCTCAACGAGTGCAGTCTTACTGTAGGGTCTCTCTCTTTGTCTCTCCCTCTTTAAAATGATTGTAAATAACCTCAAATCTCTGCATTATCTACTGTAACAAGATTTATCAAATAACGCCATTCTGCCAATAAAATACAAAACTTGTAAATGATAGTTTTATATACTAGGATGTATGTATATACAGGACGGCATTACTGTCCCATTTGTACGTATGTCTATTTGGGGGCGTCCATAAATGTCACGCTTTTAGGGGTGGACTGGGGGAATCTGTAATTTTGTGACAGAAGGGAGGGGGCGTCTAAAATTTTTGTGACATCACAAAAAACTTTTTGCGTTATGTTGACATTTTGAAAAGTTTAATGTAAAAACTAAAATATTGATCATGATTCTTTTTTGTCAACTAGTGTAATATTATGTAGCTGAAAAACGTAAATTCTCATACATCTGGCTGCTTGCATTGCTAGATATTAACAAAAAAGCAACTATTTGAATGAATTTTTAAATAAATATACAGGATGCAAAAAACCACTTTTTTCTACGTGAAGGTCAAAATATGAAAATAAAAACCCGCTCTGATAGACAGAGTTTATTTCCACAACAGTTTCGACGCCCACTGGCATCCTCCTCGGGTGGATACAGAAAAACGTTTTTCTGTATCCACCCGAGGAGGATGCCAGTGGGCGTCGAAACTGTTGTGGAAATAAACTCTGTCTATTAGAGTGGGTTTTTATTTTCATAAATATACAGGAGTTGGACAGAATAATGGAAACACTCGCATTAGCGGTGCTGTACTTCTGATATCATCAATGGCGTTATGTACTTTATTAAAGTAATATATAACTGCATATAATATTGAGAACATCTTCTACTTTAATATGTTCATATTGGTTTTTCATGTTCTTGTACAATATATAAAAATATGGCGACTGAAGGGACGGTTGGTACGGACTGATAAGCCCAAATGCTGAGAAAGGCGTACCTCCAGTTGGAGTCCCCTCAGTAGCTCACCACAATCCGCAATTAGAAACCATAGTACAGTAATGAAAACAACCATCCCCTTCACAAAACTCAGTTCGAAATTCTAACAAGATCCAGTAACCTTACAGAACTCCGAATTTTAGAATCTTTGTACATCTATAGAAACAAACCCTCCATTAACAACAATAGTTCATCTTACAAATTACAGCTCTTCTAACTAACCAACCAACTTACTTTCATAGATATATCATACCTTCCAATTAACTGACCATACAGTTTTCTCTTAGTTTCTGCCGAATATGGAGCTTGACGTAAACATTGTGTATTTACAAGTTGACGTAATTTTAATTTAATTTAATTTAATTTTAATGATTTTAATTTTCTTTTGCATTGATGCAATTTTAATGATTTTAATTTTCTTTGTACTGATGCAATTTTAATTATTTATTCTTATTTTAATTTTGAGGTCTTAAGATTTATAATTCACTGATGATGACAAAAGATTTGTCGAAACGTCTGAAGTATAAAAAAATAATCGAAAATGTTTGCTGTCGTATATATATATAGGATCAAATGTAGAATTCGGACCCCATCCTTCTTTAGTTAGCTTTATAAGGCTAACTAACGAAAATATCACGACCTAACCTAACCAATCGTTAGGTTAACTGTACGCCCTTGACGATTGGTTAGGTTATTAAACCCAGACCGTGCATGGAACAAGGAACTCTTCAGGGAAATTACATCCACTATAGTTCGAATAAGTAATGATAAATGACAAATACTATAGTTTTTTCTTTCTCATGATGGAAAGCCCAACGTGGGCACCGGGTTACTCGCAAAGAGGCCCCAAATATAGCTTCCCTTACCAGCAATCTGCAAAGCAGATAGGATCCAGCTTAGGACAGGATCTAGGGTTTACAGCTTAAACGGACGTATTATGTGCCTTGAAAAGTGGACGCTCAATGTCCCGGTTGAGGTTTAAGTTTTGTTTTTTGGCTAAAAACACAATAGTTACCCTCTTTTTCTTTGATGTATTCAATCCGACGTGAATGCAACGACAGATTGCTGGTGAGGGAAGCTATATTTTGGGGCCTCTTTGCGAGTAACTCGATGCCCACGTTGGGCTTTCCATCATGAAAAAGAAAAAAACTATAGTATTTGTCATGTATCATCACTTATTCGAACTGTAATTTCCCAGAAGAGTTCCTTGTTCCATGCACGGTCTGTGTTTAACATATAAGTTTCTCAGGGGACCATTCTGAGTTTGTATATATATATATATATATATATATATATGAATAGAAACGACATAGTATTAAGGAACGTTTCTGCACACGAGGAGGAGAGATAACGAAATAATGAAAAATGAGGCGTTATCTCTCCTCCTCGTGTGCAGAAACGTTCCTTAATACTTATGTCGTTTCTATTCATTTATATACTGCGCGGTCATTGCAGTTATTTGCATATATATATATATATATTCACACTTAAAAAAAATCCCACGTCATCTCCCTTTGCGGGAGTACGTGGACATGCGGGTGGCTACCTTCCCCTACCACTTGCTCTTTCTCCACTGATGACGTCATCGCTCGATGACGTTACCACTCGACCGCGTGGTTTTGTCCGGCTACGCGCAACTATAATAGCAATCAGCTAAGTGGGCTAGAAAGTTGCACTGTGCTCAGACCATTTCTAATACGATTCATTGCACTAACTGCTGGATTATTAACAACACCCTCAGGAGTCGAACCACTGACCTCAATGTCTTCGCTTCGCTTTTAGGAACCAGTGGTACCCACTGAGTTGCGGACGTTGGCTGCTTGCAGCAATATTACAAACATTTAGTAAAGTTTACTAATGTTTAATTTTAAAAAAAAATTTAAATTTAAATTAAGTTTTTCCAAAATGTAAATACTTCGTAGAGTTTATTGTCTTACGTTTTTCATATTTATCGTTGGATTAGTACTGGCAAGAATTGATACAGATAAAAATGTTAAATCAACACTGGTTAAATATCTGAGTAAAAAAATGGCGTTCTTTTATCTCATTATATTTGAAAAAATTTCATCGCGAATAATATATAATTAATGCTTTCGGTAGCTTATAAATTTTACTTTTATATTACAGTGCATATTTTTGGGAGCTATTGAAGAATAGGGACCCCAGCCTTCTTTAGTTAGGCTTATAAGGCTAACTAACGAAAATATCACGACCTAACCTAACCAATTGTTAGGTTAACTGTACGTCATTGACGATTGGTTAGGTTAGGTCATGATATTTTCGTTAGTTAGCCTTAAAAGCTAAGTAAAGAAGGCTGGGGTCCCTATTCTTCAATAGCTCCAAATGATGTTAACATAAATAAAACTTATTGCAATAAAAGGAAAACACTACGTACACTACACCTCTGAATTAATTAATTATTAACTCTAGATAACAGTCGAGGCGGTAGAGGAGTCAAGTACCTTTTTCCAGTTACTGTATTTAAATATGTATGCATATATCCAAAGAGTTCTGACCATAGTGAGATTTTAGTAGTTCACACCTCGAGATTAGCTAGCATATATTTGGCACTCCCATTAGTTTAAAGATCTGTAATTTTTATTTCAAAAGTCACGACAGCGGGGAATGAGATTCCTGAACTGTATCTTGTATCAAATATACACTGTTAAGGGATCTTTTCCGTTTGACTGCCGCCATTGAAACACAAGAAGTGAGTGCCCCCAGCCTTCTTTACTTAGCCTTATAAGGCTAACTAACGAAAATATCACGACCTAACCTAACCAATCGTTAGGTCAACTGTACGACCTTGACGATTGGTTAGGTTAGGTCGTGATATTTTTGTTAGTTAGCCTTATAAAGCTAACTAAAGAAGGCTGAAGTTTAATTATGTTTCAATGGCGGCAGTCAAACGGAAAAGATCCCTGTTAAGATACAAGATACAGGTAAATTTGTATCAAAGATAGAAAATACTGTATATTTTATATTTTTGTTCGAGATATAGATACAAGGTACATTTTCTATCTAAGATATAGTATCTAAGGTACAGTATTATCGATAATGACCAGCTTCCTTTAAGTAACCGATGGAATTGCAATACCATTCAGTAAACTAATGAATGAATTAGTGACACTAGGTGTATTCCCTAACAGTCTAAAGCAGTGTTTCTCAGCCAGATTTCCCCCACGACCTCCGTGTTAGGGTCTTAGGTCGGCGCGACCCTTATAATCCTACAGGGGTAATCCAAGGGGTATTATCCAGCAAGGTTTTTTTTTACGCACAAATCACTACTACAGGGTGAACAAACTACGACCCGGGGGGGGGGGGGTCGCGACCCACCGTTTGAGAAACATTGGTCTAAAGGAAGCCAGAGTATTCCCTGTATTTAAGTCGGGAAACCCAAACACTCCATTCAATTATTGCCCCCATTTCAGTATTGCCAACTTTCAGTAAACTATTTGAAATAATCGTGTACAATAAACTTACTAAATTCTCTATCAAATACGATATTTTGACAAAAACACAACTTGGGTTTAGAGGTGGACATATAACGGAAGATGCCATAAACATGCTATTAGAAAATGTGTATCAGAACTCAACGAAAAACACACTGCCTTGATTTTCCTCGACTTGTCAAAAGCATTTGATCAGGGGCTCGTCCAGGATTTGGGTGAGGGGGGTGGCTGGAATCAAAATCTGCTCCAAATACAGTAGGTTCTAAAGAACGTTTTCTGGTGTCTATTTGGCTCATTGATAAACTATACATTTTGCTATGCTTTCAAAGAACATAAAATAATGTATTTTGTTCATAAAAATGTTCTTGTACATAAAAATTTTCGTTACAAAAAGTTAGCATTGTGAAAAAAGTAAATTTACTAAGGCAAGAGGGGTAGCTAGTCACCTCAGCCCTCCGCCCACCTGGAGGAGCCCCTGTTGATACACTTTCGTATGAAATCTTGTTGAATAAATTTTACATATAAGGACTAAGAAGAATCCTCGATTGGTTTAAATCATATCTGTCAAATCGCCATCAGTACATCAGATTAAAAGACAATTTATCCGACAAAGCGATGCTAACTAGTGGAGTCCCACAAGGATCTACTCTTGGCCCATTACTATTTCTAATTCATGTCAACTATTTTCACCTCTCTACCGCATTAAAATACTACAGACGCAGATCATACTACACTTACTTCTTCCATCATAACGCAGACTTTCTGATTAATGAAACGAACTGGCAATTAGAAAATGTGTATAAATGGATGTGTGTTAATCACTTTTATTGAACCTGACAAAGCCATCTTATATGATTATTACCACAAAACATATTAACACAAACTGTTTAAATAAAATTGGGAACACTACTCTTGCAAGGATGAATGAGGTTAAAGTACTTGGCATTAATTTAGACGAAAAATTAAATTTCAAAAGTCTTGTACAACATATCATAACAAAAATACAGTATCAAGATTTCCCTTCATATTACTTAAACTAAAAAAACCCTTCCTCAAAACGCACTCCTAAACCTATATTATTCCTTCATCCATCCACATTTAATATATTGCATTACAGCATGGGATACCTCAAAATAATATATAAAACATCCTTTGGAAGTAATTCATAAAAAATGTTTGCGAACACTCTTGAATAATGACAACAGACAAAGTCACACTTCGCTAATGTTTAAAAGAGTTAAATATTTTAAAATTAAATGATACATGCAAATTCAATGTTGCTGACAATATGTTCAAAATTATCAACAAAAATCGACATACATCACCCATTCAAAGAGCAATCATCCCCCATCAAATACACCATCGTTATAACACCAGACTGCTCAGTGATTTCATACATAAACCTAACTATACAATAGAAATTGTAGGAAATGCACTTTCCTTCAAAGGAGCAGACGTATGGAATGCAATTACCATAAATATCAGGCAGGCTTCATCACTAATTGTATTTCGCAAATCACTAAAAAAGCACTTCATTAGCTCCTCTTGATGTATAAGTTCACTACTGCCATTTATAATCAACTCTTTAAAATATACTAATTTCATTAATCACTCAAATTCGTAATCTATTCTTTTTTTTATGTTTTATTAAGCAGCCTTTATTTTCTACTAAATATACAATAAATCATTTATTTTAATTAAAATTATACAACATTTTGTAAACTTTGTGTTGTATTTACTATTACTATTAATTTTTGTTGTCACTCTTACTATTACTTGCCACTTTCATTACTTTTATGTAAAAAATAAGCTAAATGCCATTAATTTTGTCTAAAAAGCTTCCATGCTTCCAAGGGCATATTGAAATGAGAGGTGAATATATTAATGTCATAATAAATACTAAAAATTAGATAACTGTCACTTGTATTCTTTTTTGAATAAAGTTTTTTTATTTTGATTGATATATTATAGTTTTTCATATATGCAATCAAGGTTTTACTTATTTAGAAGTTTAAATCATATTTGCAACTTCATTTTTTGATACAATTCATAAAACTAAATTCTAGCTTACATTTCCAGGTAGTGAGGCATGGGATAAGTTCTTTTCCTTATTTCAATTTTTAGTCGAGTATTATTTTCTGTATGGAAAGGGACTCTCCTCTGAAAACGATTATATCTGGTAACGAATCATAAAATGTGAAGGCATAACATCAGGCGATTTCCCCACCAGTGGCATTTTTCATTTATTAATTTTATTTTTCAGGTATCTTTTTTTCATAACTGTCATGTATATTTATAATTTGTTTAGCCACATCTCAGCTGTATACAGTATACATTTAACTGTAATATACTTAAAGGTATAACTTTATAAATAGACTTTGAGAAGAGAAGCCAATCTACGTTTTTGATTTGATACAGTCTTACTTCTTTTTGATAGTAAGAGCAAAAGAGAACACTGTGTAAATGCAACTTTAATACAGTTATCCTCGTCAAGCAAGACCATTTCATATGGAGTACATCAAATGAGTACGCATCATGAACCACTGGATTCCATCATTATTAAAATTCTCTGAATGAATATAAACTCAAAAATAAAATTAATAATTACATCCTAAGAAGGTTTAACTATGAATTACACTTCGCAAAATTTACATATGCGCCTAAATCAAAATAGGATAATGTGAAAAAATGGAAAATGGTGGCACATTTAGAGGTACGATAAGTAACAAAACTATTTATAGTAACATTTATTTACAATAACAAAAATAAAAAAATAAAACTCGCATACATTTGACGGTTAAACTTATGTATAATATAAAGAACAAAATTTTAGTTCTAAATATTTCAAGAAATTTTTTTTTTTAAGTTAATTATATCCTCCGCCTTCTTGGCTGGGAAATCTTGCTTCGCCTTCGTACCTGAAAAGTAATTCATTATTATCATATTTGGGAATTTGTAAATAAATGGGCGAGTTTCTTTTTTATGTGACTTTACATGGACAAATATTTTCCATTATTGTAGTTTTATAGTAAAGTACAGTTAAAAAATAATGCTTCCATGGATAATAAATAATTGGAGGGGTAGAAGCGGAAAACAGTTTTTGTGGAAATTGTGGAAGTGGAAGTCAAAGGAAGTCAAAGAAGGTGACGTAATGGTAGTGGTGATGTAAAATCTTTTTGCGTGACTTTTTATTGGAGAAAAATTTGGGTTAGAGCACTGTTTTTATAGGTTAAATTTACACCAAAATTTAATTATGGGCCGGTGTGTGTTCGTTTCATATAGTTTCGTTTGTGTCAAATGAAAGACATCCTTTTACTTCTGTATTTGGAAAGGTTAGGTTAGGTTAGGTAAAGCCTAAAAGGATTACCATACTCGAAACGTACGTTTTGACACAGAGTAGAACTCTAGCAAACGAACGCATTTTTGGAGTATAAGTTAAATTTTGATGGAAACGTTATAGCACCCTGTAGGCCTCCTATGATTTTAGGACATTCTTTTTCAATTCTAAGAGCATGCAGAAGGAACTCCAAAGCAAGAATGACAGACTGTATTACTCCAAAAGACATAAAATACATTAGAATGTTATTTCAATTTAACACATGAACGAAAATCATGTTTAGTGATACGCAGTTTCATTTGGGTTAGTTTAAATGCTTTAGCATCATTTTGCTTTAAAGGAAATCAAGTTTAGGCCACATTTAATGCCATATTCGTTTGCTTCGAAGACCAAAATGAAAACAGATCGTAAGTTCTATTCTCATTCAAACATTGAAAACGAGGTAACACGATCGTGAAAGTGACTTAATATGACGTAACTGACAATCGTTAAATAGAAATGTTTCCTTTCCCTATTAATCTAAATATTACCAAAGAAAGTATATGACGTAAAATTAACAGTTGTATTGAAAGGACTGAAATATAACTGCAATAAAATGATTCTTACTGAACGTCAGCAATGTATCCTGATTGACCGTCTGCCGTATATGTGACGATTTGCCGTCTGCCGTCTGGCAATAAGACGTAATACTGTCCCTGAACAACGTTGCCGTCAGACTTTTCTGCGTGGCCGTAATCGTTTCCGGAATCGGCGTCATTCACCGTCCACTCAAAGTTGTAAGGCATTCCCTGCTATAGTTTAGAAGACATTTCATTACGCAGGAGAGGCATTTCCTGAGATTTTATCATGCTTTGGAAAGATTTTCGACAATTTATTTTGAAGTAATGATAAGAAATTATCTTTTCAGAACTTAATTATTGCTACAAACTTTACTCATGAGCTGTTAGCAAATTTATGTAAATTATTTCATACTTATAAGGTCCAAGTATTTTTAATGTTTCTATTATCATTATTAAACGATATAAAGAAAAGAATTAGATGAACAAATAAGATTGACAAACATTTGTAACAAAAACCCACCTAATGAAGTATAAAAAATGGTTAGAAACGAGGACATTTCTAAAGAAACGAAACAATAAAAAAAGATATTGTAATTTGAATAAAAATATATGCAATAAAAAAAAGTCCCTCTTTTTCCTGATTTTTGTCTTATTTTCACAGTAAAAGAGAATATCGGCAAATGAAATGAAGTAGAAAACTTACATGTTGAGTTCCACCTCCAGCAGCGGCGTATTGACCTTGAGGAAGCGAAATCGCAATGGCAACAACAGAAAAAAGAACGCATAACTGAAGAAAAAGAACTTCATTTATGCACAATATTCAGATCACAGTTTGTTACTATACAAAATTTTGAAATTTGAAAATAAAATGAATATTTCAGATGACTCAATAATATATATATATATATATATATGTAGGCTATGTTATGAGCACGGGGTGTAGCTAACCTTAATGAAATTAGCCATATTCTTCGAAGAGATGGACTGTGGCTTACGGAGGCGACAAGTTCGGAGGACGTGATGATGAAAATAAATAAAGACGAACCTTATATAGCACATCACCGAATACTTTCCTTTAATGACGTCAGGGATGGATCGCATTTTAATTATAGCACGGAATAGATTATATCAGAAAGAGTAAAGCTTTGTTGTATTAAAACAGAAATAAATAGAAATTATCATTATTTACAGTTGTTTATAAGTATTTTACATTATTTCTTAGAAGTTTATAGTATGAAAAATTCCACTGGCTTCTCTCCGTAAAATAGAAGTTCATAAAAAAAATTCATGACCGGAAGACGATTTTTTGCAACGCCTGTAATTTTCTTAGTATCATTAATTCAAGTACATTTCGTCGCATCTCGATATGGTGTAAAGCATTTTTTTAGGAGTTGATAATTTGTTTCAAACTAAGCACAGCCGTTATGCTTTCAATTCTTCTCACTGAAGTTTATCCTAAGGTAATTGGTTTAACCATCTTCCTGCATAACTGTAATGCAGTTATTATTATTGACATTTAGTTAAAAATATAACCATAGCATGAGCATTTTCATGGCCTTTTCATGGTAGGAGATGGTCCTATTGATGGAGTAATAAAAGATTTTTTTTTTATTGGTTAACCTCACTTTCAGATTCACTTTGCTAAAAGATATGTATTTGTATGTTTATGTATAACAACTTGATTGCATTAAGACATGTTTTAGGCATACTGTAGCTTTCGGTAAAAGTGCTAAACAACAATGTTAGATGCAAGGAGTTACTTCAATCTATGTAAGACGTTTGAGAAAAATGCTGTTTTGGGGATGCACATTTGAGAGTTACTTTATTAATAGATTGGCCAGTAGCTCAGTGATTACGATGGCGGTCTCTGAGGAGTGAGACTGGTTCGCTCCCACTTGCTGGCTCCTGGATTGTGTTGAATTGGCTGTTTACCCTGTCATCGCTCGGGTAAAGGTGACCCTTGGAGCTCGGTCACTCCACATCGTTGGGAAATGAGTTTACCTTTACCAGTATTAATTACGAATTTTTTATTCAATTTTGTTGCATTTTCTGTATTTGTAAAATCACCAAATGACGATCTAAAGAACAATTTAATTACTTCTCGCATAATATTTTCTTTCATAGCAAACAATGAAGTCACATTTTAAATGGGGATCCTCTCTGCCCTGTTCAATCTCAACATTAGTTTTCTAAATCAAAGTAAGAACTTAAAATATAATTTTACACCCAATCTAAAATGTTTTCTTTAGTAATGATGCAATATGTATCTGGTCATGTAACTCGAGTCTATTTCCTTCTTAAGTAGATTATATACATCAATTATGTATATACTAGACGTAATTATCATATATTACACATGTCAGGAACTCTATCAGTAACCACTAATGCGATAATAATAGTTAGTGGGGAAGGCCAGAAATTGGGACACCACTTAGGCCACCCGAATGTGGTTCATTGCGATCACTCCTGGATTATTATTAACCCCCAACCGCTTTCGTGGGGCTAGGGAGAACCACGATCAGTTTAATTTTACGGGGTATGACCAAAATGTAATGATAGCGGTTGAGGTTTATCACCACCATCCTGAGTCCAACCCCGACCTAAGTGCCTTCACCTCGGTTATAGAAACCGGCGTTACCCACTAAACAACAGACGCTTGTAGTAACCAATAATAAATAATGTTCTTTAATGTCAATTCACCATAATGCTCTAAAAGTGGTTTACGAGTTTATCTGCATTTAAGATTTGGACATTGTTAAAAAGACTTTAAATTTTTAGAATCTGAACTCCGCAATGATTTCAATTTATCAACATTTACACAAAATGTTTTGTTCGCAATATTTTACGGAACACTATTTACTACATCTGTGCTCTATTTTACTCCGTTATATAGAAAAAGAGAAAGCAATGCAAAGCCAATGACCAGTGAAGCCTCCAATATTATGCAATTTTCCTTTTCTTTGTAATTTTATACATGGTGTATTCTACCGAAGCATATGAATGAAAATATGAATCATATGAAAACAAACATAAAATCTTAAAAAATTCAAACAGGCGATAACTTTCAATATTTAAGTATTGTATCTCATAATTTCTAAATTCAGCTCCTTATTAAACCTTCCTTTTAAGGTCGTATATTAATTAAGAATATCACGATATTAAATCAGAACGACTTTGTCGATCGCAAGCAAACTTCGCTGCTCAAATTCCAAAATCTTAAAATATAAACATCGAATTCACTGGATTGTAAACAAAATTATTCGGTTATTTATTTTTTTATTTATTTTTCGTGCAGCTCATTCAAAAAGGAGCTGCACGATTGAATTGGTCCTGGAAGTCTGCACGAATATTTTCAATGGTTTTGCCATTACGTGGTCGCTCATGGACCCAGGTACTAGCCAATATGCGTTGTTCAATCGTATAGTTGCTGCTATCACACATTTGAAATAGGTCTGAAAGAAAAACTAAAATCAGTTAGTATTTTACTGGGGTGACAAGACACTGTGAACACCTTGTTCTAAATTCTGGTAACTCTTTCAGAATATGAAAAATGAAACATTTAATGCTCTTTGCTTAACCAAAGTTTAGGGCAGTGGTAGGGAACCTGCCGCCCGCGGACATAATGTGTAATTAAATGAGTGTAATTTAATTACCCGCGAACAGTTATTTAAAGTAATACAGTATTTACCTTTTAATTATGTCCCAAACTATTTTTAAAGGTGCAATTTGCTTGATAGAAAGTATCTTAGTTGAAATTTGCCTGCCACGCAATAAAGGTTCTCCACCCCTGGTTTACGGCAATGACAACTACTAAAAACCTAACAGAGAGTTCGTTTTGATCTTTGGTCTTCTTACAATAACCTAAAGTAAGTTACATTACCTCCGCAATATCCACAGACGGGAATTATTTTATACGAAATCGATACTTCCTAAACAAAACATGATTTGAAATTTAATTTCTATCATACCCAAAGAATACAAACCCTATGAATTAAATGTTCTACAGGGTGTTTCAGGTCGACCCTATAAGAAGCGACGAAGTATAATATGTTGTTTTATTGTTGTTATTGTTTACGTACAATACTACTGTATACAAGATATGATTTGAACATGTAGAACCTTACATTTTTTAGTTATGGAATTACTATGACAAACTTCGAATATCAAATACCAAATACAAACTACAAACTCCGCCAATTTCCATATTTCTAGGGTCGACCGGAAACACCCTGTAGAATGGAAATATTTTAAACCCTTTTTCATGCTTCAATTCTGAATTAGATTGGGAACAATTTCCACTTATTAAAATTAACAATAATTACAAGAAGGCAAAACATTACAAAAAAGCTAATTTGGTTTTTATTATTGCAAAGAAATAGGAGAATGGATTGTGGTTCTTTTTGTGATCGTAAATGTTGCATAAGGGCTAAAATATCTTGCAAAGTTTATGTATCCTTTAAGGTACACCAGGCATGAAACAGTTAACATATCCTTTACAGCGACAAAAAGGAAACGATTTAAAACATTAAAAGAATCTTAAACGAAGAGTAGGTCATGCTTCAAGTCTACAGGTTTATATTGGTTTGACTGTTGTCTATTAACTGAAGCACTCACTGTGTGTGGGTGTATATATATATATATATATATATATTTTTTTATTATTTATTTATTTAAGTATCGTGAAAACCAGTTTATTGACAAAGTCGAAATTTGTTACAAAAATCTTGATTGGCCAGAATTGATCACGTTAGAAATAAATAACCAACCAATCTAAAAACGACCACCTAACGTAGTGTAATCTGGTCCCCGCGAATATATATATATATATATATATATATATATATAATATATATATATATATTTATTGTGGAAAATAAAAATTGGGGCGGAAGCAAAACCAAGGTTAAGCAAGGTTATAACGTGCATTTCTATTTGTGTGTGAATTTTAACATTTTGAATGTCATGTCCGCATATCAATACATTAACGTGGGAAAATACTTTATTTATGGGATATGGATATCGATTTACGTGCACACACACACACAACATTATTTTTTTTATGTAGGTAGGAGATGCAAAGGGCGAGCGCCGCAAAAATGTGTGTTTGAGAGCATGCTGGACTTTTCGCAGGGTAGCTAGCTGAAACAGAAAAAGATAAGCTAAAGGGGACAGCGACAGGAGAAATGGGAGTTCCAGCACTCCCTGTTTCCTGCCAAATGTACCCCAGGAGAAGTTCCCAGGTCGATTGGTGTCGAGAGTGTCCTCCTAAATAATTATATATATATATATATATATATGATACACACAGACAGTGCATGGAATAAGGAACTCTTCTGGGATAATTAAATCCACTATAGTCCGAATAAGTAATGGTAAAGGACAAATACCATAGTTTTTCTTTTTCATGATGCTAGCCGACGTGGGCAACGGGTCACTCGCAAAGAGGTCCCATAAATATAGCTTCCCTCACCAGCTATCTGCAAAGCAGACAGGATCCAGCTTTGGGACATGGATCTAGGGTTTAAAGCACCTAGCCATGCTACATTTAGAACCTCAATATAAGCAAAAGACTCGCTGCCTTCACGTCAGATTGAATGCATCAAGAAAAAGGGGGTAACTATTATATTTTTTAGCCAAAAAACCAAAACTTAAACCTCAACTGGCAGAATTGAGCGTCCGACGTGGGGCAACGGGTCACTCGCAAAGAGGTCCCATAAATATAGCTTCCCTCACCAGCTATCTGCAAAGCAGACAGGATCCAGCTTTGGGACATGGATCTAGGGTTTAAAGCACCTAGCCATGCTATATTTAGAACCTCATATAAGCAAAAGACTCGCTGCCTTCACGTCAGATTGAATGCATCAAAGAAAAAGGGGTAACTATTATATTTTTAGCCAAAAACCAAAACTTAAACCTCAACTGGCAGAATTGAGCGTCCACTTTTCAAGGCACATAACATGTCCGTTTGAAGATGGGAATGAACTCAGAATGGTCCCCTGAGTTTTTTATGATACACACAGACAGTGCATGGAACAAGGAACTCTTCTGGGATAATTAAATCCACTATAGTCCGAATAAGTAATGAAAATAAGTAATGAAAAAGAAAAACTATGGTATTTGTCCTTTACCATTACTTATTCGGACTATAGTGGATTTAATTATCCCAGAAGAGTTCCTTGTTCCATGCACTCTCTGTGTGTATCATAAAAAACTCAGGGGACCATTCTGAGTTCATTCCCATATTATATATATATATATATATATATATATATATTATATATATATATATTGTATATTACTTTAAATTAGTTTAGATGACTTCGAACGACGGTTCAGGATCAACCTGTGGTCAATCTTTTTGCAGCATCCCGCCTCATTCGGGGAATTTGCTGGATGAGATAATTGTTTTCTTCTCTCACCCTTTGGAACAGGAACTTTGCACAGGAATCTATCCAGTTGGTTCTTGGAATTATTCAGGTTGGTGTGCTGGAGGTTCCTCAGTTCTCGTGACAGTACGTTGAAGAAGTTTTGGGCCTCGTATTCTGAGGGTATTTTCGATCCTCGTTTTCATGACACCCCCCCCCCCCCCGCGCCCTCTGCTGGAACCAACGCAGCTGGGGTAGTTAAGAATTTACCTCTTCTCCCATTGCAATGTGTTTCCATTACTTTTTTAAGGTTTGATACATATCCTTCGAGTATTCTCCATATGTCTATTATTGTACATCGCTCACGTTTTCTTTCTACGAAGTAGAGTTTCAGGGATTGTAGTCGAGACCATTTCTCTTCATCTATCGTTTCATCTATCTTTGTATGGGTTCTGTTTATTGCAATGTCTTCATATGTATTGATGAAGGAGAAAGTTGCGTTATACCCACATCCCACCACCTTGTATACCTTTTATCGTACCACACAAGGTCGGTCGGGAACACAAGGTCGATCGGGGACACAAGGTCGATCGGGGACACAAGGTCGATCGGGGACATACCTCAGAAATTTGTGAAGTCGGATTTTTAAATTATTAACTGAATATTAAACCGATTCAAGGACATTAAACAAATTTATAACTCTTAAACTAAATAAGTTTTTCGTCTTCACTGGCAAGAAGACTTGTCGTGTTGGCACGTTTTGTTAAAATAATTAATTATGCCATTTATGTATAAGGGATAAGTTATACAGCGTCCATTCTACGCATTTTTCATTGAATTCCTGTTCTAAATAACGTATTTTCGTGGAATTCCTTTGAATGTGCAAACGCTTTTGGAACAAACATTCCTTGTTCTTGAGAGTTTTCGAGGAATTTCTCGTTCCATTCTCGACTGAAGATACAAAAAATAAATTCCATAGTAGTTCCAAAAAGTGCATTTTTAAAAATAATCAAATTTCTCTACAATATGAAATGACTCGAAACAGATGTAGTTTATTTTTAGGAGCCAAAAATAATTAATTTTATATGAAAACATAAAAAGAACAAACAAATCTATCTCTTAGTCTTATCACGATGACGTAACATCTCGTAATTTAAAAGGGACGCATATTGGATTAAAAACGGACCTAAATTTTGAAAGGAGTCCTTTCTTCAGTTTGTACCTGTAGGAATCCGATGGTACTGATTTATTTTTAATTCCTAATGAACAAACTCAGTCCATTTTAAGCTTTGAATATTGATGTAGCTTTTAGTAACTTTTTCGCTACAATTATACAGTACTTTTGTTTGGACTAATTTTGTTTTTATATGTCTAATATGTGTGTTTTATCATTTAGCTATATCCGTAATATAAAGAGGTATTTTTTTATATGAAATCACTTAAATGAATAATTTCTTAATAAATTAATATAACCGAAAACTTAGCCAACTACCGATTTAGGTAGTTTTACGTGGAAACATTTCCAGCTCATCTGAAAAAATTTCATTTCTAAATTTACATTTACACAGAATCTATAATGTATAAGAGTCAGCTGAATTCATAATTCAGTGTTCATAATAATGAGTTTTCCATTCTGGAACGTTTTTCTGGTATCGAGTTCCTTGGAGAGTAGTCTGCTGTGTTAAATATATGAAAGAAAAGGTTATAATTTTATAAAAAGTTATTATGTATAACAAGTTACCTCGTAAACCCTGTTTCATTCATAAAAATTTACACTAAAATTAGTTCCAACGCCCCCAATAGTAAATATTCCAAATTACAAAAAGTCGACCTCTCATTCATGAGATTATATAGCTAGTAGGCTATATAAGTAGTGGAACAGATCGTATGGAAGCGGATTCATTGCTATGAAATTGGAAACCATGAGGGAGGGAACTCATGACGTCATACTTCTGTCTCTTACTGAAGGTCGCAGCTGTCACCTGTCTTTCAATTACTTTTATTATTGTAAATGGAAATGGAAATAAAACTTATTGGCAGAATAAAAATAACTTCCACAGTACAACTGGTATTAAAAAAACCTATATTATTATTATTGTTATTATTATTACAGTATTAATGCGATTTTTTTCATTAACTGAAGTAATTTTCATTGTCAATATTCACTAAACAGCATTATTACGTCATCGCGTTCCCGGTTTCTTAGAAATCTTAATTATAGTGGAACTTGTTTTACCAATATACTATGTTTCATCTTTATTGAAAATACTTCGTATTTCCAATTTTCTTTTAAACATTATAGTAACTAGTACAGTTCCCGCCGCTTCGCTGACGGTTAGACAGGCTAAACTACAAAAAAAGAACCCAGCCGTGAAAATTTTGAGCTTCACATTGTGTCAACATTTTGAATCTGGTATCTCCCAAAACCTCCTCACCCCCATTCATACAACTTGGGGGCTAACCCCTCCCCCATTACCCCACCCCTCCCCATTACCCCACCCATCCCCGATTACCCTACCCCCACCCTTCCCCCATTGCTAAACTACAGAAAAGAACACAGTCATGAAAATCTTGAGCTTCACATTGCCGCCCGTAATACAATTTCTGAATTTTTTTCTCACAATTTCTGAATTTTTTTCTCAATTTCTGAAAGTGTGACGGACAGACGGACAGACAGACGGACAGACGGACAGACGGACGGACAGACGGACAGCTCTCTTATTATAATATAGATTTGTAGTATTTTCATTTAAGGTGAAATATCATGAAAGATGAGGCGACCTGTTATATTATTAGACTGTGGTGTGACTAGTCTATTTGTCTTATGTATTAATTTTTCTTTTTATATTATTATAAGTAGACCACCTTTTCTCTCAGATATTAACAGAAATGGAATTGGTCTTCCCAGATGTCAAAGCAACTTGTACCAGGAATCTTTATTCACCTGAATGTCTGTACAAACTTGCATACATTAGCCGAACATCTCATGTTGAGAAGTAGTATGTACGTCTAATGAAAACGAGAGAATATAAACATCTAATCAGTAAAGGTAATCCTTGTAATAAACATCCCATATCACATATACAACATTTAATTGAGGTTAAGAAGAGTGGACAATTTTTTGTTTTATTTAAAAAAAAATAAATTGCTTATTAGACTTTTCATAAAACATACAACCACATGATGTAAGTGGGTTTTTTTGTGGATTAAGTTAGAGTAATTACCTTAGAAATTTTGCTTTCCCATGCTAAACATGGGACTAGTTCGTGTAGCGTATAGTCATTCTTCTTCCTCAGCATAATTAATCCCATTTTTATATGGGGTCGCTGTTTAAGGTGAGTCGCCTCCATCTTGGTTCTTGACTCGTCTCATTTGGTTGTGGCGTGGGTTTTTATGGCCGGATGCCCTTCCTGACACCAACCCTCCCCCTTTATCCGGGCTTGGGACCGTCCGGAGAATAAGCTGACTATCCTTGCCTCCGGTTGCTGTTGAGACATTAGGAAGAGTCTCGTAATACCTTCCGAAAATCTACTTTTGGAAATAATCTCCTCTGGAGTCATGACCTTAATTTCCATAGCGTATAGTCATTAGATATATTAAATATTTGGGCGATTAATTATAGTAGTCGAAATCCATATTGTGCTCCAAATAAATCGCCCAACAGAGCATACAACCACACGTGTGTGTTTTTGTAAATTAAGTTAGGTAGGTTAGGTTAGGCTACAGTGGCGAAACTACCGAGGGTGCAGGCGGTGCAATGCACCGGGCCCACAGCCTTGGGGGCCCATCATAGATTTGTTTAATATATAAAAATTGTACTTATAAAGCTGTGCTGAACGTTCTTTCTCAAAGCTGAAGTTGATCAAAAATTATTTGAGAGGCACAATGTTGCAAGACAGATTAAGTGGCCTTTCGATAGTTTCATTTGAAAATAAAATTGCAAGATAATTAAATTTAGAGGAAATGGTGACCACTTTTGCTGAAATGAAAACCAGAAAAGTTGACTTTAAATAAACGGTGAGTAGTTATATTGTGTCTAAAGTTTTGTAAATATTTATCAACAGCATTGTAACGTGTTTTTTTTTAGCGGGGGCCCATGTGAATATTTTGCACCAGGGCCCACAACAACCTAGTTTCGCCACCGTTAGGTTAGGTTAGATTTGATTTATTTGGAGCCCAATATGGGTTTCGGCTAATATAATTAATCGCCCAAATATCTAAATATCAAATGAGTTTATACGATACATGAACTATTTCCATGTTTAACTATTATTTATGGATTTATTTACAATTTCTATTTACCAAAACCTCTCTGGAATTTATCGATCGTTTTAATTTCTAAAAAAAACCAAAAATGTGTCCACTATTATTAACTTTCACCCAATATTTTAATATAGGCAAGGCTTTATTCTTTTCATAAATATTTTAATATAGGCAAGGCTTTATTCTTTTCATAAATATTTTAATATAGGCAAGGCTTTATTCTTTTCATAAATATTTTAATATAGGCAAGGATTTATTCTTTTCATAAATATTTTAATATAGGCAAGGCTTTATTCTTTTCATAAATATTTTAATATAGGCAAGGCTTTATTCTTTTCATAAATATTTTAATATAGGCAAGGCTTTATTCTTTTCATAAATATTTTAATATAGGCAAGGCTTTATTCTTTTCATAAATATTTTAATGTAGGCAAGGATTATTCTTTTCATAAATATTTTAATGTAGGCAAGGATTTATTCTTTTCATAAATATTTTAATATAGGCAAGGATTTAATATAGGCAAGGCTTTATACTTTTCATAAATATTTAATATAGGCAAGGCTTTATACTTTTCATAAATATTTTAATATAGGCAAGACTTTATTCTTTTCATAAATATTTTAATATAGGCAAGGCTTTATTCTTTTCATAAATATTTTAATATAGGCAAGGCTTTATTCTTTTCATAAATATTTTAATATAGGCAAGGCTTTATTCTTTTCATAAATATTTTAATATAGGCAAGGCTTTATTCTTTTCATAAATATTTTAATATATGCAAGGCTTTATACTTTTCATAAATGATGTTTAAACTAATTTTAATTTACTTCTGTATTTACTGCAACAAATTTCTTTTCTTGGTCAATTGGGGACACGTCGATGCGTAATCTGGTATTTGATATCATCATCTTTTCTTGGAGTTATAAATGAAAATGAAAAGGTTTATTGGCAGACTGTAGTCCATATGACAAATATTATTAATACAATGACAGTTCATATACTAAGGACAGAAATATATACAAGTGATTAGAAATAATACTGTAATGTCGAAGTTAAGTGGAGCGACAGACAGACGTTTTCGTACCAAGAAGTCCATAGCTTAGAGGATAAATGGCAGGAATCATGGATAGCTTGGATGATCGGGTTGGTTGATTTTTAATTCTTTGCATTAGACTGTATTGAGCACGTCTTGTTACCTCCGGGAAGCTCGGGACATTGCGGGTAGTAAACATTTGCGAAGCTGAGCATTTCGGGGGTAATTTATGTAAGAGTCTAAAAGGCCTGTTGTACAGCAAATTTAGGGTTTTGCCAGAACCTTTTTTATAATTCACCCAGAGTTGCTGTCCATATATATTACTGCAGAAAGTACGAAAGAGAGTGTCTTTAGCTTTACTTGTACAGAATCGAAAGTTCCTTATGGTCGTATTCGCTCTAGCACACAGGCTTCGAGATTGTTTTCTTATATCCGAGTCATCACTCAAGGAGCTGGTAATAGTTTGACCCAAATACTTAAACTCTTATACTTCCTCAATTACCTCACATTCATTTTGAACCTTATATCAGCTGGCTGATTACAGCTTTTAGGATGAAACTGCATAACCTTAGTTTTTGTAACATTAAAAAGAATATTATGTTTCTGCGAATACTGTTCGCAGACTTTTAGTAGCCGATCCAGACCTTTAACAGGGACTTATTAACAGCATATCATCGGCATAACTAAGTTATTTATCCTTGTGTTATCTATACAACATCCCATTGTTGCCTCGTAAGTGAAGCAATTAATCCGTCAATATACACATTAAACAGCACAGGGGAGAGCAAGGAGCCTTGTCTCACCCCGCAAGAGGAGCCAAAACACTCGGATAGTACATTGCCCCCACCTAACAGTGAAAGATTGGTGGGAATACCAAAATTTCAATAAATTTAATATGTACATGGGAACCTTCCTGTCTTCTAGTTTTGCAAATAAAATACTGTGGTTCATTGACAACGATTTCTTAAGTTAAGTAAATTTTTCGAGAGATACTCTAGTTTTTATATTTAGTTATGTACAGTGGTGTATATGTATGAAGTACTTTTGAAAAGTACTTAAGTAAAATACAATTATTAAAGAAAATATGTACTTAAGTTAAAGTAGAAGGGACTTCTTTAAAAAATACATAGTAAAGTACAAATTTTTGTACTTAAGTATAAAGTACTAAAAATACTGTATTATAGTTATACATATATACTTACACACAATGCATACATACGTACATCATTTGATCAACCATTGTCCTACAAAGAAGGGTTGGCCGATGGATATAAATAAATGAACACTTGCTTGTTTTGCTGAAATGGCTTGATTGCATATAACATATTTCGATGTTCACAGTTGAAGTGGTGCATGCATGGTATATTCTATGATGGGTGTATTTAATGGGTGTATTTAAGTACAATACTTAAGTATTTGTTATGTACTTAAGTTGAAGTAAAAGTATGTTAATTAAAAACTACTTAAGTAAGAGCACATTTTGTTTAAAAGTACTTAAGTACTTCGTTACTATACACCACTAGTTATGTAGGCCTATATACATATACGTCTGAACCAGGAAATGAGCAAAGTTTTATGCTTAATAAAAG
>JAJOZX010003670.1:0-400000 GCA_023014485.1 Bathynomus jamesi | reverse complement strand
CTTACCAAATCTGGATGATAGGGTGGACACTGGATACGGTATATATTAACTATTTATATGCGACAGCGCGATTTTTATCGATATTTCAGATCGACCCTACGATTCTTAGTGGAATATTCATCTATTACTGAATCGTAGAATGATGGGTCAGATTTCATTTGCACTAATAACTCATTTTCGATGCTCATAAGGGCTAAGTATGACGGCCTTTCTTCACCGATTGTACTTCTTACATAGTTTTAATTATCCTCAAAGCCGAAAATGATCTTTCTACTGATGAAGTTGTAGAGGGAATGGTTAGTACTAGCTGTACGAGTTTTTGGAGTTCAGGCATGCTTTCACTCAAGTTGTTCAGGCTCAAGAATTTTGCAACATGGCAGGATATTTTCCTTGAAATTCTTCAGATGAGTATAAGACACTTAGTTCATTTTTCAGTCTTATAAAATCAAGAGAGCCACTGTGTAACTCCGCGAAGGTTTTAAGAATTTCATCAGGGAATGTTTGGCTAAATTTTAGAAAATTTTCGGGATTCAGAAGTTCCAGAAGTTCCAAAAATTTCAACTGTGACAGATTTCCAAATCGAGTAGTAAGTTGCATGCAAACCGTATGTCCGTATCTATGATTTCTAAATAAGGTCTTTTCATTTCCAAATCTGGCTGATCAGTCTGTGCTAGCCTTATTCGTTTTGGTTCTGCATCAGCAGTCAATGGCATGCGATATTTCGCCTTTGCCACATAATCATCAAAGCCACTTCGCATTTTCTGAAACTACGCTGAAACACTCCAGCGTATCCCAGGACATTTTTCGGCCAATAGTAAGGCAGTATTTGTTAAACCCCGCCTAGCACTTAAGGATCATATTCCTATGCAAGTACATTTTATGCTCAGAGCGTACCTTGTAAGAAAGCACATGGAAAAAACAAGTAAGTTTCACTTAATATTACTTTGTATTGCTTAAATATACTGAATAAATTATAAAATTTATTTGTATTTATAATAGCATTTACCAATATTTAAAAAGTAAATTTTTAAATTTAATAAAAACAATTGGATACGCACCGCGTACCTTGCGTACCCAGTGTGCACGCCTATGATATATATATATATATATATATATATAGAGAGAGAGAGAGAGAGAGATAGAGAGAGAGAGGGGGAGAGAGAGAGAGAGAGAGAGAGAGGGGGGGTGTCCACACAAAAAAAAAAAAAAAAAAAAAAAAAAAAAATGAACGCCGATTGTGAGGGTGCTATGATAGATAGAGCTCTAATTCTCTTTTCCCTATTTTAGCTATTTCAGGTAGATCTGGGAGTGTTGTGTAATGGCATCGAAACGTCTTCCAATGGATCAGAAAAAGAAGGTGCTTGAGTGGTGGCACAAGACCGAAAGTATCGTTGCAGTACAGAGGAAGTTTTGCAGTTTCTTTGGAGTTTGCAAAGTTCCTGATCGCAAATCAATCAGAGCTCTGATAAAGAAGTTCAAAGCTCATGGGACACTTCAACCACTCCATAAAGGACATAGTGGACGCTTGAAAACTGTGAGAACGCCGGAGAATTCTAGAAAAATCCTTGAAACTGTGGTTCGAAGTCCAAGAAAGTCAGACACATTGCAAATGAACTCGGCTTGAAACGTTCATCGACTCAGATCTTGTGCCTTGACCACTTTCATGCAATTTCGTACCAAATCAATGTGCAGGCCCCTCTCACTGACCAGCAGCAAGATAAGCGTGTGGCTTTTTCTCAGTGGACGTCAAAAAAGCTGGAAGACGACGCAGACTTTTTGAAGATAATCTTTACTGATGAATGCCATGTGACGCTGGCATAGGCTGTCACCAATCGCCGTAACATGCGTTTCTGGGGCTACAGTGCCCTGCCAATGAGGATATTGTTGACGTGACAACACGATCCAAGGCGAAAGTTACCATTTGGTGTGGCATCAGTTGGCACGGCGTCCTAGGACCATTTTACTTTGAAGATGATGAGTGAATTCAGTTGACAGTGAACCAGGGACGTTACCAAAATATAATGAAGAGCGAGGTCTTACCTGCGCTGAGATTCTTATGCCATAGCTTCAAAATGAGCATTTAATTAGTTTCCTATACGCCACAACAATAAAATTATAACTATAATTTTGGGGGTGTTTTTGTGATTTCTATATATATTTGCACTTATCCACGTTAAATCTCATTTGCCATGTGACTGACCAATCAACGATTTTATTCAGATCTTCGTGATATATATATATATTATATATATATATATATATATATATATATATATATATATATATATATATATCCAGGTTTTCAAAATTATGAATGGGTTTGATAACGTAGATAGAGATAGCTTTTTCGAAATATCTCAATATAATAGGACTAGAAAAACGGGTGTAAGTTGACAAGTAGAAGGTTCGAGACAGCAGTTGCGAAAAACTTTTTTACGCATAGAATAGTAAATAGCTGGAATAGTTTGCCGGTAGAAGTAATTAGTAGCACGTCTATAAACATGTTTAAGAATCGATTGGACGCGCATGTTGATAGAAAGGGTATAGTTTAAGGTAGTAAAATTAAGGCTTTGTGGGGATAGATCCCACAGCTCAACACAAGTGTTGTGGGATATAGGGAGGCAGCGTCTTGGGTTAGGGATACTCTCTGTCCTTACACACCCCATTTAAAGAGATTCCTCTGCCGAGCGGTGCCCCCCATAGTACTGTGAGGTATTGAAAAACTCATGATCTTCACTTGCCCCACAAACACCTTTAAATGGGAGACCCATAATGGTGCACACACATTTCTACATTACTGTACAGTCTTTACAGCCACACCTACACTTTTCCTCGTAAGTGTATATATTGTAATGTATATGGTTGTAAATTTGACTTGGTCCGCAATCGATATGAACCGTGACTTAATGGATACCATAATGAAATTGACTGGATTCTTTGGATCTGATATATTTGCATGTCCTTTATATAATAGATATAGAGTGTAACATATTTGTTGATAGTAGTCTATTATGACTTGATCCTCTGGATCGAGAGATTCTATCTTTAGTTTTAAATCGATAATTAATTATTGTTAAATTGATAATGTATATGGTTGTAAATTTTGACTTGGTCCGCAATCGATATGGACCGTGACTTGATGGATACCGTAATGAAATTGACTGGATTCTTTGGATCTGATATATTTGCATGTCCGTTATAAATAGATATAGAGTGTAACATATTTGTGGATGGTAGTCTATTATGACTTGCTCCTCTGGACCGAGAGATTCTATCTTTAGTTTTAAACCGATAATTAATTATTTTTAAATTGATAATTATTTAGTTTCGTAAAAATTGGTCGTTGCCAATTTACCCGCAGTTTTTAAATAAGTTTCTTATGTTCTTGTGGTTCGGAACCCACGTAAAATTGTAGGTCCCCTCCACCACCACGGAGGACATACAGTTAGGTAGACCAGCCATGAGTGGATCCTAGGGTCTTTGTTGGTCTGAAACATTATAACATTATAACATTATATATATATATATATATATATATATATATATATATATATATATATATATATATATATGCGGTTAGCTTCAATTTACGAATGTACCTGTATCAGAAACTATTGCCATTATTTTAGATAGGGTTTTTAGCTCTGATGATAGTTTTCATGGTTTTTCATGTTCTTATTTTAAGGAACTTTTAGAATTGGTTTTTAAGCAATGTTATTTTACTTTCAATAATAAGGTTTACCAACAAATTGATGGTGTTGGGATGGATCACCCGTCGGACCTCTATCAGCTGATTTTTTTATGACTCATTTAGAAAGTGTAATTTTTAGACAATCTCCCACCCATTGTAAACCAATTTTCTATCGACGCTTCGTTGATGACTCGATAGCTGTTTTTGATAATGCTGTACAAGCGCAACAATTTTTTTAACTTCTTAAATTCTCTGCACCCCAATAAACTTATACAATGGAAACTGAGAAAATGGCTCCTTCCCTTTTTAGATCTTTTAATTTCGAAAAAAAGGTGATTCTATTACTACATCAGTTTACAGGAAACCCACTTTTACTGGTTTGGGCATGAATTTCTTTAGTTTTACTGATTTTAACTATAAGATGTCGTGTATTAAAACTCTCTTGTTCAGAGGATATAATTTGACCTCTAGTTTTACCTTACTAAACGATGAATTTAATAATTTAAGATCATATTTTACCAATAATAGTTTTCCTGTTCAATATGTAGATAAACTAATAAGATCTTTCTTAAATGTTTATAGCCCTCAACTTTCCTGTATTTCAGTGCCTAAAGATATAAAATATTTCCTGGTACCTGAAATGGGTCCCATGAATAAAGAATTTAAACTTAAATTTACAAAGTTGTTAAGAAAAAATTTTTATCATACTGATTTTCGCATTATATTTATTAACAAAATGTCTTTAGGTAGCTTTTTCTCAGCGAAGGATCGAACTCCTGATTCGTTGCGTAGCGGTGTTGTATATTTATTTACCTGCCCAAGGTGTCTCCTTGGTACTTACATTGGCAGCACCGTGCGCTCCCTCAGGACTAGATTTTATTCGCATATGGGAATAAGTTGCCGAACAGGTAAAATTTTAAATAAAAAAGAAGCCTCCAGTATTCGAGAACACAGTATAAAATGTAAAACTGATGTCACTTTAGATAATTTTAAAATTCTCGGTTGTAATTCTTGTCCTAACTCACTTAGAATTTTGGAATCTCTTTATATTAAAACATTGACCCCTTCTCTAAACGTGGATTCCTCAGCTGTCCCTCTAAATTTTGTATAAACCCCCCTCCCCAACTCCCCTCCCCCCACCCCAATTTTTTATAATCCCCCCTCCCCTAACTTATAACTCCAACCGCCCAACCCATAGCTTGTTTCCTGTTTTGTTTTGTTTTAAATTACTCGTGCCTCGGAACCAGCATTGAAAGGTTCGTAGTGTTAATTATTCCATTGTATTAGTGTTAATTATTCCATTGTATTAGTGTTAATTATTCCAGTGTACTAATTTCAAATTTACTCTATGTAATTTAAAATAGCTTTTAAATTTCTTGTAATTTTATATGTAAATTTTTATAACTTTGAATTTAACCCTCTTCTTTTAGTCTTTTTATAGAAATTATTTTGTCTTGTTCACATTTATTTATTGATTCTAATTTCATATTGTTATTATCTAGCCTGATGATGAGCGTATTGCTCGAAACGTTGCGCATTAAAGAAGACTTTTCATGGCATTTACATTCCTCCTTGTAATTGGATTTCTCCTCTAAATATATATATATATATATATATATATATATATATATATAATATATATAATATATACTAGGGTTATGACATTTTTATAACCTCATGTTCCTGTATCATAAATCGATGAACTTTTGCCCCCTGACAATGAAATAAGTTTTTTCGATATATTTTGAAAAAACTTCACCCCAAAATAAAAAATAAAAAAATTAATAAAATAATAAATATTGGTTGCTCCTTGGTATAGCTATTGCAGATGGGTCTCTGTTCCAGTGATTTTCCAGAGTATTTAGTGCTTTTCGGTATTGTTGCAAGATATTGGACAATTTATGATAATCATCAGGTAACCAATCTAGAATGGTGCAATGCAGCTGTCTCGAATATACTAATATACTATATTTGCTTTCGGGGTGACATTTTCTTTTAATTCTGAAGAATTAGGCCCTTTTTTATTGTTTTCAAGCAAACGTTCATCGATTGATGATACAGGAAACAATATTTATGACAAAAAATTAAAAAGTCATAACCCTAATATACACACAGTGTTAGGAGTAACGGCGTTACTAGTAACGCCGTTACGTAACGATATTACTTGTTTAGTAGCTGTAGCGGTAACGCCGTTACTTTTGAGATGTAACGAAAATGGTAACGGCACTACTTTTTAAAACGATTTCAATCGTTACACGCTACTTTCAAACTGATCACATTTGACTAGTATCATTTATTAGTTGTTAATTAGCTGTTAGCTCCTCCAAACGAGGACGACTATCAGATGCCAATTTTGAAAAACTAGTGTTCCTGAAATTGAACAATACACTCCTAAAAAATCTGCAAGATTAGTTTTTTGGGATAGGCCATTTTTTTTATTTGAGTTTTTCATTTTTTTGTCATATGGAGTATAATTTGGTATTATTAAGCCTTTTTTACTCTTTAATCTTTTCTTAAAAGTAACGGTAGCGGTAACGGTACTTTTTCATAGAAGTAACTGAATTGGTAACGACGTTACTTTTTTATCAATGTAACAGTAGCGGTAACGCCGTTACTTATAGAAAGTAACGTGCCTAACTGTGTGTGTGTGTGTATATATAATATATATATATATATATATTAATATATATTAACTGCAAACACGCAGTATAATTAACATAAAGAACGACGCTTGTATAGGAGAATATTCCACGCAAGATGAGGAGGGAGAACGAAACAAATGAAAAAATGAGGTAACCACCCGGGAATCGAACCCGGGATCTTCCGATTGCCGGTCAGATATGATAACCATTACACCATGGGCCTCACTCGATCAAATGCCGTAATTCTCCTACATAGGCGCATTTGATCGAGTGAGGCCCATGGTGTAATGATTATCATATCTGACCGGCAATCGGAAGATCCCGGGTTCGATTCCCGGGTGGTTACCTCATTTTTTCATTTGTTTCGTTCTCCCTCCTCATCTTGCGTGGAATATTCTCCTATACAAGCGTCGTTCTTTACGTTTATATATATATATATATATATATATATATATATATATATAGCAATTGGAGCATGAACAATAAATCAGGGGAAAAATACAGTATTATTTTGTGTTAATAAACTTAAAATATGTAAAAATTATCTTTTAAATAATTTTTTGTTTTTTATTTCTAAAACTAAGGATGCAAATTATAATTTTTAAAATCTAAAAGCATTAAGGCAAATATTTAATGGCCCGTAAAAGCAGACGTTCACGATCTCTAAAACCCCTGGTCAAAACACGTCCAAAAATGACGAATGTCAAATTTATGCATCGACATTAATAGCCGATACAAACTTTGATTCTTAAGAGTTTAGTCTATCTTTATTATTACTGTTTTCAGAAAAACAAAAAAGAAGCATTTAATGATGACAGATTACAAGAATAAAAAAATTGTAGGTCACGATTTTGTCACTGGAGTGTAGGCGAAGCAATGAAGGAAACAGAAAATTGAAATACGATGTAATTAACGCTCTCTCTCTCTCCGTAATATATATATATATATATATATATATATATACACACGAGGTGTGTTCAAAAAGTTTCCGAACTGGTTATACTGCGCGCGCATCACATGACGCATGCGCGTCATGTGATGCATGCTGCAGTGTGACTCAGTCTGTGTCCAAAGACGGTTACCACTTGTTGATATCGTATTTTGTTCTCTCGATATTAACTGTTTTGTGAAGTCATTTTGTGTATTTTGTCGCGTTTTGTGCATTTGAATAATGGCTACTGTTGCGCACTTCCATTGCGATGTCTGCCGTTTTGTTTCAACGTCATACCCGTACACCCACGTCTCGTCACCCGTAACGATGTTTCTGAGAAAATTTTCATCAAGATTGGCAGTTGAAGGAGGTCTTGAGACACAACAACAAGAGTCGTGGCACAAATTTGGCTGACACACGACGCATCTCCAAATTCTCTCTAAGTATCGTGTGGCATGATCCTATCGAAATGTTCATTTCGTCTGCGACTTCCCTGACTGTCAGTCTACGGTTCTCTCGAATCATTTCACGAACACAAGCAACAGTGTAGTCAGTTCTTGAAGTGGAATGTCGTCCCACCCCTTACATCGTCCTCCTTCGTCGTTCGACCTTCTTTAAAGCGCTTGTGCCACTCAAAAGTGGTTGTCCGACTTAAGGCGTCATTGCCAAATGCTGTGTTCAGCATGGTATGGGTTTCAGGAGCAGTCTTGCCCAGCTTAACGCAAAATTTTATGCACACACGTTCTTCAACAGTAGCCATTACTACTAGTTATTTCGTTGTCTATATCTTTTAGCATGACAATGAAAAGGAGTGGGGCTAATGATCTTTCTGTGGTACTGGGCTACGTACTTCCGATTCATGGATTTTAACAACTTGTTGACGTTCTCTGAGAAAGTTTATAAATCCATTTTCCCACTTGCCTGTTATTTCCATTTGTTTCATTTTATGTGCTATCATACCATGATCAACGTGTCGCATGCTTTCACAAATAGAATAAGGAGGTCGGTGTTAGAAGTCTTTCGCAAATTGTGCTGCAAAGGAACAAAGTCTCCACGTTCTATAAAACATTCACCATTTTCAACATGAGCTACGAAAAGTACAAATAAAAGTTCTGGGAAGATAATCTAAATGATGCCAGTGGTCCTTCACTGACTTCGGAAAAGGGCACAAAATGGCTATCCTGTAAGAAAGGGGAAGGAAGAACACACTTCCACCAAACCTTGTTGAAGAAAATTAATGTTTTTGGATGCAAATTACGTTGCTGAAATAAGATGGAAGGGAAAAGGTAATAAAGCGGGAAACCATGAGTTCGTGGTAGTCTTTATATAGCCCATGTTGAAAAAATTCAATTTTGTCAAGACTTGTTTTTCATTCAATAAAAATTCAGGCACATTATCAGTGAATTCTGCCAGAGATACGACGCTCCTCCTCAATATGAGTGGCAAAATTGTTTCAATTGGCTCAAGTTTCATAGTATTCACACTGACCAGACATACATTCATAGTTCTTTATCCCTAATTTATGTACGACAACTACAACTGTACTTTGGTATTAACATCAAATCGTAATTTCTAAACTCTTAATATATTAACTTTATCAGAACTCCAGTTTAATTTTAAAATTTTATACTTCTCATTTCCTATTGGTAATCTTATACGTTATTCGGCTAATATTGAGTTTTGGGGGTTACCATGTTTTGGTGATGCGCCCTTTTCATCCATCAGACCAATTAGGGTGAGTCTTACGTCCGGGTTAGGTTACAGTAGGTTCGATGGCCGTTTTAGATTAGTCACTTATTTCATACGTGATCAATTTTCGGACATTCAGGAGTCTAAAAGATAAGGGGTATTAAAAAATTATACAAGCCTATTATACAGTTTACATTGCAGTTCACGTTACAGTTTACATCACAATTTACATCAAGAAATAATTCAAGCCAGGCGTAAACACGCCTACAATATAATATAGTACCTTATTCCGGTGCTATTCCTCCATCTCCTCTCTCTGACTTAATTATGTCTGAAATTAGAATCTCCCTCAAAGAGGTTTTTACTTAGCTATCTGGGCTCAGTTCTAGCAAGGCGTACAGTTCCGATGATGTTCCTCCTGTTATTCTCAAGAACTGTGCCTATGTGCTGACACCCTGCCAAGACAAACTTTTTCGTCTTTGTCTTTCATCTGGTAGTTTTCCTTCCTGTTGGAAGTTCCTTTCATTCAGACTGTCCTAAAGAAGGGTGACGCTCTCAACCCTCCAACTATTGTCCAATTCCTTTGATTTCTTGCCTTTCTAAAGTGCTTGAATCTAGCTTTAATAGGAAGATTCTTAAACACCTCTCTACTCATAATCTTCCTTTAGATTGTCAGTATGGATTCCGCAAAGACTGCGCTACTGGCGATCCTGTTGCATATCTCTCTGACTCCTGGTTATCCTCCTTTCGGGATTTCGTTTTTATCTTGCTGCTGTTGCACTAGACATACCTACACCTTTTGATAGAGTTTGGGACAAATCCTTAATTTTCAAACTACCCTACTTCGATTTCTATCCTTCTTTCTGTGTCTTCATCTCTGATTTCCTTTGTGGCCGATCTATAACTGCAGTTGTAGATGGCTACTGTTCCCTCCTAAAGCTATTAATAATGGTGTTCCTTAGGGCTCTGTCCTGTTACCCATTCTTTTCCTTTTATTTATCAATGATCTTTTAGGAATGGATAGGTTAGGAAGTGCCACTTATGTTCATGATTCCACCCTTTACTTTTCCTCTTAACTTCACAAAGCGTCCCTTTCAACAGTCGCTTAATACTCCGCGTGTGACGGCTATGGTGCACCTGACCTCTCCTCTTTCTACTATCTCTGACGGGCAGAGAAAACCGTGTACCTCTCAATGCCTCACAAACTCAGTTCCTTCATCTGTCTGCCCGTTACATGAACAAGTCAACTCTGGAATAATCTTCCTCAATCCATCTTTCTCCTGTCTGCGAGTTCCAATCTTTCAAACGCAGAGTGTCCAGGCATACCGGAAACCTTGGAACTTGAGTTTGTGTCTATTCTTCCTCTACTGGGTGTCGGGGTTCTTGATGGCATTCGACCTTGGTCCCAACTTCCTGCCTAAAAAAAATAAATTGCGTTATATGATGTTCGTGCTACGTTTGGACTACGTCGTAGTTGGATGGGGAAGCGTCCTCTGCTTCCAGGTTATGTAACGACCCGTGGTTAGGATCGGACGTAAAGCTGGAGATCCCTTCCGTCACATGATCTCAGATATTGGGAAGATGACTAAACAACCCCATCAAACATTATACTCTATGATGGCAACGATATTGTATCAATAATAAGTACCGAAATAATAAGCTTATTCGGTATAAGTAACTAAACTGTTATTCATTGTCATGAAAAATAAGACATTCTGAGCACAGAGAACAGGGTGACTTTAAGTTCATTCTGTAGCTCTATTATCTCTGATTCTCAAATTTGTTTAAAAGTCAGACGAAACATTTTACAAACGATAACAAACTTAACCCTTTAACGCCGAACGTTTTTGTAGGGTTAAGTCTAAATGCGTGTATTTGAAACTGTACGTATTCGACCCAGTCGGCGTTAGAGGGTTAAAACATATTGACAAATTTATGTGAATCGCGGTGAATTTTAAGTTACGCATAAATGTACAGTAACTTATTGTATTACTTGTATTTTTGGGATCTTTTTATTTTGAGCTTTTAAAACACGGGTGCTCAAACTTTTTCGCAGGCGAGCACATTTTCCAAATGCTGGAGCACAGGCGGGCACATATAAAAAATATTATGATAAAAAATACATTAAAACAGAAAAAATATTATTATCTGATTTTAATTGCAATATTCTTTCTATTAACAGGTCTCTAAAATCATATCTGGGGGCTGCTCGCGGGCACACCGAAATGGCTTCACGGGCACAAACGTGCCCGCGTGCACAGGTTTGAACACCCCTGTAAATTTAAAAGAAGAGAATAGTGCAAGTTATTTCAGGAACATTTCATGTAGGCAGATTTCATTAAAGTGTAGTGCTTTCAAAGTTACTATATGAAATCCAAACCACATTTTCTCAATTAACTATTGGTTTTAAAGAGCAACTCCAGAAATCAATGTTTATTTTATTTTATCTAAAATAAGTCTTTGAAAGAGTTACAAAACCCAAAGCAATTAATGTACTAGCAATTAATGGCGTACTTTGATTAATATTATGTGTTTTATTAATATACAAAATATATTAATATACTTTTTTATATTATTTATTCCTTAATTAACAAATGTAATTAAAATATGAAGGACTCTCAGTAATGTATGAAGCGATCCATCTGTGACGTCATAAAAGAAAGTATTTTGGATCGACTATATAAGATTCATCTCCGCTTGTCTTCATCATCACGTTTTCTGATCCTGTCGCCTCCGCAACCCACAGTCAATCTCTTCCAAGAAACATGGTTTCCTTTAAGGTTAGACACACTCATAAACAATCACGCATTATTTCTATATAAACTGAATAACTCTTACGTTCTAACAATATCCGGAAGGACTTTATTTTGGGATATTAATATTCTCTCTTTGGTATAAGTTCATCTTTCTTTTTAATGTAAATTCTGATTAAAGAATCTTTGGTGCTACTATAGCGTGATTCCTACCGGTGACTTCGATACTATAGGGTGATTCCTACCCGTTTTGGTTCGAAACTACAGTACTGTAGAGTGTGATTCCTATCCAAGGTATAAATGAAAATATAATAAATATAAAATGCTATTTATTGTTCAATTTTATTTATTTAAAAAATAGTTTCGGTGCTACTATAGTATGTGGTCTACCTACGATTGGTTAGGTTTAGTCACGATATTTTCGTTAAAACTAACGAAAATATCATGACTAAACCTAACCAATCGTCAAGGGCGACGGACATTGGAATGTAAACAAGCAATTAGTAAACAAGGTAAGAAGCTATAATTAAAAGGTAGACCGCCGAATCGAGATAGGAATCACGCTATAGTAGCATCGAATCTTTTTAAATGAGATTAGAAATTGGACGACCAATTTCATTTATATAAATATGAAAGTGGTCTATAGATTAAAAGTAAAATATAAATTATGTATACAATTGAGGCTCTATTTCGGCAGCTGAGCGTTGTGTTTTGTGTTGTTGCCGTTGTTGTTCCTCTTTCGCAAGGGGAGTATGCATCTGGAAATCAACAAGTAAGTTTTCTTATGTTTCAATTCAGTTTAGTTCCCTAAATGTTTTCTTACACTGGAATTAAAAGCAAGTTTTTATAGGCAGAACTTTTCGTCTCTTTCGTTCAGTCTATTTCAGTTCCCATTTTTCACAGTTGGTGTGACCTATTTCCTCATCGTAAATCTTCCCCGTCCACAATTACTGTTACTCTTAGTTAATTCTTACTTGAAATCAATCCACCAAATCACTTCAACTTATTCTTTTCACTTATAATAATGAGTGTTCGTAAAACATACGTAAGTCATACCAAACTTTATGAAACAGTATTTATTTAATAGCTACTTTTTTAAGTTAAAAATACCTTCAAAACAAACTGTTTACGTCGTTCAGCAGTTACTTAAGTTCATATCAGTAATAATCAATGTTTGTTATTAAATTATTATACCAATAATGAATCCTAATTATTACGATACATAAATGTGACAATATTACGCATGTAAATTGTGCTTAATGTATATGCAAGTAATTTTCTTATGAAGCGTATTTATTATAAACCAACCAATGGCAGTTTTTATATATAGTAATCAAAGCTGTATGACCTTATTGCAAATATGTACTTTTGTATTTTCTGTATTTAACTTTTAAGCAATAAAACATTGAAATTTCATTTCTGAATTTATTTGATCTCTATAAATGTCTTAAATTAACGTAAAATTTACTTTCGTTTACTAGAAGCTCTTTAAAACAGAATTTGGTGTAATGGGTTTGAAAGCAAACCATATATCGGCTGTAAATTGTATGGAATGTCTTCACAGGGAATGCCATACAACTTCGAGTGGACGGTAAATGACATCAATTCTGGAAACGATTATGGCCACGCAGAACAATCCGATGGCAACGTTGTCCACGGACATTATTTCGTCTTACTTCCCGACACTAGACGACAAATCGTCACCTACACCGCAGACGATCAATCAGGATACGTTGCTGATGTGAAGTAAGAATTAATCTTTTTAAATTATACATTTTAAAAAGCTGATTTTTTTTTATCTTATTTATTTATTCTCTTCATAAAATGAAGGAATTTCAAATGAAAAAATTTGTGGTGATATTCATGATTATCTTTGTTTATTCTTAGTTTTTGTCTTTAATTTTAATTATTTTTAATAACTGTATAAAAAGTTAAAATAAATGAGCTTTTATAAGATAATTTTAGTTTCTTCTCATCATTTACATTAGCTAATAATTAATAATGTTGCAGGTATGAAGGAGAAGCGAAATTCCCAAGTCAAAAAGGAGGTGGCGACGGAGGCTACAATTAACTTTAACAAATTTAATTTCATTCTCCATTTATTTTTTAAATATAAATCTACTTCGTTTTATTTCTTCGTTTCAATATTACCTCGTGTATATAAATTGTCGTAAAGGGACATTTGTTTCAGTCCACCAAAAAACGTGGCGTCTTTTTAAATTAGTGTCCTGTACTAAAATCAAAGTTTAACAAATTTTTGACCTTTCAAAAATAAATTCTCAAATAAAAATATGACTTTCGCCATGTAGAAATGCTGTCATATCATTTTATGAGGTGTAATAAATATTAATACAATAATTTGTATAATAATAATAATGATTGAGAGAGACGTGAATATTACATTGTGTAAATAATGAAATAAACAGATCAGAAACATTAATGCCGTGATTTATATTTCTCTACATGTCAAAGCGTTATCCACCATGTGATGATTTTCATTAGTTCCAAAGGAAAATGGCCATGAAATGAACAATCATCAGTCTTTCTTTAATTCATCTCTTCAACGTAGATGAAATGTACTTTATTTCAACATGAGACTGGATTTCTTTCGTAGCTGAAATACCTTGCCTCACACTTGCAAAATACAAACAAATCCCTGTTCCGCTATATTCATTGATTTTTCTTTATGTGACCAGTTTAAAAGTCAAAATTTGGAAACTTTCCACCTGGTTACCGAAATCGAGAATATGACTCGAACACAAACACTAAGCACCTGATCACTAACAAACCCCGATATAAACAGGGTCAATTACCAGTAAAACCCGAAAGTATGAAATTAATTTAAAAAGTTATTGATCCAAACAGAAGAGATATTTCTTACATAAAGGACTAACAGGAAATGCTACTCGGAGCCAGAAACTTCACAAATAGAACAAGGATGTCAGTGTTAGAAGTCTTTCGCAAATCGTGTATAAATAAAGTCTTCCCGTTTTAAATATCAAACCATTCAACCATTCACAATTTTCAACATGAGCTTGAAAAAACTAAAGGTAAAATCTATAGGAAGATAATCAAAAGGATGCCAGTGGTCCTTCCCTGACTTGGGAAAATGCTTAATGTGTCCATCCGCTAAGGAAGGAAGGACACAGTTTCACCAAACCTTTTCGAAGGAAATTAATGTTTTTTGGGTGCAATTACCTCGCTGAAATAAGATAGAAGGGAAAAGGTAATAAAGTGGGGAACTATGAGTTCGTGAGGCTCAGAATGAGGCCTATGTTAAAAAAAGTTAATTTTGTCAATACTTATTTTTTTTCATTCAAGGGAGATTTAAACTTGAGACAAGTGAATTTAAGCTATCTTAACTAAATGCCATGTAATTAAATATTTAAATACCGCGTGATTACAAATTATCTTCCCGATTTTAAACATTATGAAAAAACTAACAAAGCTACAGCGAAAAGCAAGATATACGAATAAAGACCTAAAATTTCCTAATTTATATAAAAACTACTACTGTACTTTGGTATTGACTATAATAATAATAATTAACATAAAGCCATAATTTCTAAACTCTTAATATATTAACTTTATCAGAACTCCAGTTTAATTTTAATATTTTAACCTTATTTCCTATTGGTAAATCGTATACGTTATTCAGCTAATATTGAGCTTTGGGGTCAAAATTTTTTGGTTATCCGCCCTTTTCATCCATCAGACCAATTAGGGCGAGTCTTATGTCCGGGTTAGTTAACTAACCTACGTAAAACGGCCATTTAACTTAGTGTTATTTCATACGTGATCAACTTTCGGACATTCAGGAGTCCAGAAGAGAGGTGGTATGAAAAAATTATACACGCCTATTATACAGTTTACATTACATTTCACATTAGTTTACATGAAGGCCCACTTTAAACCAGGCGTAAACACAACTACAATATATGATAGTTCAAAGGGCGGTCAGAAAATAAGTTTACACGGCGTATAATTTCGTAACTAAAAGACCTACATTGATTATGTTTGTATCAGGTGAATTTGTTAATCATTGTTGGCAGCAGTGCACATCGATTCGGCTGCCATCTATCGTACATTGGTTATATGAGTCAGTTGAACATGGCGGCTCGACTGGAACAGTGCCCTATCATTTCTGCAACGATATTCCGAGTCTATCAGTGGTCAAGAATTTCTCGAGCGCATTGTCACAGGAGACGAGACATGGGTTCATCACCGTACTCCGGAAATAAAACGTGTCAGCATGGAATGGAAAAACCCTGGGTCCACGTGACCAAAGAAGTTCAAGATTGTGAGGTCCGCTGGCAAAGTGATGGTTACCGTGTTTTGGGACCACAAAGGCGTTTTGCTCGCAGACTTTATGCAAAAAGGCAAAACAATCAATGTAGCTGCATATTGTTCAACAATGGAACGTTTACAAGCGGCCATTAAGCGTAAATGTCCTGGACTGCTCCGTAGGGTAGGGTACTGTTCGAGTCGAGCCGCCATGTTCAACTGACTCATATAGTGAAATCGACGTGCAGTGTTGCCAACAATAATTAACGAATTCACCTCATACAAACATAACACTGGTCAACACTCATTTTATTGCCAATCATATTAGAATGATTTTGGGGTAACTTTGTGGTGCTGATTCCGAATATGACATCGGTTTTGCTAGATTGGCTCTAATTTATGAGATAATTGGTACCCCATTGAAACACGTAAAAATGCAAATAATTTAATGTTCAGGCGGAGCCTACTTACAAATCGCATTGAAATTGTCTCAAATCATACGAAAGTAAACACATGAAATACATAATGGCATTTTATTCGGTCTCACCATCTAGAATGTTCCGGTAGTTTCCCATATGCACGCGTTATGGTTACGTTTCCTATTAATTGAGGGTATTCATTATCACAAGAACTAGAGCCAAATCGGAAAAACTACTTTCATTTTGGAATTCAGCAACCCCAAAATACCCTAAATTCGTACGAATTTTCTTGGCAACGAAACAAAAACTTTTTTTTGTTGAGCTGTGTAATCAATGTAGGTTCTTTAGTTACGAAATTATACGCCGTGTACCACTGCATCCGCGCCTGCGGGGTACGTTTTTCATGTATGGGGTGATTCAGCCGACAGAGCTGTACTTGGCCATGTTGAATGAAAGTTCTTTCGTCACATCAATTTCCCTCCTATGACTGACTTCAATCTCTCTCTCTCTCTCTCTCTTTACTATCACTAATCTAGATTATCTTACTGCATGCATCCTCCTTTCAGGAGAGTACGCAATACCAAACTTTCGACAAATTCTCATTCCTTTTCTGTCCAATTCTCTAGCACAAGGGTCAATCTGTATTTTTAGCCTTTCATCTAATCAACCGGTCAACTTTGCAACAATTTTCTTCAATCCATCTTTCCCCTGTCTATGAGTTCCAATCTTTCAAACACAGAGTGTCCAGGTATACCGAAAATCTTGGAACTTTATTTCGGCTCTATTCTTCCTCTACTAGCGGCAGAGGGGTTGTCCGAGCGGGCATTCGCCCTTGGTCCTTCCTTCACGAATGAAAAAAATTAAAATCAATTGACTTATTACGAAAAATTGAATAACACATTCTGAGCACAGAGAACGAAGGTAACTAAGTTCATTCTAAAGCTCTATTATCGCTATGATTCTCAAATTTGTATTAAAGTAAGATAAAACATTTTACAAACGATAAGAAACTTATAACATTTTAACGAAATTAAGTGTATCACTATAAATTTTAAGTTACGCATAAATGTAATTCATTTTATTAATTATATTTTTTTTGGATCTTTTTAATTTGTTCTTTTAAAGGAGAATAATGTAAATTATTTCAGGAACATTAAATGTAGGCAGATTTTATTAATTAAAGTGTAATGCTTTGAAAATAATCATATGAAATCCAAACCACATTTTCTCAGTGAACTTTTGGTTTTAAAGAACTCAAGAAATCAATGTTTATTTTATTTTATCTAAAATAAGTCTTTGAAAGAGTTATAAAACCCAAAGCAATTAACGTACTTTGATTAAGAATAGAAGTGCTCTAATAATATAAAAACCATATTTGACTTTTTGCTAGTATTTGTTCCTTTACAAATGTAATTAAAATATGAAGGAATCTCAGTAATGTTTAAAGGTTTCCATCTGTGACGTCATAAAAGAAAGTATTTTGGATCTACTATATAAGATTCATCTCCGCTTGTCTTCATCATCACGTTTTCTGATCCTGTCGCCTCCGCAACTCTCAGTCAATTTCTTCCAAGAAACATGGTTTCCTTTAAGGTTAGACACACTCATAAACAATCACGCATTATTTCTATATAAACTGAACAACTCTTACGTTCTAACATATCCGGAAGGAATTTATTTTGGGATATTAATATTTTTTCTCTTTGGTATAAGTTCATCTTTCTCTTTTTAACGTAAATTCTGATTAAAGAATCTTTTTTAAATGAGATTAGAAATTGGACGATCAATTTCATTTATATAAATATGAAAGTGGTCTATAGTATTAAAAGTAAAACATAAATTATGTATATAATTGAGGCTCTATTTCGGCAGCTGAGCGTTGTGTTTTGTGTTGTTGCCGTTGTTGTTCCTCTTTCGCAAGGGGAGTATGCATCTGGAAATCAACAAGTAAGTTTTCATTATGTTTCAATTCAGTTTAGTTCCCTAAATGTTTTCTTACACTGGATTTAAAAGCAAGTTTTTATAGGCAGAACTTTTCGTCTCTTTCGTTCAGTCTATTTCAGTTCCCATTTTTCACAGTTGGTGTGGCCTATTTCCTCATCGTGAATCACCCCCCGGCCACAATTACTGTTACTCTTAGTTAATTCTTACTTGAACTCAATCTCATCAAATCTTTTCACCTTATTCTTTTCACTTACAATAATGAAGTGTTAGTAAAACATATATAAGTAATACCAAACTTTATGAAACAGTATTTATTGTAATAGCTAACTCTTTAAGTTAAAAATACTTTCAAAACAAAGTGTTTACGTCGTTCAGCAGTTTTTTAAGTTCATATCAGAAATAATCAATATTTGTTATTAAATTATTATACCAATAATGAATCCTAATTATTACGATATATAAGTGCGACAATATTACGCATGTAAATTGTGCTTAATGTATATGCAAGTAATTTTCTCATGAAAAATATTTATTATAAACCAACCAATGGCAGTTTTTATATATAGTAATCAAAGCTGTATGACCTTATTGCAAATATGTACTTTTGCATTCTCGGTATTTAACCTCGAGACACATCAAAATTTCATTTCTGAACTTAATTTAATTTCTATAAATGTTTTAAATTAATGTAAAACTTATTAAAATAGAATTTAGTGTAATAGATTTGAAAGCAAATTTTATATATTGGTTGTAAATTGTATGGAATGTCTTCACAGGGAATGCCATACAAATTCGAGTGGACGGTAAATGACATCAATTCTGGAAACGATTATGGCCACGCAGAACAATCCGATGGCAACGTTGCCCACGGACAGTATTTCGTCTTACTTCCCGACACTAGACGACAAATCGTCACCTACACCGCAGACGATCAATCAGGATACGTTGCTGATGTGAAGTAAGAATTAATCTTTTTAAATTATACATTTTAAAAAGCTGATTTTTTTTTATCTTATTTATTTATTCTCTTCATAAAATGAAGGAATTTCAAATGAAAATCTTTGTGGTGATATTTCATGATTATCTTTGTTTATTCTTAGTTTTTGTCTTTAATTTTAATTATAAAAAGTTAAAATAAATGAGCTTTTATAAGATAATTTTAGTTTCTTCTCTTCATTTACATTAGCTAATAATTAATAATGTTGCAGGTATGAAGGAGAAGCGAAATTCCCAAGTCAAAAAGGAGATGGCGGCGGAGGCTACAATTAACTTTAACAAATTTAAATTAATTCTCCATTTATTTTTTAAACATAAATCCACTTCGTTTTATTTCTGTTTCAATATTACCTCGTGTATATAAATTGTCTTAAAGGGACATTTGTTTCAGTCCACCCAAAAAACGTGGCGTTCTTTTTAAATTAGTGTCCTGTACTAAAATCAATGTTTAACAAATTTTTGACATTTCAAAAATAAATTCTCAATTAAAAATATGACTCGCCTTGTAGAAATGCTCTCATATCCTTTTATGAGGTGTAATAAATATTAATACAATAATTTGTATAGTAACAATAATAATAATAATAATAATAATATTAATAATGATTGAGAGAGACGTGAAAATTACATTGTGTAAATAATGAAATAAACAGATCAAAAACATTAATGCCGTGATTTAAATTCATCTACATGTTAAAGCGTTATCCACCATGTGATAATTTTCATTAGTTCCAAAGGAAAATGGCCATGAAATGAACAATCATCATTCTTTCTTTAATTCCTCTCTTCAACGTAGATGAAATGTTGTACTTTATTTCAACATGAAACTGGATTTCTTTCTTAGTTGAAATACTTGCCTCACAATTGCAGAATAGAAACAAATCACTGTTCCGCTATATTCATTGATTTTTCGTTCTGTCACCACTTTAAAAGTCGAAATTTGGAAACTTTCCACCTGGTTACCGAAATCGAGAATATGACTCGAACACAAACACTAAGCACCTGATCACTAAGAAACCCCGATATAAACAGTCAATTACCAGTAAAACCCGAAAGTATGAAGTTAATTTAAAAAGTTATTGATCCAAACAGAAGAGATATCTTACATAAAGAACTAACATGAAATGCTACTCGCAGCCAGAAACTTCACAAATAGAATAAGGATGTCAATATTAGAAGTCTTTCGCAAACCGTGTATAAATAAAGTCTTCCCGTTCTAAATATCAAACCATTCAAACATTCACAATTTTCAACATGAGCTTGAAAAAACTAAAGGTAAAATCTATACGAAGATAATCGAAAGGATGCCAGTGGTCCTTCCCTGACTTGGGAAAATGCTTAATGTGTCCATCCGCTAAGGAAGGAAGGACATAGTTTCACAAACCTTTTCGAAGGAAATTAATGTTTTTTGGGTGCAATTACCTCGCTGAAATAAGATAGAAGGAAAAAGGTAATAAAGTGGGGAACTATGAGTTCGTGAGGCTCAGTTTGAGGCCTATGTTAAAAAAAGTTAATTTTGTCAACACTTATTTTTCGATTCAAGGGGGATTTAAACTTGAGGAAAATGAATTTAAGCTGTCTTAACTAAATACCATGTAATTCAATATTTAAATATCGCGTGATTACAAATTATCTTCCCGATTTTAAACATTATGAAAAAACTAACAAAGCTACAGCGAAAAGCAAGATATACGAATAAAGAACTCAAAAAGTTCTATTTACAAGCTAAAGAAGTTCAATATGAGCTCCTTTTGTAGCTCCTTTTCAGGATACAGCACTCCTGGGGGTCCATTCCTTGGCCGGCTCGTTCTGATCTAACCCCCCTTGACTTCCTCCTCTGGGGCTATGTCAAAAATTAAGTTTTTGTTCAAATAATGCCAACAATTTTGGAACATTTGAAGGAAAGGATACGCGAGGCTGTTAGAAAATTTCAGTATGATACGCTACAAAATGCATGGAGAGAAACAGAATACCGCTTTGTGTTAGCAGAGCCAGAAAAGAAGCTCATATTGAAATTCAATAGTTTGTAAATAAAACATTTTTTGTTCTTTATTTGTATATCTTGCTTTTGCTGTAGCTTTGTTACATTTTTCATAATAAATGTTTAAAATCGTGAAGATCATTTGTAATCCCCCGTATTATAAAACGTTACGCAACAATCACAAAATTGTTCAAAGTGCATCAAATAATATCTTTCTCCGATACGAAATTTAATAAAAATCCACACACATTATCAGTGAATTCTGCTAAAGATACGACGATCTTCAATATGCGTGGCAAAACTGTTTGAACCGGCTCAAGTTTTAGAGAGTGTTCACACTGACCAAACGTACATTCATACTTCTTTATTCCTAATTTATATAAAACTACTACTGTACTTTGGTATTAACTATCTATATTATAATGGAGGTAAGTGCGATATATATATATGTAACCGAAAAAAAACTATAGAAAAGAACGCAATCATGAAAATATTAAGCTTCACATTTGAGCTCATTGTCTCAAGATTTGTGAAGCTTTAGATTTTCATGGCTGCGTTCTTTTCTATAGTTTTATTGACCAAATAATTGGACCGACAGCAATTGGGAAGGCAGCCATGGAAATCTTGAGCTTCACATTGTGTCAAGAAGATTTGTGAAGCTTAAGATTTTCATGACTATAGTTTTATTGACAAAATAATTGAACCCCCAGTAATTGGCGGCCGCAGGCTCCCCAGTTACTGTCAGTTCAATTATTTGGTTAATAAAACTATAGAAAAGAATGCAATCATGAAAATTTTAAGCTTCACATTTGAGCTTATTGTATCAAGATTTGTGAAGCTTTAGATTTTCATGGCTGCGTTCTTTTCTATAGTTTTATTGACCAATAATTGAACCGATAGTAATTGGGGCGCCGCAGGCATCCCGAATTACTGAGGCCGAAGGTGAGAGGGATAGGAATGATGTTCAAAATAAAATACGCCGTAGGCCCACAATTCGATTCGGTTTGGGCCGAATGCCCAAATACCGCAGATCTAGCGAAATCGGCGCGTAGCGCCGATCTTTTGCTGAAAGTCCTGACAGAAAGAAATGAAAAGGGAGTATTTGTTGACAATTATGTCCACAAGGAGATTCTTCAGTAATGAAATAAAGATAAGTTTATGAAGAAGTGTTCTTTTTTATATTTTATAACAGGAACTTGAGGTAAGAAAATTAATTTCCAAGATGAAGTAATTGGCCGAGGGCTCCAAGCCTTCCGCAGAAAATACCAAAACCGCCGTGGGGCGGTATTTTTGCTAGTAATAATAATTAACATAGTCATAATTTCTAAACTCTTAATATATTAACTTTATCAGAACTCCAGTTTAATTTTAATATTTTAACCTTATTTCCTATTGGTAAATCGTATACGTTATCGGCTAATATTGAACCTTGGGGTCACAATTTTTTGGTGATCCGCCCTTTTCATCCATCAGACCAATTAGGGTGAGTCTTACGTCCGGGTTAGTTAACTAACCTACATAAAACGGCCATCTAACTTAGTGTTATTTCATACGTGATCAACTTTCGGACATTCAGGGGTCCAGAAGATTGGTGGTATGAAAAAATTATACACGCCTATTATACAGTTTACATTACATTTCACATTAGTTTATATGAAGGCCCACTTTAAACCAGGCGTAAACACGACTACAATATAGTTCGACGGCGGTCAGAAAATAAGTTTACACGGGGTATAATTTCGTAACTAAAGGACTTACATTGATTATGTTTATGGAAAAACTATACGCGCTTACAACATGGTATCGTATGTAATACCTTTATTTCATAATTAAATATAAATTATTAATTAATTGAATTAAATATCTATACAAAATTGGCTCGGAATTGGCGACATAGCCTAATGGGAATGAAATGATTGCCATGCATACATAGAAACCGTATGTAGGCGTCGGGTCTGCATAACCACGAGAAAACATTTATTTCACGTGAACAGAATTTTCCGTTGCTGACTCGTGTGAAATACAAGAGAGAAAGAGTCAACAACCTTTGTCAAATCAGCAATTTATACTGAAATATGAAGATATATTAAAGGAGTGGCCTCAGGGCTGTTTATGTTACAGCGAACGCTTTAAACAGGGAGGATGTGCTTTTGTCTTCCCTAAAGTTCTGAGTGAATTCCTTATGATAAACTTCAGGATGCCTATCCCTAAAAGTGTTTATATTGTGACTGCCTATATTAATTACCTCAAGTAAATTCGTCGCGTAACTCCATCGTGGCGGCCCTACACCGAAAATGATCGTAACGCCCTACATCGAAGCAAACTAAGACCCAGCAAAAATAAGGTGAGGCAATTTATTTTCATTCTAATATAGGCAGCTAAAATCCCGACGCTAAAAATTACCGTAAAATTAAATATAAAGAGGTCCTTTTAACGACCTACATATTCATAACTCTAACGAAAAAGCATAGGGCTTTTGTCGGTAACCCTCCACTGAAGTCTGCTGGAAATTTCCAACGGATGAGGGCACAGGCAATCAACCCATAGCCCTATATAGTTTTTTCACAATGTTTGTATCAGGTGAATTTGTTAATCATTGTTGGCAACAGTGCACGTCGATTCGGCTGCCATCTATCGTACATTGGTTATATGAGTCAGTTGAACATGGCGGCTCGACTGGAACAGTGCCCTATCATTTCTGCAACGATATTCCGAGTCTGTCAGTGGTCAAGAATTTCTCGAGCGCAATGTCACAGGAGACGAGACATGGGTTCATCACCGTGTTCCGGAAATAAAACGTGCCAGCAGGGAATGGAAAAACCCTTGGTCCACGCGACCAAAGAAGTTCAAGATTGTGAGGTCCGCTAGCAAAGTGATGGTCACCGTGTTTTGGGACCACAAAGGCGTTTTGCTCGCAGACTTTATGCAAAAAGGCACAACAATCAATGTAGCTGCATATTGTTCAACAATTGAACGTTTACAAGCGGCCGTGTAAATGTCCTGGACTGCTCCGTAGGGTAGGGTACTGTTCCAGTCGAGCCGCCATGTTCAACTGACTCATATAGCCAAATCGACGTGCAGTGTTGCCAACAATGATTAACGAATTCACCTCATACAAACATAATCAATGTAGGTCCTTTAGTTACGAAATTATACGCCGTGTACCCCTCCATCCGCGCCTGCGGGGTACGTTTTACATGTGTGGGGTGATTCAGCCCACAGATCTGTACTTGACCACGTTCAATGAAAGTTCTTTCGTCACATCAATTTCCCTCCTATGACTGACTATCTTCAATCTCTCTTCGACGAAATTTTGCCTCTCTCTCTCTTTCTCTTTCTCTTTCCTATCACTAATCTAGATTATCTTACTGCATGCATCCACCTTTCAGGAGAGTACGCAATACCAAACTTTCGACAAATTCTCATTCCTTTTCTGTCGAAGTCCCTAGCACAAGGGTCAATCGGTATTCTTAGTCTTTCATCTAATCAACCGGTCAACTCTGCAACCATTTTCTTCAATCCATCTTTCCCCTGTCTATGAAGTCCAATCTTACAAACGCAGTGTCCAAGTAAACCGAAAATCTTGGAACCTTATTTCGGCTCTATTCTTCCTGTACTAGCCGGAGAGGGGTTGTCCGAGCGGGCATTCGCCCTTGGTCCTTCCTTCACGAATGAAAAAAATTAAAATCAATTGACTTATGAAAAATTGAATAACACATTCTGAGCACAGAGAACGAAGGTAACTACGTTCATTCTAAAGCTCTATTATCGCTATGATTCTGAAATTTGTATTAAAGTAAGATAAAACATTTTACAAACGATAACAAACTTATAACATTTTAACAAAATAAAGTGTATCACTCTAAATTTTAAGTTACGCATAAATGTAACTAATTTTATTACTTATATTTTTAGGGATCTTTGTAATTTGTGCTTTTAAAGAAGAGAATAATGTAAATTATTTCAGGAACATTAAATGTAGGCAGATTTTATTAATTAAAGTGTAATGCTTTAAAAATAATCATATGAAATCCAAACCACATTTTCTCAGTGAATTTTTGGTTTTAAAGAGCAACTCCAGAAATCAATGTTTATTTTATTTTATTTTATCTAAATTAAGTCTTTGAAAGAGTTATAAAACCCAAAGCAATTAAGGTACTTTCATTAAGAATAGAAGTGCTTTAGTAATATAAAAACCATATTTGACATTTTGCTATTATTTGTTCCTTTACAAATGTAATTAAAATATGAAGGAATCTCAGTAATGTTTAAAGGTTTCTATCTGTGACGTCATAAAAGAAAGTATTTTGGATCGACTATATAAGATTCATCTCCGCTTGTCTTCATCATCATCACGTTTTCTGATCCTGTCGCCTCCGCAACCCACAGTCAATCTCTTCCAAGAAACATGGTTTCCTTTAAGGTTAGACACACTCAGAAACAATCACGCATTATTTCTATATAAACTGAATAACTCTTACGTTCTAATATATCCGGAAGGAATTCATTTGGGGATATTAATATTTTTTCTCTTTGGTATAAGTTCATCTTTCTCTTTTTAACGTAAACTCTGATTAAAGAATCTTTTTTAAATGAGATTAGAAATTGGACGACTAATTTCATTCATATAAATATGAAAGTGGTCTATAGTATTAAAAGTAAAATATAAATTATGTATATAATTGAGGCTCTATTTCGGCAGCTGAGCGTTGTGTTTTGTGTTGTTGCCGTTGTTGTTCCTCTTTCGCAAGGGGAGTATGCATCTGGAAATCAACAAGTAAGTTTTCATTATGTTTCAATTCAGTTTAGTTCCCTAATGTTTTCTTACACTGGAATTAAAAGCAAGTTTTTATAGGCAGAACTTTTCGTCTCTTTCGTTCAGTCTATTTCAGTTCCCATTTTTCACAGTTGGTGTGGCCTATTTCCTCATCGTGAATCACCCCCCGGCCACAATTACTGTTACTCTTAGTTAATTCTTACTTGAACTCAATCTCATCAAATCTTTTCACCTTATTCTTTTCACTTACAATAATGAAGTGTTAGTAAAACATATATAAGTAATACCAAACTTTATGAAACACAGTATTTATTGTAATAGCTAACTTCTTTAAGTTAAAAATACTTTCAAAACAAAGTGTTTACGTCGTTCAGCAGTTTTTTAAGTTCATATCAGAAATAATCAATATTTGTTATTAAATTATTATACCAATAATGAATCCTAATTATTACGATATATAAGTGCGACAATATTACGCATGTAAATTGTGCTTAATGTATATGCAAGTAATTTTCTCATGAAAAATATTTATTATAAACCAACCAATGGCAGTTTTTATATATAGTAATCAAAGCTGTATGACCTTATTGCAAATATGTACTTTTGCATTCTCGGTATTTAACCTCGAGACACATCAAAATTTCATTTCTGAACTTAATTTAATTTCTATAAATGTTTTAAATTAATGTAAAACTTATTAAAATAGAATTTAGTGTAATAGATTTGAAAGCAAATTATATATATTGGTTGTAAATTGTATGGAATGTCTTCACAGGGAATGCCATACAAATTCGAGTGGACGGTAAATGACATCAATTCTGGAAACGATTATGGCCACGCAGAACAATCCGATGGCAACGTTGCCCACGGACAGTATTTCGTCTTACTTCCCGACACTAGACGACAAATCGTCACCTACACCGCAGACGATCAATCAGGATACGTTGCTGATGTGAAGTAAGAATTAATCTTTTTAAATTATACATTTTAAAAAGCGTTTTTTTTATCTTATTTATTTATTCTCTTCATAAAATGAAGGAATTTCAAATGAAAATCTTTGTGGTGATATTTCATGATTATCTTTGTTTATTCTTAGTTTTTGTCTTTAATTTTAATTATAAAAAGTTAAAATAAATGAGCTTTTATAAGATAATTTTAGTTTCTTCTCTTCATTTACATTAGCTAATAATTAATAATGTTGCAGGTATGAAGGAGAAGCGAAATTCCCAAGTCAAAAAGGAGATGGCGGCGGAGGCTACAATTAACTTTAACAAATTTAAATTAATTCTCCATTTATTTTTTAAATATAAATCCACTTCGTTTTATTTCTGTTTCAATATTACCTCGTGTATATAAATTGTCTTAAAGGGACATTTGTTTCAGTCCACCCAAAAAACGTGGCGTTCTTTTTAAATTAGTGTCCTGTACTAAAATCAATGTTTAACAAATTTTTGACCTTTCAAAAATAAATTCTCAATTAAAAATATGACTCGCCTTGTAGAAATGCTCTCATATCCTTTTATGAGGTGTAATAAATATTAATACAATAATTTGTATAGTAATAATAATAATAATAATAATAATAAAATATTAATAATGATTGAGAGAGACGTGAAAATTACATTGTGTAAATAATGAAATAAACAGATCAAAAACATTAATGCCGTGATTTAAATTCATCTACATGTTAAAGCGTTATCCACCATGTGATAATTTTCATTAGTTCCAAAGGAAAATGGCCATGAAATGAACAATCATCATTCTTTCTTTAATTCATCTCTTCAACGTAGATGAAATGTTGTACTTTATTTCAACATGAAACTGATTTCTTTCTTAGTTGAAATACTTGCCTCACAATTGCAGAATAGAAACAAATCACTGTTCCGCTATATTCATTGATTTTTCGTTCTGTCACCACTTTAAAAGTCGAAATTTGGAAACTTTCCACCTGGTTACCGAAATCGAGAATATGACTCGAACACAAACACTAAGCACCTGATCACTAAGAAACCCCGATATAAACAGTCAATTACCAGTAAAACCCGAAAGTATGAAGTTAATTTAAAAAGTTATTGATCCAAACAGCAGAAGAGATATTTCTTACATAAAGAACTAACAGGAAATGCTACTCGCACCAGAAACTTCACAAATAGAATAAGGATGTCATTAGAAGTCTTTCGCAAACCGTGTATAAATAAAGTCTTCCCGTTCTAAATATCAAACCATTCAAACATTCACAATTTTCAACATGAGCTTGAAAAAACTAAAGGTAAAATCTACGAAGATAATCGAAAGGATGCCAGTGGTCCTTCCCTGACTTGAAAATGCTTAATGTGTCCATCCGCTAAGGAAGGAAGGACATAGTTTCACCAAACCTTTTCGAAGGAAATTAATGTTTTTTGGGTGCAATTACCTCGCTGAAATAAGATAGAAGAAAAAAGGTAATAAAGTGGGGAACTATGAGTTCGTGAGGCTCATGAGGCCTATGTTAAAAAAAGTTAATTTTGTCAACACTTATTTTTCGATTCAAGGGGGATTTAAACTTGAGGAAAATGAATTTAAGCTGTCTTAACTAAATACCATGTAATTAAATATTTAAATATCGCGTGATTATAAATTATTTCCCGATTTTAAACATTATGAAAAAACTAACAAAGCTACAGCGAAAAGCAAGATATACGAATAAAAAGAACTCAAAAAGTTCTATTTACAAGCTAGAAGTTCAATATGAGCTCCTTTTGTAGCTCCTTTTCAGGATACAGCACTCCTGGGGGTGCCACGTTTCCTGGGTGTCCATTCCTTGGCCGGCTCGTTCTGATCTAACCCCCCTTGACTTTCCTCTGGGGCTATGTCAAAAATTAAGTTTTTGTTCGAACAATGCCAACAATTTTGGAACATTTAAGGAAAGGATACGCGAGGCTGTTAGAAAATTTCAGTATGATACGCTACAAAATGCATGGAGAGAAACAGAATACCGCTTTGATGTTAGCAGAGCCAGAAAAGAAGCTCATTTGAACTTCAATAGTTTGTAAATAAAACATTTTTTGTTCTTTATTTGTATATCTTGTTTTGCTGTAGCTTTGTTACATTTTTCATAATAAATGTTTAAAATCGTGAAGATCATTTGTAATCCCGTATTATAAAACGTTACGCAACAATCACAAAAATTGTTCAAAGTGCATCAAATAATATCTTTCTCCGATACGAAATTTAATAAAAATCCACACACATTATCAGTGAATTCTGCTAGAGATACGACGATCTTCATATGCGTGGCAAAACTGTTTGAACCAGCTCAGTTTTGTGTTTTCACACTGACCAAACGTACATTCATACTTCTTTATTCCTAATTTATATAAAACTACTACTGTACTTGGTATTAACTATCTATATTATAATGGAGGTAAGTGCGATATATATATGTAACCAAAAAAAAACTACAGAAAAGAACGCAATCATGAAAATCTTAAGCTTCACATTTGAGCTCATTGTATCAATATTTGTGAAGCTTTAGATTTTCATGGCTGTGTTCTTTTCTATAGTTTTATTGACCAAATAATTGAACCGACAGTAATTGGAAGGCAGCATGGAAATCTTGAGCTTCACTTGTGTCAAGAAGATTTGTAAAGCTTAAGATTTTCATGACTATAGTTTTATTGACAAAATAATTGATCCCCCACTAATTGGGGGGGCCGCAAGCTCCCCAGTTACTGTCAGTTCAATTATTTGGTTAATAAAACTATAGAAAGAAAGCAATCATGAAAATCTTAAGCTTCACATTTGAGCTCATTGTATCAAGATTTGTGAAGCTTTAGATTTTCATGGCTGCGTTCTTTTCTATAGTTTTATTGACCAAATATTAACCGACAGTAATTGGGGCGCCGCGCACCCCAATTGCTGAGGCCCAAGGTGAGACGGATAGGAATGATGTTCAAAATAAATTACGCCGTAGGCCCCAATTCGATTCAGTTTGGGCCGAATGCCCAAGTACCGCAGATCTAGCGAATCGGGGCGTAGCGCCGATCTTTTGCTGAAATCGTGACAGAAAGAAATGAAAAGGGAGTATTTGTTGACAATTATGTCTACAAGGAGATTCTTCAGTAATGAAATAAAGATAAGTTTATTATGAAGTGTTCTTTTTTATATTTTATAACAGGAAATAATACCTTGAGGTAAGGAAATTCATTTCCCAGATGAAGTAATTGGCCGAGGGCTCCTAGCCTTCCGCGGGAAATAGCAAAAACCGCCCTGGGGCGGTATTTTTTGCTAGTAATAATAATTAACATAACATATTAAGAGTTTAGAAATTATGACTAACTTTATCAGAACTCAAGTTCAATTTTAATATTTTAACCTTATTTCCTATTGGTAAATCGTATACGTTATTCGGCTAATATTGAACTTTGGGGTCACAATTTTTTGGTGATCCGCCCTTTTCATCGATCAGACCAATTAGGGTGAGTCTTACGTCCGGGTTAGTTAACTAACCTACATAAAACGGCCATCTAACTTAGTGTTATTTCATATCACTTTCGGACATTCAGGGGTCCAGAAGAGAGGTGGTATGAATAAATTATACACGCCTATTATACAGTTTACATTACATTTCACATTAGTTTATATTAAGGCCCACTTTAAACCAGGCGTAAACACGACTACAATATAGTTCGACGGATGGTCAGAAAAAGTTTACACGCCGTATAATTTCGTAACTAAAGAACCTACATTGATTATGTTTGTATCGGGTGAATTTGTTAATCATTATTGGCAACAGTGCAAGTCGATTCGGCTGCCATCTATCGTACATTGGTTATATGAGTCAGTTGAACATGGCGGCTCGACTGGAACAGTGCCCTTTCATTTCTGCAACGATATTCCGAGTCTGTCAGTGGTCAAGAATTTCTCGAGAGCATTGTCACAGGAGACGAGATATGGGTTCATCACCGTACCCGGAAATAAAACGTGCCAGCAGGAATGGAAAAACCCTGGTCCGCGACCAAAGAAGTTCAAGATTGTGAGGTCCGCTACCAAAGTGATGGTCACCGTGTTTTGGGACCACAAAGGCGTTTTGCTCGCAGACTTTATGCAAAAAGCCACAACAATCAATGTAGCTGCATATTGTTCAACAATTGAACGTTTACAAGCGGCCGTGTTAATGTCCTGGACTGCTCCGTAGGGTAGGGCACTGTTCCAGTCGAGCCGCCATGTTCAACTGACTCATATAGCCAAATCGACGTGCAGTGTTGCCAACAATGATTAACGAATTCACCTCATACAAACATAATCAATGTAGGTCCTTTAGTTACGAAATTATACGCCGTGTACCCCTGCATCCGCGCCTGCGGGGTACGTTTTTCATGTGTGGGCTGACTCAGCCCACAGAGCTGTACTTGACCACGTTGAATGAAAGTTCTTTCGTCACGTCAATTTCCCCTATGACTGACTGACTATCTTCAATCTCTCTTCGACGAAATTTTGCCTCTCTCTCTCTCTCTTCTCTCTCTCTCTACTATCACTAATCTAGATTATCTTACTGCATGCATCTCCTTTCAGGAGAGTACGCAATACCAAACTTTCGACAAATTCTCATTCCTTTTCTGTCGAACTCTCACAAGGGTCAATCGTATTCTTAGTCTTTCATCTAATCAACCGGTCAACTTTCAACAATTTTCTTCAATCCATCTTTCCCCTGTCTATGAGTTCCAATCTTTCAAACGCAGAGTGTCCAGGTATACCGAAAATCTTGGAACTTTATTTCGGCTCTATTCTTCCTCTACGGCGAGGGGTTGTCCGAGCGGGCATTCGCCCTTGGTCCTTCCTTCACGAATGAAAAAAATTAAAATCAATTGACTTATGAAAAATTGAATAACACATTCTGAGCACAGAGAACGAAGGTAACTAAGTTCATTCTAAAGCTCTATTATCGCTATGATTCTCAAATTTGTATTAAAGTAAGATAAAACATTTTACAAACGATAACAAACTTATAACATTTTAACGAAATTAAGTGTATCACTGTAAATTTTAAGTTACGCATAAATGTAATTAATTTTATTACTTATATTTTTGGGATCTTTGTAATTTGTGCTTTTAAAGAAGAATAATGTAAATTATTTCAGGAACATTAAATGTAGGCAGATTTTATTAATTAAAGTGTAATGCTTTAAAAATAATCATATGAAATCCAAACCACATTTTCTCAGTGAATTTTGGTTTTAAAGAGCAACTCAGAAATCAATGTTTATTTTATTTTATTTATCTAAATTAAGTCTTTGAAAGAGTTATAAAACCCAAAGCAATTAAGTACTTTCATTAAGAATAGAAGTGCTTTAGTATAAAAAACCATATTTGACATTTTGCTATTATTTGTTCCTTTACAAATGTAATTAAAATATGAAGGAATCTCAGTAATGTTTAAAGGTTTCCATCTGTGACGTCATAAAAGAAAGTATTTTGGATCTACTATATAAGATTCATCTCCGCTTGTCTTCATCATCACGTTTTCTGATCCTGTCGCCTCCGCAACTCTGTCAATTTCTTCCAAGAAACATGGTTTCCTTTAAGGTTAGACACACTCAGAAACAATCACGCATTATTTCTATATAAACTGAACACTCTTACGTTCTAACATATCCGGAAGGAATTTATTTGGGATATTAATATTTTTTCTCTTTGGTATAAGTTCATCTTTCTCTTTTAACGTAAATTCTGATTAAAGAATCTTTTTTAAATGAGATTAGAAATTGGACGATCAATTTCATTTATTAAATATGAAAGTGGTCTATAGTATTAAAAGTAAAACATAAATTATGTATATAATTGAGGCTCTATTTCGGCAGCTGAGCGTTGTGTTTTGTGTTGTTGCCGTTGTTGTTCCTCTTTCGCAAGGGGAGTATGCATCTGGAAATCAACAAGTAAGTTTTCATTATGTTTCAATTCAGTTTAGTTCCCTTAATGTTTTCTTACACTGGATTAAAAGCAAGTTTTTATAGGCAGAACTTTTCGTCTCTTTCGTTCAGTCTATTTCAGTTCCCATTTTTCACAGTTGGTGTGGCCTATTTCCTCATCGTGAATCACCCCCCGGCCACAATTACTGTTACTCTTAGTTAATTCTTACTTGAACTCAATCTCATCAAATCTTTTCACCTTATTCTTTTCACTTACAATAATGAAGTGTTAGTAAAACATATATAAGTAATACCAAACTTTATGAAACAGTATTTATTGTAATAGCTAACTTCTTTAAGTTAAAAATACTTTCAAAACAAAGTGTTTACGTCGTTCAGCAGTTTTTTAAGTTCATATCAGAAATAATCAATATTTGTTATTAAATTATTATACCAATAATGAATCCTAATTATTACGATATATAAGTGCGACAATATTACGCATGTAAATTGTGCTTAATGTATATGCAAGTAATTTTCTCATGAAAAATATTTATTATAAACCAACCAATGGCAGTTTTTATATATAGTAATCAAAGCTGTATGACCTTATTGCAAATATGTACTTTTGCATTCTCGGTATTTAACCTCGAGACACATCAAAATTTCATTTCTGAACTTAATTTAATTTCTATAAATGTTTTAAATTAATGTAAAACTTATTAAAATAGAATTTAGTGTAATAGATTTGAAAGCAAATTTTATTATTGGTTGTAAATTGTATGGAATGTCTTCACAGGAATGCCATACAAATTCGAGTGGACGGTAAATGACATCAATTCTGGAAACGATTATGGCCACGCAGAACAATCCGATGGCAACGTTGCCCACGGACAGTATTTCGTCTTACTTCCCGACACTAGACGACAAATCGTCACCTACACCGCAGACGATCAATCAGGATACGTTGCTGATGTGAAGTAAGAATTAATCTTTTTAAATTATACATTTTAAAAAGCTGATTTTTTTTATCTTATTTATTTATTCTCTTCATAAAATGAAGGAATTTCAAATGAAAATCTTTGTGGTGATATTTCATGATTATCTTTGTTTATTCTTAGTTTTTGTCTTTAATTTTAATTATTTTTAATAACTGTATAAAAAGTTAAAATAAATGAGCTTTTATAAGATAATTTTAGTTTCTTCTCATTTACATTAGCTAATAATTAATAATGTTGCAGGTATGAAGGAGAAGCGAAATTCCCAAGTCAAAAAGGAGATGGCGGCGGAGGCTACAATTAACTTTAACAAATTTAAATTAATTCTCCATTTATTTTTTAAACATAAATCCACTTCGTTTTTTTCTGTTTCAATATTACCTCGTGTATATAAATTGTCTTAAAGGGACATTTGTTTCAGTCCACCCAAAAAACGTGGCGTTCTTTTTAAATTAGTGTCCTGTACTAAAATCAATGTTTAACAAATTTTTGACATTTCAAAAATAAATTCTCAATTAAAAATATGACTCGCCTTGTAGAAATGCTCTCATATCCTTTTATGAGGTGTAATAAATATTAATACAATAATTTGTATAGTAACAATAATAATAATAATAATAATAATATTAATAATGATAGAGAGAGACGTGAAAATTACATTGTGTAAATAATGAAATAAACAGATCAAAAACATTAATGCCGTGATTTAAATTCATCTACATGTTAAAGCGTTATCCACCATGTGATAATTTTCATTAGTTCCAAAGGAAAATGGCCATGAAATGAACAATCATCATTCTTTCTTTAATTCCTCTCTTCAACGTAGATGAAATGTTGTACTTTATTTCAACATGAAACTGGATTTCTTTCTTAGTTGAAATACTTGCCTCACAATTGCAGAATAGAAACAAATCACTGTTCCGCTATATTCATTGATTTTTCGTTCTGTCACCACTTTAAAAGTCGAAATTTGGAAACTTTCCACCTGGTTACCGAAATCGAGAATATGACTCGAACACAAACACTAAGCACCTGATCACTAAGAAACCCCGATATAAACAGTCAATTACCAGTAAAACCCGAAAGTATGAAGTTAATTTAAAAAGTTATTGATCCAAACAGAAGAGATATATCTTACATAAAGAACTAACATGAAATGCTACTCGCAGCCAGAAACTTCACAAATAGAATAAGGATGTCAATATTAGAAGTCTTTCGCAAACCGTGTATAAATAAAGTCTTCCCGTTCTAAATATCAAACCATTCAAACATTCACAATTTTCAACATGAGCTTGAAAAAACTAAAGGTAAAATCTATACGAAGATAATCGAAAGGATGCCAGTGGTCCTTCCCTGACTTGGGAAAATGCTTAATGTGTCCATCCGCTAAGGAAGGAAGGACATAGTTTCACCAAACCTTTTCGAAGGAAATTAATGTTTTTTGGGTGCAATTACCTCGCTGAAATAAGATAGAAGGAAAAAGGTAATAAAGTGGGGAACTATGAGTTCGTGAGGCTCAGTTTGAGGCCTATGTTAAAAAAAGTTAATTTTGTCAACACTTATTTTTCGATTCAAGGGGGATTTAAACTTGAGGAAAATGAATTTAAGCTGTCTTAACTAAATACCATGTAATTCAATATTTAAATATCGCGTGATTACAAATTATCTTCCCGATTTTAAACATTATGAAAAAACTAACAAAGCTACAGCGAAAAGCAAGATATACGAATAAAGAACTCAAAAAGTTCTATTTACAAGCTAAAGAAGTTCAATATGAGCTCCTTTTGTAGCTCCTTTTCAGGATACAGCACTCCTGGGGGTCCATTCCTTGGCCGGCTCGTTCTGATCTAACCCCCCTTGACTTCCTCCTCTGGGGCTATGTCAAAAATTAAGTTTTTGTTCAAATAATGCCAACAATTTTGGAACATTTGAAGGAAAGGATACGCGAGGCTGTTAGAAAATTTCAGTATGATACGCTACAAAATGCATGGAGAGAAACAGAATACCGCTTTGTGTTAGCAGAGCCAGAAAAGAAGCTCATATTGAAATTCAATAGTTTGTAAATAAAACATTTTTTGTTCTTTATTTGTATATCTTGCTTTTGCTGTAGCTTTGTTACATTTTTCATAATAAATGTTTAAAATCGTGAAGATCATTTGTAATCCCCCGTATTATAAAACGTTACGCAACAATCACAAAAATTGTTCAAAGTGCATCAAATAATATCTTTCTCCGATACGAAATTTAATAAAAATCCACACACATTATCAGTGAATTCTGCTAAAGATACGACGATCTTCAATATGCGTGGCAAAACTGTTTGAACCGGCTCAAGTTTTAGTGTGTTCACACTGACCAAACGTACATTCATACTTCTTTATTCCTAATTTATATAAAACTACTACTGTACTTTGGTATTAACTATCTATATTATAATGGAGGTAAGTGCGATATATATATATGTAACCGAAAAAAAACTATAGAAAAGAACGCAATCATGAAAATATTAAGCTTCACATTTGAGCTCATTGTCTCAAGATTTGTGAAGCTTTAGATTTTCATGGCTGCGTTCTTTTCTATAGTTTTATTGACCAAATAATTGGACCGACAGCAATTGGGAAGGCAGCCATGGAAATCTTGAGCTTCACATTGTGTCAAGAAGATTTGTGAAGCTTAAGATTTTCATGACTATAGTTTTATTGACAAAATAATTGAACCCCAGTAATTGGCGGCCGCAGGCTCCCCAGTTACTGTCAGTTCAATTATTTGGTTAATAAAACTATAGAAAAGAATGCAATCATGAAAATTTTAAGCTTCACATTTGAGCTTATTGTATCAAGATTTGTGAAGCTTTAGATTTTCATGGCTGCGTTCTTTTCTATAGTTTTATTGACCAATAATTGAACCGATAGTAATTGGGGCGCCGCAGGCATCCCGAATTACTGAGGCCGAAGGTGAGAGGGATAGGAATGATGTTCAAAATAAAATACGCCGTAGGCCCACAATTCGATTCGGTTTGGGCCGAATGCCCAAATACCGCAGATCTAGCGAAATCGGCGCGTAGCGCCGATCTTTTGCTGAAAGTCCTGACAGAAAGAAATGAAAAGGGAGTATTTGTTGACAATTATGTCCACAAGGAGATTCTTCAGTAATGAAATAAAGATAAGTTTATGAAGAAGTGTTCTTTTTTATATTTTATAACAGGAACTTGAGGTAAGAAAATTAATTTCCAAGATGAAGTAATTGGCCGAGGGCTCCAAGCCTTCCGCAGAAAATACCAAAACCGCCGTGGGGCGGTATTTTTGCTAGTAATAATAATTAACATAGTCATAATTTCTAAACTCTTAATATATTAACTTTATCAGAACTCCAGTTTAATTTTAATATTTTAACCTTATTTCCTATTGGTAAATCGTATACGTTATCGGCTAATATTGAACCTTGGGGTCACAATTTTTTGGTGATCCGCCCTTTTCATCCATCAGACCAATTAGGGTGAGTCTTACGTCCGGGTTAGTTAACTAACCTACATAAAACGGCCATCTAACTTAGTGTTATTTCATACGTGATCAACTTTCGGACATTCAGGGGTCCAGAAGATTGGTGGTATGAAAAAATTATACACGCCTATTATACAGTTTACATTACATTTCACATTAGTTTATATGAAGGCCCACTTTAAACCAGGCGTAAACACGACTACAATATAGTTCGACGGCGGTCAGAAAATAAGTTTACACGGGGTATAATTTCGTAACTAAAGGACTTACATTGATTATGTTTATGGAAAAACTATACGCGCTTACAACATGGTATCGTATGTAATACCTTTATTTCATAATTAAATATAAATTATTAATTAATTGAATTAAATATCTATACAAAATTGGCTCGGAATTGGCGACATAGCCTAATGGGAATGAAATGATTGCCATGCATACATAGAAACCGTATGTAGGCGTCGGGTCTGCATAACCACGAGAAAACATTTATTTCACGTGAACAGAATTTTCCGTTGCTGACTCGTGTGAAATACAAGAGAGAAAGAGTCAACAACCTTTGTCAAATCAGCAATTTATACTGAAATATGAAGATATATTAAAGGAGTGGCCTCAGGGCTGTTTATGTTACAGCGAACGCTTTAAACAGGGAGGATGTGCTTTTGTCTTCCCTAAAGTTCTGAGTGAATTCCTTATGATAAACTTCAGGATATGCCTATCCCTAAAAGTGTTTATATTGTGACTGCCTATATTAATTACCTCAAGTAAATTCGTCGCGTAACTCCATCGTGGCGGCCCTACACCGAAAATGATCGTAACGCCCTACATCGAAGCAAACTAAGACCCAGCAAAAATAAGGTGAGGCAATTTATTTTCATTCTAATATAGGCAGCTAAAATCCCGACGCTAAAAATTACCGTAATAAATTAAATATAAAGAGGTCCTTTTAACGACCTACATATTCATAACTCTAACGAAAAAGCATAGGGCTTTTGTCGGTAACCCTCCACTGAAGTCTGCTGGAAATTTCCAACGGATGAGGGCACAGGCAATCAACCCATAGCCCTATATAGTTTTTTCACAATGTTTGTATCAGGTGAATTTGTTAATCATTGTTGGCAACAGTGCACGTCGATTCGGCTGCCATCTATCGTACATTGGTTATATGAGTCAGTTGAACATGGCGGCTCGACTGGAACAGTGCCCTATCATTTCTGCAACGATATTCCGAGTCTGTCAGTGGTCAAGAATTTCTCGAGCGCAATGTCACAGGAGACGAGACATGGGTTCATCACCGTGTTCCGGAAATAAAACGTGCCAGCAGGGAATGGAAAAACCCTTGGTCCACGCGACCAAAGAAGTTCAAGATTGTGAGGTCCGCTAGCAAAGTGATGGTCACCGTGTTTTGGGACCACAAAGGCGTTTTGCTCGCAGACTTTATGCAAAAAGGCACAACAATCAATGTAGCTGCATATTGTTCAACAATTGAACGTTTACAAGCGGCCGTGTAAATGTCCTGGACTGCTCCGTAGGGTAGGGTACTGTTCCAGTCGAGCCGCCATGTTCAACTGACTCATATAGCCAAATCGACGTGCAGTGTTGCCAACAATGATTAACGAATTCACCTCATACAAACATAATCAATGTAGGTCCTTTAGTTACGAAATTATACGCCGTGTACCCCTCCATCCGCGCCTGCGGGGTACGTTTTACATGTGTGGGGATTCAGCCCACAGATCTGTACTTGACCACGTTCAATGAAAGTTCTTTCGTCACATCAATTTCCCTCCTATGACTGACTATCTTCAATCTCTCTTCGACGAAATTTTGCCTCTCTCTCTCTTTCTCTTTCTCTTTCCTATCACTAATCTAGATTATCTTACTGCATGCATCCACCTTTCAGGAGAGTACGCAATACCAAACTTTCGACAAATTCTCATTCCTTTCTGTCGAAGTCCTAGCACAAGGGTCAATCGGTATTCTTAGTCTTTCATCTAATCAACCGGTCAACTCTGCAACCATTTTCTTCAATCCATCTTTCCCCTGTCTATGAAGTCCAATCTTACAAACGCAGTGTCCAAGTAAACCGAAAATCTTGGAACCTTATTTCGGCTCTATTCTTCCTGTACTAGCGGAGAGGGGTTGTCCGAGCGGGCATTCGCCCTTGGTCCTTCCTTCACGAATGAAAAAAATTAAAATCAATTGACTTATGAAAAATTGAATAACACATTCTGAGCACAGAGAACGAAGGTAACTACGTTCATTCTAAGCTCTATTATCGCTATGATTCTGAAATTTGTATTAAAGTAAGATAAAACATTTTACAAACGATAACAAACTTATAACATTTTAACAAAATAAGTGTATCACTCTAAATTTTAAGTTACGCATAAATGTAACTAATTTTATTACTTATATTTTTAGGGATCTTTGTAATTTGTGCTTTTAAAGAAGAGAATAATGTAAATTATTTCAGGAACATTAAATGTAGGCAGATTTTATTAATTAAAGTGTAATGCTTTAAAAATAATCATATGAAATCCAAACCACATTTTCTCAGTGAATTTTGGTTTTAAAGAGCACTCCAGAAATCAATGTTTATTTTATTTTATCTAAATTAAGTCTTTGAAAGAGTTATAAAACCCAAAGCAATTAAGGTACTTTCATTAAGAATAGAAGTGCTTTAGTAATATAAAAACCATATTTGACATTTTTGCTATTATTTGTTCCTTTACAAATGTAATTAAAATATGAAGGAATCTCAGTAATGTTTAAAGGTTTCCATCTGTGACGTCATAAAAGAAAGTATTTTGGATCGACTATATAAGATTCATCTCCGCTTGTCTTCATCATCACGTTTTCTGATCCTGTCGCCTCCGCAACCCAGTCAATCTCTTCCAAGAAACATGGTTTCCTTTAAGGTTAGACACACTCAGAAACAATCACGCATTATTTCTATATAAACTGAACAACTCTTACGTTCTAACATATCCGGAAGGAATTCATTTTGGGATATTAATATTTTTTCTCTTTGGTATAAGTTCATCTTTCTTTTTAACGTAAATCTGATTAAAGAATCTTTTTTAAATGAGATTAGAAATTGGACGATAATTTCATTTATAAATATGAAAGTGGTCTATAGTATTAAAAGTAAAAATAAATTATGTATATAATTGAGGCTCTATTTCGGCAGCTGAGCGTTGTGTTTTGTGTTGTTGCCGTTGTTGTTCCTCTTTCGCAAGGGGAGTATGCATCTGGAAATCAACAAGTAAGTTTTCATTATGTTTCAATTCAGTTTAGTTCCCTAAATGTTTTCTTACACTGGAATTAAAAGCAAGTTTTTATAGGCAGAACTTTTCGTCTCTTTCGTTCAGTCTATTTCAGTTCCCATTTTTCACAGTTGGTGTGGCCTATTTCCTCATCGTGAATCACCCCCGGCCACAATTACTGTTACTCTTAGTTAATTCTTACTTGAACTCAATCTCATCAAATCTTTTCACCTTATTCTTTTCACTTACAATAATGAAGTGTTAGTAAAACATATATAAGTAATACCAAACTTTATGAAACAGTATTTATTGTAATAGCTAACTTCTTTAAGTTAAAAATACTTTCAAAACAAAGTGTTTACGTCGTTCAGCAGTTTTTTAAGTTCATATCAGAAATAATCAATATTTGTTATTAAATTATTATACCAATAATGAATCCTAATTATTACGATATATAAGTGCGACAATATTACGCATGTAAATTGTGCTTAATGTATATGCAAGTAATTTTCTCATGAAAAATATTTATTATAAACCAACCAATGGCAGTTTTTATATATAGTAATCAAAGCTGTATGACCTTATTGCAAATATGTACTTTTGCATTCTCGGTATTTAACCTCGAGACACATCAAAATTTCATTTCTGAACTTAATTTAATTTCTATAAATGTTTTAAATTAATGTAAAACTTATTAAAATAGAATTTAGTGTAATAGATTTGAAAGCAAATTTATATATTGGTTGTAAATTGTATGGAATGTCTTCACAGGGAATGCCATACAAATTCGAGTGGACGGTAAATGACATCAATTCTGGAAACGATTATGGCCACGCAGAACAATCCGATGGCAACGTTGCCCACGGACAGTATTTCGTCTTACTTCCCGACACTAGACGACAAATCGTCACCTACACCGCAGACGATCAATCAGGATACGTTGCTGATGTGAAGTAAGAATTAATCTTTTTAAATTATACATTTTAAAAAGCTGATTTTTTTTTATCTTATTTATTTATTCTCTTCATAAAATGAAGGAATTTCAAATGAAAATCTTTGTGGTGATATTTCATGATTATCTTTGTTTATTCTTAGTTTTTGTCTTTAATTTAATTATTAATACTATAAAAAGTTAAAATAAATGAGCTTTTATAAGATAATTTTAGTTTCTTCTCTTCATTTACATTAGCTAATAATTAATAATGTTGCAGGTATGAAGGAGAAGCGAAATTCCCAAGTCAAAAAGGAGATGGCGGCGGAGGCTACAATTAACTTTAACAAATTTAAATTAATTCTCCATTTATTTTTTAAACATAAATCCACTTCGTTTTATTTCTGTTTCAATATTACCTCGTGTATATAAATTGTCTTAAAGGGACATTTGTTTCAGTCCACCCAAAAAACGTGGCGTTCTTTTTAAATTAGTGTCCTGTACTAAAATCAATGTTTAACAAATTTTTGACATTTCAAAAATAAATTCTCAATTAAAAATATGACTCGCCTTGTAGAAATGCTCTCATATCCTTTTATGAGGTGTAATAAATATTAATACAATAATTTGTATAGTAACAATAATAATAATAATAATAATAATATTAATAATGATTGAGAGAGACGTGAAAATTACATTGTGTAAATAATGAAATAAACAGATCAAAAACATTAATGCCGTGATTTAAATTCATCTACATGTTAAAGCGTTATCCACCATGTGATAATTTTCATTAGTTCCAAAGGAAAATGGCCATGAAATGAACAATCATCATTCTTTCTTTAATTCCTCTCTTCAACGTAGATGAAATGTTGTACTTTATTTCAACATGAAACTGGATTTCTTTCTTAGTTGAAATACTTGCCTCACAATTGCAGAATAGAAACAAATCACTGTTCCGCTATATTCATTGATTTTTCGTTCTGTCACCACTTTAAAAGTCGAAATTTGGAAACTTTCCACCTGGTTACCGAAATCGAGAATATGACTCGAACACAAACACTAAGCACCTGATCACTAAGAAACCCCGATATAAACAGTCAATTACCAGTAAAACCCGAAAGTATGAAGTTAATTTAAAAAGTTATTGATCCAAACAGAAGAGATATTTTACATAAAGAACTAACATGAAATGCTACTCGCAGCCAGAAACTTCACAAATAGAATAAGGATGTCAATATTAGAAGTCTTTCGCAAACCGTGTATAAATAAAGTCTTCCCGTTCTAAATATCAAACCATTCAAACATTCACAATTTTCAACATGAGCTTGAAAAAACTAAAGGTAAAATCTATACGAAGATAATCGAAAGGATGCCAGTGGTCCTTCCCTGACTTGGGAAAATGCTTAATGTGTCCATCCGCTAAGGAAGGAAGGACATAGTTTCACCAAACCTTTTCGAAGGAAATTAATGTTTTTTGGGTGCAATTACCTCGCTGAAATAAGATAGAAGGAAAAAGGTAATAAAGTGGGGAACTATGAGTTCGTGAGGCTCAGTTTGAGGCCTATGTTAAAAAAAGTTAATTTTGTCAACACTTATTTTTCGATTCAAGGGGGATTTAAACTTGAGGAAAATGAATTTAAGCTGTCTTAACTAAATACCATGTAATTCAATATTTAAATATCGCGTGATTACAAATTATCTTCCCGATTTTAAACATTATGAAAAAACTAACAAAGCTACAGCGAAAAGCAAGATATACGAATAAAGAACTCAAAAAGTTCTATTTACAAGCTAAAGAAGTTCAATATGAGCTCCTTTTGTAGCTCCTTTTCAGGATACAGCACTCCTGGGGGTCCATTCCTTGGCCGGCTCGTTCTGATCTAACCCCCCTTGACTTCCTCCTCTGGGGCTATGTCAAAAATTAAGTTTTTGTTCAAATAATGCCAACAATTTTGGAACATTTGAAGGAAAGGATACGCGAGGCTGTTAGAAAATTTCAGTATGATACGCTACAAAATGCATGGAGAGAAACAGAATACCGCTTTGTGTTAGCAGAGCCAGAAAAGAAGCTCATATTGAAATTCAATAGTTTGTAAATAAAACATTTTTTGTTCTTTATTTGTATATCTTGCTTTTGCTGTAGCTTTGTTACATTTTTCATAATAAATGTTTAAAATCGTGAAGATCATTTGTAATCCCCCGTATTATAAAACGTTACGCAACAATCACAAAAATTGTTCAAAGTGCATCAAATAATATCTTTCTCCGATACGAAATTTAATAAAAATCCACACACATTATCAGTGAATTCTGCTAAAGATACGACGATCTTCAATATGCGTGGCAAAACTGTTTGAACCGGCTCAAGTTTTAGTGTGTTCACACTGACCAAACGTACATTCATACTTCTTTATTCCTAATTTATATAAAACTACTACTGTACTTTGGTATTAACTATCTATATTATAATGGAGGTAAGTGCGATATATATATATGTAACCGAAAAAAAACTATAGAAAAGAACGCAATCATGAAAATATTAAGCTTCACATTTGAGCTCATTGTCTCAAGATTTGTGAAGCTTTAGATTTTCATGGCTGCGTTCTTTTCTATAGTTTTATTGACCAAATAATTGGACCGACAGCAATTGGGAAGGCAGCCATGGAAATCTTGAGCTTCACATTGTGTCAAGAAGATTTGTGAAGCTTAAGATTTTCATGACTATAGTTTTATTGACAAAATAATTGAACCCCCAGTAATTGGCGGCCGCAGGCTCCCCAGTTACTGTCAGTTCAATTATTTGGTTAATAAAACTATAGAAAAGAATGCAATCATGAAAATTTTAAGCTTCACATTTGAGCTTATTGTATCAAGATTTGTGAAGCTTTAGATTTTCATGGCTGCGTTCTTTTCTATAGTTTTATTGACCAATAATTGAACCGATAGTAATTGGGGCGCCGCAGGCATCCCGAATTACTGAGGCCGAAGGTGAGAGGGATAGGAATGATGTTCAAAATAAAATACGCCGTAGGCCCACAATTCGATTCGGTTTGGGCCGAGCCCAAAGCCCATACCGCAGATCTAGCGAAATCGGCGCGTAGCGCCGATCTTTTGCTGAAAGTCCTGACAGAAAGAAATGAAAAGGGAGTATTTGTTGACAATTATGTCCACAAGGAGATTCTTCAGTAATGAAATAAAGATAAGTTTATGAAGAAGTGTTCTTTTTTATATTTTATAACAGGAACTTGAGGTAAGAAAATTAATTTCCAAGATGAAGTAATTGGCCGAGGGCTCCAAGCCTTCCGCAGAAAATACCAAAACCGCCGTGGGGCGGTATTTTTGCTAGTAATAATAATTAACATAGTCATAATTTCTAAACTCTTAATATATTAACTTTATCAGAACTCCAGTTTAATTTTAATATTTTAACCTTATTTCCTATTGGTAAATCGTATACGTTATCGGCTAATATTGAACCTTGGGGTCACAATTTTTTGGTGATCCGCCCTTTTCATCCATCAGACCAATTAGGGTGAGTCTTACGTCCGGGTTAGTTAACTAACCTACATAAAACGGCCATCTAACTTAGTGTTATTTCATACGTGATCAACTTTCGGACATTCAGGGGTCCAGAAGATTGGTGGTATGAAAAAATTATACACGCCTATTATACAGTTTACATTACATTTCACATTAGTTTATATGAAGGCCCACTTTAAACCAGGCGTAAACACGACTACAATATAGTTCGACGGCGGTCAGAAAATAAGTTTACACGGGGTATAATTTCGTAACTAAAGGACTTACATTGATTATGTTTATGGAAAAACTATACGCGCTTACAACATGGTATCGTATGTAATACCTTTATTTCATAATTAAATATAAATTATTAATTAATTGAATTAAATATCTATACAAAATTGGCTCGGAATTGGCGACATAGCCTAATGGGAATGAAATGATTGCCATGCATACATAGAAACCGTATGTAGGCGTCGGGTCTGCATAACCACGAGAAAACATTTATTTCACGTGAACAGAATTTTCCGTTGCTGACTCGTGTGAAATACAAGAGAGAAAGAGTCAACAACCTTTGTCAAATCAGCAATTTATACTGAAATATGAAGTATATTAAAGGAGTGGCCTCAGGGCTGTTTATGTTACAGCGAACGCTTTAAACAGGGAGGATGTGCTTTTGTCTTCCCTAAAGTTCTGAGTGAATTCCTTATGATAAACTTCAGGATATGCCTATCCCTAAAAGTGTTTATATTGTGACTGCCTATATTAATTACCTCAAGTAAATTCGTCGCGTAACTCCATCGTGGCGGCCCTACACCGAAAATGATCGTAACGCCCTACATCGAAGCAAACTAAGACCCAGCAAAAATAAGGTGAGGCAATTTATTTTCATTCTAATATAGGCAGCTAAAATCCCGACGCTAAAAATTACCGTAATAAATTAAATATAAAGAGGTCCTTTTAACGACCTACATATTCATAACTCTAACGAAAAAGCATAGGGCTTTTGTCGGTAACCCTCCACTGAAGTCTGCTGGAAATTTCCAACGGATGAGGGCACAGGCAATCAACCCATAGCCCTATATTTTTTTCACAATGTTTGTATCAGGTGAATTTGTTAATCATTGTTGGCAACAGTGCACGTCGATTCGGCTGCCATCTATCGTACATTGGTTATATGAGTCAGTTGAACATGGCGGCTCGACTGGAACAGTGCCCTATCATTTCTGCAACGATATTCCGAGTCTGTCAGTGGTCAAGAATTTCTCGAGCGCAATGTCACAGGAGACGAGACATGGGTTCATCACCGTGTTCCGGAAATAAAACGTGCCAGCAGGGAATGGAAAAACCCTTGGTCCACGCGACCAAAGAAGTTCAAGATTGTGAGGTCCGCTAGCAAAGTGATGGTCACCGTGTTTTGGGACCACAAAGGCGTTTTGCTCGCAGACTTTATGCAAAAAGGCACAACAATCAATGTAGCTGCATATTGTTCAACAATTGAACGTTTACAAGCGGCCGTGTAAATGTCCTGGACTGCTCCGTAGGGTAGGGTACTGTTCCAGTCGAGCCGCCATGTTCAACTGACTCATATAGCCAAATCGACGTGCAGTGTTGCCAACAATGATTAACGAATTCACCTCATACAAACATAATCAATGTAGGTCCTTTAGTTACGAAATTATACGCCGTGTACCCCTCCATCCGCGCCTGCGGGGTACGTTTTACATGTGTGGGGTGATTCAGCCCACAGATCTGTACTTGACCACGTTCAATGAAAGTTCTTTCGTCACATCAATTTCCCTCCTATGACTGACTATCTTCAATCTCTCTTCGACGAAATTTTGCCTCTCTCTCTCTTCTCTTTCTCTTTCCTATCACTAATCTAGATTATCTTACTGCATGCATCCACCTTTCAGGAGAGTACGCAATACCAAACTTTCGACAAATTCTCATTCCTTTTCTGTCGAAGTCCCTAGCACAAGGGTCAATCGGTATTCTTAGTCTTTCATCTAATCAACCGGTCAACTCTGCAACCATTTTCTTCAATCCATCTTTCCCCTGTCTATGAAGTCCAATCTTACAAACGCAGTGTCCAAGTAAACCGAAAATCTTGGAACCTTATTTCGGCTCTATTCTTCCTGTACTAGCCGGAGAGGGGTTGTCCGAGCGGGCATTCGCCCTTGGTCCTTCCTTCACGAATGAAAAAAATTAAAATCAATTGACTTATGAAAAATTGAATAACACATTCTGAGCACAGAGAACGAAGGTAACTACGTTCATTCTAAGCTCTATTATCGCTATGATTCTGAAATTTGTATTAAAGTAAGATAAAACATTTTACAAACGATAACAAACTTATAACATTTTAACAAAATAAAGTGTATCACTCTAAATTTTAAGTTACGCATAAATGTAACTAATTTTATTACTTATATTTTTAGGGATCTTTGTAATTTGTGCTTTTAAAGAAGAGAATAATGTAAATTATTTCAGGAACATTAAATGTAGGCAGATTTTATTAATTAAAGTGTAATGCTTTAAAAATAATCATATGAAATCCAAACACATTTTCTCAGTGAATTTTTGGTTTTAAAGAGCAACTCCAATCAATGTTTATTTTATTTTATTTTATCTAAATTAAGTCTTTGAAAGAGTTATAAAACCCAAAGCAATTAAGGTACTTTCATTAAGATAGAAGTGCTTTAGTAATATAAAAACCATATTTGACATTTTTGCTATTATTTGTTCCTTTACAAATGTAATTAAAATATGAAGGAATCTCAGTAATGTTTAAAGGTTTCTATCTGTGACGTCATAAAAGAAAGTATTTTGGATCGACTATATAAGATTCATCTCCGCTTGTCTTCATCATCATCACGTTTTCTGATCCTGTCGCCTCCGCAACCCACAGTCAATCTCTTCCAAGAAACATGGTTTCCTTTAAGGTTAGACACACTCAGAAACAATCACGCATTATTTCTATATAAACTGAATAACTCTTACGTTCTAATATATCCGGAAGGAATTCATTTGGGGATATTAATATTTTTCTCTTTGGTATAAGTTCATCTTTCTCTTTTTAACGTAAACTCTGATTAAAGAATCTTTTTTAAATGAGATTAGAAATTGGACGACTAATTTCATTCATATAAATATGAAAGTGGTCTATAGTATTAAAAGTAAAATATAAATTATGTATATAATTGAGGCTCTATTTCGGCAGCTGAGCGTTGTGTTTTGTGTTGTTGCCGTTGTTGTTCCTCTTTCGCAAGGGGAGTATGCATCTGGAAATCAACAAGTAAGTTTTCATTATGTTTCAATTCAGTTTAGTTCCCTTAATGTTTTCTTACACTGGAATTAAAAGCAAGTTTTTTAGGCAGAACTTTTCGTCTCTTTCGTTCAGTCTATTTCAGTTCCCATTTTTCACAGTTGGTGTGGCCTATTTCCTCATCGTGAATCACCCCCCGGCCACAATTACTGTTACTCTTAGTTAATTCTTACTTGAACTCAATCTCATCAAATCTTTTCACCTTATTCTTTTCACTTACAATAATGAAGTGTTAGTAAAACATATATAAGTAATACCAAACTTTATGAAACAGTATTTATTGTAATAGCTAACTTCTTTAAGTTAAAAATACTTTCAAAACAAAGTGTTTACGTCGTTCAGCAGTTTTTTAAGTTCATATCAGAAATAATCAATATTTGTTATTAAATTATTATACCAATAATGAATCCTAATTATTACGATATATAAGTGCGACAATATTACGCATGTAAATTGTGCTTAATGTATGCAAGTAATTTTCTCATGAAAAATATTTATTATAAACCAACCAATGGCAGTTTTTATATATAGTAATCAAAGCTGTATGACCTTATTGCAAATATGTACTTTTGCATTCTCGGTATTTAACCTCGAGACACATCAAAATTTCATTTCTGAACTTAATTTAATTTCTATAAATGTTTTAAATTAATGTAAAACTTATTAAAATAGAATTTAGTGTAATAGATTTGAAAGCAAATTTTATATATTGGTTGTAAATTGTATGGAATGTCTTCACAGGGAATGCCATACAAATTCGAGTGGACGGTAAATGACATCAATTCTGGAAACGATTATGGCCACGCAGAACAATCCGATGGCAACGTTGCCCACGGACAGTATTTCGTCTTACTTCCCGACACTAGACGACAAATCGTCACCTACACCGCAGACGATCAATCAGGATACGTTGCTGATGTGAAGTAAGAATTAATCTTTTTAAATTATACATTTTAAAAAGCTGATTTTTTTTTATCTTATTTATTTATTCTCTTCATAAAATGAAGGAATTTCAAATGAAAATCTTTGTGGTGATATTTCATGATTATCTTTGTTTATTCTTAGTTTTTGTCTTTAATTTTAATTATAAAAAGTTAAAATAAATGAGCTTTTATAAGATAATTTTAGTTTCTTCTCTTCATTTACATTAGCTAATAATTAATAATGTTGCAGGTATGAAGGAGAAGCGAAATTCCCAAGTCAAAAAGGAGATGGCGGCGGAGGCTACAATTAACTTTAACAAATTTAAATTAATTCTCCATTTATTTTTTAAACATAAATCCACTTCGTTTTATTTCTGTTTCAATATTACCTCGTGTATATAAATTGTCTTAAAGGGACATTTGTTTCAGTCCACCCAAAAAACGTGGCGTTCTTTTTAAATTAGTGTCCTGTACTAAAATCAATGTTTAACAAATTTTTGACATTTCAAAAATAAATTCTCAATTAAAAATATGACTCGCCTTGTAGAAATGCTCTCATATCCTTTTATGAGGTGTAATAAATATTAATACAATAATTTGTATAGTTAATAATAATAATAATAATAATAATAATAATAATATTAATAATGATTGAGAGAGACGTGAAAATTACATTGTGTAAATAATGAAATAAACAGATCAAAAACATTAATGCCGTGATTTAAATTCATCTACATGTTAAAGCGTTATCCACCATGTGATAATTTTCATTAGTTCCAAAGGAAAATGGCCATGAAATGAACAATCATCATTCTTTCTTTAATTCCTCTCTTCAACGTAGATGAAATGTTGTACTTTATTTCAACATGAAACTGGATTTCTTTCTTAGTTGAAATACTTGCCTCACAATTGCAGAATAGAAACAAATCACTGTTCCGCTATATTCATTGATTTTTCGTTCTGTCACCACTTTAAAAGTCGAAATTTGGAAACTTTCCACCTGGTTACCGAAATCGAGAATATGACTCGAACACAAACACTAAGCACCTGATCACTAAGAAACCCCGATATAAACAGTCAATTACCAGTAAAACCCGAAAGTATGAAGTTAATTTAAAAAGTTATTGATCCAAACAGAAGAGATATTCTTACATAAAGAACTAACATGAAATGCTACTCGCAGCCAGAAACTTCACAAATAGAATAAGGATGTCAATATTAGAAGTCTTTCGCAAACCGTGTATAAATAAAGTCTTCCCGTTCTAAATATCAAACCATTCAAACATTCACAATTTTCAACATGAGCTTGAAAAAACTAAAGGTAAAATCTATACGAAGATAATCGAAAGGATGCCAGTGGTCCTTCCCTGACTTGGGAAAATGCTTAATGTGTCCATCCGCTAAGGAAGGAAGGACATAGTTTCACCAAACCTTTTCGAAGGAAATTAATGTTTTTTGGGTGCAATTACCTCGCTGAAATAAGATAGAAGGAAAAAGGTAATAAAGTGGGGAACTATGAGTTCGTGAGGCTCAGTTTGAGGCCTATGTTAAAAAAAGTTAATTTTGTCAACACTTATTTTTCGATTCAAGGGGGATTTAAACTTGAGGAAAATGAATTTAAGCTGTCTTAACTAAATACCATGTAATTCAATATTTAAATATCGCGTGATTACAAATTATCTTCCCGATTTTAAACATTATGAAAAAACTAACAAAGCTACAGCGAAAAGCAAGATATACGAATAAAGAACTCAAAAAGTTCTATTTACAAGCTAAAGAAGTTCAATATGAGCTCCTTTTGTAGCTCCTTTTCAGGATACAGCACTCCTGGGGGTCCATTCCTTGGCCGGCTCGTTCTGATCTAACCCCCCTTGACTTCCTCCTCTGGGGCTATGTCAAAAATTAAGTTTTTGTTCAAATAATGCCAACAATTTTGGAACATTTGAAGGAAAGGATACGCGAGGCTGTTAGAAAATTTCAGTATGATACGCTACAAAATGCATGGAGAGAAACAGAATACCGCTTTGTGTTAGCAGAGCCAGAAAAGAAGCTCATATTGAAATTCAATAGTTTGTAAATAAAACATTTTTTGTTCTTTATTTGTATATCTTGCTTTTGCTGTAGCTTTGTTACATTTTTCATAATAAATGTTTAAAATCGTGAAGATCATTTGTAATCCCCCGTATTATAAAACGTTACGCAACAATCACAAAAATTGTTCAAAGTGCATCAAATAATATCTTTCTCCGATACGAAATTTAATAAAAATCCACACACATTATCAGTGAATTCTGCTAAAGATACGACGATCTTCAATATGCGTGGCAAAACTGTTTGAACCGGCTCAAGTTTTAGAGTGTTCACACTGACCAAACGTACATTCATACTTCTTTATTCCTAATTTATATAAAACTACTACTGTACTTTGGTATTAACTATCTATATTATAATGGAGGTAAGTGCGATATATATATATGTAACCGAAAAAAAACTATAGAAAAGAACGCAATCATGAAAATATTAAGCTTCACATTTGAGCTCATTGTCTCAAGATTTGTGAAGCTTTAGATTTTCATGGCTGCGTTCTTTTCTATAGTTTTATTGACCAAATAATTGGACCGACAGCAATTGGGAAGGCAGCCATGGAAATCTTGAGCTTCACATTGTGTCAAGAAGATTTGTGAAGCTTAAGATTTTCATGACTATAGTTTTATTGACAAAATAATTGAACCCCCAGTAATTGGCGGCCGCAGGCTCCCCAGTTACTGTCAGTTCAATTATTTGGTTAATAAAACTATAGAAAAGAATGCAATCATGAAAATTTTAAGCTTCACATTTAGCTATTGTATCAAGATTTGTGAAGCTTTAGATTTTCATGGCTGCGTTCTTTTCTATAGTTTTATTGACCAATAATTGAACCGATAGTAATTGGGGCGCCGCAGGCATCCCAATTACTGAGGCCGAAGGTGAGAGGGATAGGAATGATGTTCAAAATAAAATACGCCGTAGGCCCACAATTCGATTCGGTTTGGGCCGAATGCCCAATACCGCAGATCTAGCGAAATCGGCGCGTAGCGCCGATCTTTTGCTGAAAGTCCTGACAGAAAGAAATGAAAAGGGAGTATTTGTTGACAATTATGTCCACAAGGAGATTCTTCAGTAATGAAATAAAGAAGTTTATGAAGAAGTTTCTTTTTTATATTTTATAACAGGAACTTGAGGTAAGAAAATTATTTCCAAGATGAAGTAATTGGCCGAGGGCTCCAAGCCTTCCGCAGAAAATACCAAAACCGCCTGGGGCGGTATTTTTGCTAGTAATAATAATTAACATAGTCATAATTTCTAAACTCTTAATATATTAACTTTATCAGAACTCCAGTTTAATTTTAATATTTTAACCTTATTTCCTATTGGTAAATCGTATACGTTATCGGCTAATATTGAACCTTGGGGTCACAATTTTTTGGTGATCCGCCCTTTTCATCCATCAGACCAATTAGGGTGAGTCTTACGTCCGGGTTAGTTAACTAACCTACATAAAACGGCCATCTAACTTAGTGTTATTTCATACGTGATCAACTTTCGGACATTCAGGGGTCCAGAAGATTGATGGTGTGAAAAAATTATACACGCCTATTATACAGTTTACATTACATTTCACATTAGTTTATATGAAGGCCCACTTTAAACCAGGCGTAAACACGACTACAATATAGTTCGACGGCGGTCAGAAAATACGTTTACACGGGGTATAATTTCGTAACTAAAGGACTTACATTGATTATGTTTATGGAAAAACTATACGCGCTTACAACATGGTATCGTATGTAATACCTTTATTTCATAATTAAATATAAAATTAATTAATTGAATTAAATATCTATACAAAATTGGCTCGGATTGGCGACATAGCCTAATGGGAATGAAATGATTGCCATACATACATAGAAACCGTATGTAGGCGTCGGGTCTGCATAACCACGAGAAAACATTTATTTCACGTGAACAGAATTTTCCGTTGCTGACTCGTGTGAAATACAAGAGAGAAAGAGTCAACAACCTTTGTCAAATCAGCAATTTATACTGAAATATGAAGATATATTAAAGGAGTGGCCTCAGGGCTGTTTATGTTACAGCGAACGCTTTAAACAGGGAGGATGTGCTTTTGTCTTCCCTAAAGTTCTGAGTGAATTCCTTATGATAAACTTCAGGATAGGCCTATCCCTAAAAGTGTTTATATTGTGACTGCCTATATTAATTACCTCAAGTAAATTCGTCGCGTAACTCCATCGTGGCGGCCCTACACCGAAAATGATCGTAACGCCCTACATCGAAGCAAACTAAGACCCAGCAAAAATAAGGTGAGGCAATTTATTTTCATTCTAATATAGGCAGCTAAAATCCCGACGCTAAAAATTACCGTAATCAATTAAATATAAAGAGGTCCTTTTAACGACCTACATATTCATAACTCTAACGAAAAAGCATAGGGCTTTTGTCGGTAACCCTCCACTGAAGTCTGCTGGAAATTTCCAACGGATGAGGGCACAGGCAATCAACCCATAGCCCTATATAGTTTTTTCACAATGTTTGTATCAGGTGAATTTGTTAATCATTGTTGGCAACAGTGCACGTCGATTCGGCTGCCATCTATCGTACATTGGTTATATGAGTCAGTTGAACATGGCGGCTCGACTGGAACAGTGCCCTATCATTTCTGCAACGATATTCCGAGTCTGTCAGTGGTCAAGAATTTCTCGAGCGCAATGTCACAGGAGACGAGACATGGGTTCATCACCGTGTTCCGGAAATAAAACGTGCCAGCAGGGAATGGAAAAACCCTTGGTCCACGCGACCAAAGAAGTTCAAGATTGTGAGGTCCGCTAGCAAAGTGATGGTCACCGTGTTTTGGGACCACAAAGGCGTTTTGCTCGCAGACTTTATGCAAAAAGGCACAACAATCAATGTAGCTGCATATTGTTCAACAATTGAACGTTTACAAGCGGCCGTGTAAATGTCCTGGACTGCTCCGTAGGGTAGGGTACTGTTCCAGTCGAGCCGCCATGTTCAACTGACTCATATAGCCAAATCGACGTGCAGTGTTGCCAACAATGATTAACGAATTCACCTCATACAAACATAATCAATGTAGGTCCTTTAGTTACGAAATTATACGCCGTGTACCCCTCCATCCGCGCCGGCGGGGTACGTTTTACATGTGTGGGGTGATTCAGCCCACAGATCTGTACTTGACCACGTTCAATGAAAGTTCTTTCGTCACATCAATTTCCCTCCTATGACTGACTATCTTCAATCTCTCTTCGACGAAATTTTGTCTCTCTCTCACTCTTTACTATCACTAATCTAGATTATCTTACTGCATGCATCCTCCTTTCAGGAGAGTACGCAGTACCAAACTTTCGACAAATTCTCATTCCTTTCCTGTCGAACTCTCTAGCACAAGGGTCAATCGGTATTTTTAGTCTTTCATCTAATCAACCGGTCAACTCTGCAACAATTTTCTTCAATCAATCTTTCCCCTGTCTATGAGTTCCAATCTTTCAAACGCAGTGTCCAGGTATACCGAAAATCTTGGAACTTTATTTCGGCTCTATTCTTCCTCTACTAGCGGCAGAGGAGTTGTCTGAGCGGGCAATCGCCCTTGGTCCTTCCTTCACGAATGAAAACAATTAAAATCAATTGACTTATTATGAAAAATTGAATAACACATTCTGAGCACAGAGAACGAAGGTAACTACGTTCATTCTAAAGCTCTATTATCGCTATGATTCTCAAATTTGTATTAAAGTAAGATAAACCATTTTACAAACGATAAGAAACTTATAACATTTTAACGAAATTAAGTGTATCACTGTAAATTTTAAGTTATGCATAAATGTAATTCACTTTATTACTTATATTTTTGGGATATTTGTAATTTGTCCTTTTAAAAAAGAGAATAATGTAAATTATTTCAGGAACATAAAATGTAGGCAGATTTTATTAATTAAAGTGTAATGCTTTAAAAATAATCATATGAAATCCAAACCACATTTTCTCAGTGAACATTTTTGGTTTTAAAGAGCAACTCAGAAATCAATGTTTATTTTATTTTATCTAAATAAGTCTTTGAAAGAGTTATAAAACCCAAAGCAATTAAGTACTTTCATTAAGAATAGAAGTGCTTTAGTAATATAAAAACCATATTTGATTTTTGCTATTATTTGTTCCTTTACAAATGTAATTAAAATATGAAGGAATCTCAGTAATGTTTAAAGGTTTCCATCTGTGACGTCATAAAAGAAAGTATTTTGGATCGACTATATAAGATTCATCTCCGCTTGTCTTCATCATCACGTTTTCTGATCCTGTCGCCTCCGCAACCCACAGTCAATCTCTTCCAAGAAACATGGTTTCCTTTAAGGTTAGACACACTCATAAACAATCACGCATTATTTCTATATAAACTGAATAACTCTTACGTTCTAACATATCCGGAAGGAATTTATTTTGAGATATTAATATTTTTTCTCTTTGGTATAAGTTCATCTTTCTTTTTAACGTAAATTCTGATTAAAGAATCTTTTTTAAATGAGATTACAAATTGGACGACTAATTTCATTCATATAAATATGAAAGTGGTCTATAGTATTAAAAGTAAAATATAAATTATGTATACAATTGAGGCTCTATTTCGGCAGCTGAGCGTTGTGTTTTGTGTTGTTGCCGTTGTTGTTCCTCTTTCGCAAGGGGAGTATGCATCTGGAAATCAACAAGTAAGTTTTCATTATGTTTCAATTCAGTTTAGTTCCCTAAATGTTTTCTTACACTGGAATTAAAAGCAAGTTTTTATAGGCAGAACTTTTCGTCTCTTTCGTTCAGTTTATTTCAGTTCCCATTTTTCACAGTTGGTGTGACCTATTTCCTCATCGTAAATCTTCCCCGTCCATAACTAATTAACTACTGTTAATCTTACAGTTAATTCTTGAACTTAATCTCATCAAATCTTTTCAACTTATTCTTTTCACTTATAATAATGAAGTGTTGGTAAAACATACGTAAGTCATACCAAACTTTATGAAACACATTATTTATTGTAATAGCTACTTTCTTTAAATTAGAAATACTTTCAAAACAAACTGTTTACGTCGTTCAGCAGTTTTTTAAGTTCATATCAGAAATAATCATTTATGTTATTAAATTATTATACCAATAATGAATCCTAATTATTACGATACATAAATGTGACAATATTACGCATGTAAATTGTGCTTAATGTATTAAGTAATTTTCATGAAAAATATTTATTATAAACCAACCAATGGCAGTTTTTATATATAGTAATCAAAGCTGTATGACCTTATTGCAAATATGTACTTTTGCATTCTCGGTATTTAACCTCGAGACACATCAAAATTTCATTTCTGAATTTATTTAATTTCTATAAATGTTTTAAATTAATGTAAAAACTTTTACTAAACTTTTAAAAGAATTTAGTGTAATAGATTTGAAAGCAAATTATATATTGGTTGTAAATTGTATGGAATGTCTTCACAGGGAATGCCATACAAATTCGAGTGGACGGTAAATGACATCAATTCTGGAAACGATTATGGCCACGCAGAACAATCCGATGGCAACGTTGCCCACGGACAGTATTTCGTCTTACTTCCCGACACTAGACGACAAATCGTCACCTACACCGCAGACGATCAATCAGGATACGTTGCTGATGTGAAGTAAGAATTAATCTTTTTAAATTATACATTTTAAAAAGCGATTTTTTTTTATCTTATTTATTTATTCTCTTCATAAAATGAAGGAATTTCAAATGAAAATCTTTGTGGTGATATTTCATGATTATCTTTGTTTATTCTTAGTTTTTGTCTTTAATTTTAATTATTTTTAAAAACTGTATAAAAGTTAAAATAAATGAGCTTTTATAAGATAATTTTAGTTTCTCTCTTCATTTACATTAGCTAATAATTAATAATGTTGCAGGTATGAAGGAGAAGCGAAATTCCCAAGTCAAAAGGAGTGGCGGCGGAGGCTACAATTAACTTTAACAAATTTAAATTAATTCTCCATTTATTTTTTAAATATAAATCCACTTCGTTTTATTTCTGTTTCAATATTACCTCGTGTATATAAATTGTTAAAGGGACATTTGTTTCAGTCCACCCAAAAAACGTGGCGTTCTTTTTAAATTAGTGTCCTGTACTAAAATCAAAGTTTAACAAATTTTTCACCTTTCAAAAATAAATTCTCAATTAAAAATATGACTTTCGCCATGTAAAAATGCTGTCATATCCTTTTATGAGGTGTAACAAATATTAATACAATAATTGTATAATAATAATAATAATAATAATAATAATAATAATAATAATGATTGAGAGAGACGTGAAAATTACATTGTGTAAATAATGAACTAAACAGATCAAAAACATTAATGCCGTGATTTAAATTTCTCTACACGTTAAAGCGATATCCACCATGTGATAATTTTCATTAGTTCCAAAGGAAAATGGCCATGAAATGACCAATTATCATTTTTTCTTTAATTCATCTCTTCAACGTAGATGAAATGTTGTACTTTATTTCAACATGAAACTGGATTTCTTTCTTAGTTGAAATACTTGCCTCACAATTGCAAAATAGAAACAAATCACTGTTCCGCTATATTCATTGATTTTTCTTTCTGTCACCACTTTAAAAGTCGAAATTTGGAAACTTTCCACCTGGTTACCGAAATCGAGAATATGACTCGAACACAAACACTAAGCACCTGATCACTAAGAAACCCCGATATAAACAGTCAATTACAAGTAAAACCCGAAAGTATGAAGTTAATTTAAAAAGTTATTGATCCAAACAGAAGATATATTTCTTACATAAAGAACTAACAGGAAATGCTACTCGCAGCCAGAAACTTCACAAATAGAATAAGGATGTCAATATTAGAAGTCTTTCGCAAACCGTGTATAAATAAAGTCTTCCCGTTCTAAATATCAAACCATTCAAACATTCACAATTTTCAACATGAGCTTGAAAAAACTAAAGGTAAAATCTATATGAAGATAATCGAAAGGATGCCAGTGGCCCTTCCCTGACTTGGGAAAATGCTTAATGTGTCCATCCGCTAAGGAAGGAAGGACATAGTTTCACCAAACCCTTTCGAAGGAAATTAATGTTTTTTGGGTGCAATTACCTCGCTGAAATAAGATAGAAGAAAAAAGGTAATAAAGTGGGGAACTATGAGTTCGTGAGGCTCAGTTTGAGGCCTATGTTAAAAAAAGTTAGGCAATTATTCGTTTTAGTGCTTTTTCTCCTTTCTGAACCAACACACATTTTTCTGGTGTTTTTTGGTGTGATTTGTTCAAATCTGAACTTCGTTTCTTTGGGAAATGAGCCGTTTTTTAGAAATTTTAAAATTGAAAATTTCTCAAAACGGCTCATTTCCCAAAGAAACGAAGTTCAGATTTGAGCAAATCACACCAAAAAACACCAGAGAAATGTGTTTTGGTTCAGACCTAACCTAACCTAACCTAACCTAACTTAACCTAACTTAACCCGCGTTTTTTCGCAATTTCTAACCTTCAATAGCAGCGTTGGGGTGTTTATACAAATGAGCGGCGACCAACAGGAATAAATAGACGATTTCGCCAGGCCCACAAATTTGAACTCGTTGGCCTAGGCCGCCCTAGCCAATGCTCACAGACGTCGAAGCAAAAATTCCTCCAATTAACTGCACTTTCGAAAGCCAACGCTAAATAGAGCTGTGCATCTAGCTTTGTCAAGAATAACCCAACGTACAATAAGTTTTGCCACAGTTTGAGGTGGGTAGGTATTAATTGATAGTAATCCAAATCACAACCTCCGCAAACCATAATGAAAACCAGACTGAAAAAGCATTCTTGAATGAGTATGCATTATGAGAGATTCAAAATGTACGTCTCTGATTGGTCGGATAAGGTCACGTGAAACAAAAACCAGATTTAATTGGCTGATTTGACCTATGTTTCCTAATTTTGCCACGAGATCTCTCCCCATAAAACTGGAGAGGGCGAGGTTCGTTAAAATTTTAACAGCGTTAAGAGCTAAATACTCGGTCAATGGCCTATAATGGCTGTTTTTTACGTCTAAATTTATTTTTTTTCCATAAAAAATAATTATTACATTTCCTTGATTTTTATCAGTTTCCCTGAGGTTTCAAGGTGTCCTGAATACGAATTTATATGTTAAATTGTCATAGAATGTCTCCTTCTATCGAAAACGAACAAAGCATTAAAACGAATATTAACCAAAAGTTAATTTTGTCAACACTTATTTTTCGATTCAAGGGGGATTTAAACTTGAGGAAAATGAATTTAAGCTGTCTTAACTAAATACCATGTAATTCAATATTTAAATATCGCGTGATTACAAATTATCTTCCCGATTTTAAACATTATGAAAAACTAACAAAGCTACAGCGAAAAGCAAGATATACGAATAAAGAACTCAAAAAGTTCTATTTACAAGCTATTGAAGTTCAATATGAGCTCCTTTTGTAGCTCCTTTTCAGGTTACAGCACTCCTGGGGGTCCATTCCTTGGCCGGCTCGTTCTGATCTAACCCCCCTTGACTTCCTCCTCCTGGGCTATGTCAAAAATTAAGTTTTTGTTCAAATAATGCCAACAATTTTGGAACATTTGAAGGAAAGGATACGCGAGGCTGTTAGAAAATTTCAGTATGATACGCTACAAAATGCATGGAGAGAAACAGAATACCGCTTTGATGTTAGCAGAGCCAGAAAAGAAGCTCATATTGAACTTCAATAGTTTGTAAATAAAACATTTTTTGTTCTTTATTTGTATATCTGGCTTTTGCTGTAGCTTTGTTAGTTTTCATAATAAATGTTTAAAATCAGGAAGATCATTTATAATCACCCCTATTATAAAGCGTTACGCAACAATCACAAAAATTGTTCAAAGTGCATCAAATAATATCTTTCTCCGATACGAAATTTAATAAAAATCCACACACATTATCAGTGAATTCTGCTAAAGATACGACGATCTTCAATATGCGTGGCAAAACTGTTTGAACCGGCTCAAGTTTTAGAGTGTTCACACTGACCAAACGTACATTCATACTTCTTTATTCCTAATTTATATAAAACTACTACTGTACTTTGGTATTAACTATCTATATTATAATGGAGGTAAGTGCGATATATATATGTAACCGAAAAAAAACTATAGAAAAGAACGCAATCATGAAAATCTTAAGCTTCACATTTGAGCTCATTGTCTCAAGATTTGTGAAGCTTAAGATTTTCATGACTATAGTTTTATTGACAAAATAATTGAACCCCCAGTAATTGGCGGCCGCAGGCTCCCCAGTTACTGTCAGTTCAATTATTTGGTTAATAAAACTATAGAAAAGAACGCAATCATGAAAATTTTAAGCTTCACATTTGAGCTCATTGTATCAAGATTTGTGAAGCTTTAGATTTTCATGGCTGCGTTCTTTTCTATAGTTTTATTGACCAATAATTGAACCGATAGTAATTGGGGCGCCGCAGGCATCCCAATTACTGAGGCCGAAGGTGAGAGGGATAGGAATGATGTTCAAAATAAAATACGCCGTAGGCCCACAATTCGATTCGGTTTGGGCCGAATGCCCAAATACCGCAGATCTAGCGAAATCGGCGCGTAGCGCCGATCTTTTGCTGAAAGTCATGACAGAAAGAAATGAAAAGGGAGTATTTGTTGACAATTATGTCCACAAGGAGATTCTTCAGTAATGAAATAAGATAAGTTTATGAAGAAGTGTTCTTTTTTATATTTTATAACAGGAACTTGAGGTAAGAAAATTAATTTCCCAGATGAAGTAATTGGCCGAGGGCTCCAAGCCTTCCGCAGAAAATACCAAAACCGCCCTGGGGCGGTATTTTTGCTAGTAATAATAATTAACATAAAGTCATAATTTCTAAACTCTTAATATATTAACTTTATCAGAACTCCAGTTTAATTTTAATATTTTAACCTTATTTCCTATTGGTAAATGGTATACGTTATCGGCTAATATTGAACCTTGGGGTCACAATTTTTTGGTGATCCGCCCTTTTCATCCATCAGACCAATTAGGGTGAGTCTTACGTCCGGGTTAGTTAACTAACCTACATAAAACGGCCATCTAACTTAGTGTTATTTCATACGTGATCAACTTTCGGACATTCAGGGGTCCAGAAGAGAGGTGGTATGAAAAAATTATACACGCCTATTATACAGTTTACATTACATTTCACATTAGTTTATATGAAGGCCCACTTTAAACCAGGCGTAAACACGACTACAATATAGTTCGACGGCGGTCAGAAAATAAGTTTACACGGGGTATAATTTCGTAACTAAAGGACTTACATTGATTATGTTTATGGAAAAACTATACGCGCTTACAACATGGTATCGTATGTAATACCTTTATTTCATAATTAAATATAAATTATTAATTAATTGAATTAAATATCTATACAAAATTGGCTCGGGATTGGCGACATAGCCTAATGGGAATGAAATGATTGCCATACATACATAGAAACCGTATGTAGGCGTCGGGTCTGCATAACCACGAGAAAACATTTATTTCACGTGAACAGAATTTTCCGTTGCTGACTCGTGTGAAATACAAGAGAGAAAGAGTCAACAACCTTTGTCAAATCAGCAATTTATACTGAAATATGAAGATATATTAAAGGAGTGGCCTCAGGGCTGTTTATGTTACAGCGAACGCTTTAAACAGGGAGGATGTGCTTTTGTCTTCCCTAAAGTTCTGAGTGAATTCCTTATGATAAACTTCAGGATAGCCTATCCCTAAAAGTGTTTATATTGTGACTGCCTATATTAATTACCTCAAGTAAATTCGTCGCGTAACTCCATCGTGGCGGCCCTACACCGAAAATGATCGTAACGCCCTACATCGAAGCAAACTAAGACCCAGCAAAAATAAGGTGAGGCAATTTATTTTCATTCTAATATAGGCAGCTAAAATCCCGACGCTAAAAATTACCGTAATCAATTAAATATAAAGAGGTCCTTTTAACGACCTACATATTCATAACTCTAACGAAAAAGCATAGGGCTTTTGTCGGTAACCCTCCACTGAAGTCTGCTGGAAATTTCCAACGGATGAGGGCACAGGCAATCAACCCATAGCCCTATATAGTTTTTTCACAATGTTTGTATCAGGTGAATTTGTTAATCATTGTTGGCAACAGTGCACGTCGATTCGGCTGCCATCTATCGTACATTGGTTATATGAGTCAGTTGAACATGGCGGCTCGACTGGAACAGTGCCCTATCATTTCTGCAACGATATTCCGAGTCTGTCAGTGGTCAAGAATTTCTCGAGCGCAATGTCACAGGAGACGAGACATGGGTTCATCACCGTGTTCCGGAAATAAAACGTGCCAGCAGGGAATGGAAAAACCCTTGGTCCACGCGACCAAAGAAGTTCAAGATTGTGAGGTCCGCTAGCAAAGTGATGGTCACCGTGTTTTGGGACCACAAAGGCGTTTTGCTCGCAGACTTTATGCAAAAAGGCACAACAATCAATGTAGCTGCATATTGTTCAACAATTGAACGTTTACAAGCGGCCGTGTAAATGTCCTGGACTGCTCCGTAGGGTAGGGTACTGTTCCAGTCGAGCCGCCATGTTCAACTGACTCATATAGCCAAATCGACGTGCAGTGTTGCCAACAATGATTAACGAATTCACCTCATACAAACATAATCAATGTAGGTCCTTTAGTTACGAAATTATACGCCGTGTACCCCTCCATCCGCGCCTGCGAGGTACGTTTTACATGTGTCGGGTGATTCAGCCCACAGATCTGTACTTGACCACGTTCAATGAAAGTTCTTTCGTCACATCAATTTCCCTCCTATGACTGACTATCTTCAATCTCTCTTCGACGAAATTTTGCCTCTCTCTCACTCTTTACTATCACTAATCTAGATTATCTTACTGCATGCCTCCTCCTTTCAGGAGAGTACGCAATACCAAACTTTCGACAAAGTTTCATTCCTTTTCTGTCGAACTCTCTAGCACGAGGGGTCAATCGGTATTCTTAGTCTTTCATCTAATCAACCGGTCAACTCTGCAACCATTTTCTTCAATCCATCTTTCCCCTGTCTATGAAGTCCAATCTTACAAACGCAGTGTCCAAGTAAACCGAAAATCTTGGACCCTTACTTCGGCTCTATTCTTCCTGTACTAGCCAGAGAGGGGTTGTCCGAGCGGGCATTCGCCCTTGGTCCTTCCTTCACGAATGAAAAAAATTAAAATCAATTGACTTATGAAAAATTGAATAACACATTCTGAGCACAGAGAACGAAGGTAACTAAGTTCATTCTAAAGCTCTATTATCGCTATGATTCTCAAATTTGTATTAAAGTAAGATAAAACATTTTACAAACGATAACAAACTTATAACATTTTAACAAAATAAAGTGTATCACTCTAAATTTTAAGTTACGCATAAATGTAACTAATTTTATTACTTATATTTTTAGGGATCTTTGTAATTTGTGCTTTTAAAGAAGAGAATAATGTAAATTATTTCAGGAACATTAAATGTAGGCAGATTTTATTAATTAAAGGTAATGCTTTAAAATATAATCATATGAAATCCAAACCACATTTTCTCAGTGAATTTTTGGTTTTAAAGAGCACTCCAGAAATCAATGTTTATTTTATTTTATTTTATCTAAATTAAGTCTTTGAAAGAGTTATAAAACCCAAAGCAATTAAGGTACTTTGATTAAGAATAGAAGTGCTTTAGTAATATAAAAACCATATTTGACATTTTGCTATTATTTGTTCCTTTACAAATGTAATTAAAATATGAAGGAATCTCAGTAATGTTTAAAGGTTTCCATCTGACGTCATAAAAGAAAGTATTTTGGATCTACTATATAAGATTCATCTCCGCTTGTCTTCATCATCACGTTTTCTGATCCTGTCGCCTCCGCAACCCACAGTCAATTTCTTCCAAGAAACATGGTTTCCTTTAAGGTTAGACACAAACAATCACGCATTATTTCTATATAAACTGAACTCTTACGTTCTAACATATCCGGAAGGAATTTATTTTGGGATATTAATATTTTTTCTCTTTGGTATAAGTTCATCTTTCTCTTTTTAACGTAAATTCTGATTAAAGAATCTTTTTTAAATGAGATTAGAAATTGGACGACAATTTCATTTATATAAATATGAAAGTGGTCTATAGTATTAAAAGTAAAATAAATTATGTATATAATTGAGGCTCTATTTCGGCAGCTGAGCGTTGTGTTTTGTGTTGTTGCCGTTGTTGTTCCTCTTTCGCAAGGGGAGTATGCATCTGGAAATCAACAAGTAAGTTTTCATTATGTTTCAATTCAGTTTAGTTCCCTAAAGTTTTCTTACACTGGAATTAAAAGCAAGTTTTTATAGGCAGAACTTTCGTCTCTTTCGTTCAGTCTATTTCAGTTCCATTTTTCACAGTTGGTGTGGCCTATTTCCTCATCGTGAATCACCCCCCACAACTACTGTTACTCTTAGTTAATTCTTACTTGAACTCAATCTCATCAAATCTTTTCACCTTATTCTTTTCACTTACAATAATGAAGTGTTAGTAAAACATATAAGTAATACCAAACTTTATGAAACACAGTATTTATTGTAATAGCTAACTTCTTTAAGTTAAAAATACTTTCAAAAAAATGTTTACGTCGTTCAGCAGTTTTTTAAGTTCATATCAGAAATAATCAATATGTTATTAAATTATTTACCAAAATGAATCCTAATTATTACATAATGACAATATTACGCATGTAAATTTTACTAATGTATTAAGTAATTTTCTCATGAAAAATATTTATTATAAACCAACCAATGGCAGTTTTATATATAGTAATCAAAGCTGTATGACCTTATTGCAAATATGTACTTTTGCATTCTCGTATTTAACCTCGAGACAAAAATCAATTTCATTTCTGAATTAATTTAATTTCTATAAATGTTTTAAATTAATGTAAAACTTATTAAAAATAGAATTTAGTGTAATAGATTTGAAAGCAAATTATTATATTGGTTGTAAATTGTATGGAATGTCTTCACAGGGAATGCCATACAATTCGAGTGGACGGTAAATGACATCAATTCTGGAAACGATTATGGCCACGCAGAACAATCCGATGGCAACGTTGCCCACGGACAGTATTTCGTCTTACTTCCCGACACTAGACGACAAATCGTCACCTACACCGCAGACGATCAATCAGGATACGTTGCTGATGTGAAGTAAGAATTAATCTTTTAAATTATACATTTTAAAAAGCTGATTTTTTTTATCTTATTTATTTATTCTCTTCATAAAATGAAGGAATTTCAAATGAAAATCTTTGTGGTGATATTTCATGATTATCTTTGTTTATTCTTAGTTTTTGTCTTTAATTTTAATATTTTTAATAACTGTATAAAAGTTAAAATAAATGAGCTTTTATAAGATAATTTTAGTTTCTTCTCTTCATTTACATTAGCTAATAATTAATAATGTTGCAGGTATGAAGGAGAAGCGAAATTCCCAAGTCAAAAAGGAGGTGGCGGCGGAGGCTACAATTAACTTTAACAAATTTAATTAATTCTCCATTTATTTTTTAAACATAAATCCACTTCGTTTTATTTCTGTTTCAATATTACCTCGTGTATATAAATTGTCTTAAAGGGACATTTGTTTCAGTCCACCCAAAAAACGTGGCGTTCTTTTTAAATTAGTGTCCTGTACTAAAATCAATGTTTAACAAATTTTTGACATTTCAAAAATAAATTCTCAATTAAAAATATGACTCGCCTTGTAGAAATGCTGTCATATCCTTTTATGAGGTGTAATAAATATTAATACAATAATTGTATTATAATAATAATAATAATAATAATAATAATGATTGAGAGAGACGTGAAAATTACATTGTGTAAATAATGAACTAAACAGATCAGAAACATTAATGCCGTGATTTAAATTTCTCTACACGTTAAAGCGATATCCACCATGTGATAATTTTCATTAGTTCCAAAGGAAAATGGCCATGAATGAACAATCACCATTCTTTCTTTAATTCATCTCTTCAACGTAGATGAAATGTACTTTATTTCAACATGAAACTGGATTTCTTTCTTAGTTGAAATACTTGCCTCACAATTGCAAAATACAAACAAATCACTGTTCCGCTATATTCATTGATTTTTCTTTCTGTCACCAGTTTAAAAGTCGAAATTTGGAAACTTTCCACCTGGTTACCGAAATCGAGAATATGACTCGAACACAAACACTAAGCACCTGATCACTAAGAAACCCCGATATAAACAGTCAATTACCAGTAAAACCCGAAAGTATGAAGTTAATTTAAAAGTTATTGATCCAAACAGAAGAGATATTTCTTACATAAAGAACTAACATGAAATGCTACTCGCAGCCAGAAACTTCACAAATAGAATAAGGATGTCAATATTAGAAGTCTTTCGCAAACCGTGTATAAATAAAGTCTTCCCGTTCTAAATATCAAACCATTCAAACATTCACAATTTTCAACATGAGCTTGAAAAAACTAAAGGTAAAATCTATAGAAGATAATCGAAAGGATGCCAGTGGTCCTTCCCTGACTTGGGAAAATGCTTAATGTGTCCATCCGCTAAGGAAGGAAGGACATAGTTTCACCAAACCTTTTCGAAGGAAATTAATGTTTTTTGGGTGCAATTACCTCGCTGAAATAAGATAGAAGGAAAAAGGTAATAAAGTGGTGGAACTATGAGTTCGTGAGGCTCAGTTTGAGGCCTATGTTAAAAAAAGTTAATTTTGTCAACACTTATTTTTCGATTCAAGGGGGATTTAAACTTGAGGAAAATGAATTTAAGCTGTCTTAACTAAATACCATGTAATTAAATATTTAAATATCGCGTGATTACAAATTATCTTCCCGATTTTAAACATTATGAAAAAACTAACAAAGCTACAGCGAAAAGCAAGATATACGAATAAAGAACTCAAAAAGTTCTATTTACAAGCTATTGAAGTTCAATATGAGCTCCTTTTGTAGCTCGTTTTCAGGATACAGCACTCCTGGGGGTCCATTCCTTGGGCGGCTCGTTCTGATCTAAACCCCCTTGACTTCCTCCTCTGGGGCTATGTCAAAAATTAAGTTTTTGTTCAAATAATGCCAACAATTTTGGAACATTTGAAGGAAAGGATACGCGAGGCTGTGAGAAAATTTCAGTATGATACGCTACAAAATGCATGGAGAGAAACAAAATACCGCTTTGATGTTAGCAGAGCCAGAAAAGAAGCTCATATTGAACTTCAATAGTTTGTAAATAAAACATTTTTTGTTCTTTATTTGTATATCTTGCTTTTGCTGTAGCTTTGTTACATTTTTCATAATAAATGTTTAAAATCGTGAAGATCATTGTAATCCCCGTATTATAAAACGTCGCAACAATCACAAAAATTGTTCAAAGTGCATCAAATATTATCTTTCTCCGATACGAAATTTAATAAAAATCCACACACATTATCAGTGAATTCTGCTAAAGATACGACGATCTTCAATATGCGTGGCAAAGCTGTTTCAACCGGCTCAAGTTTTAGAGCGTTCACACTGACCAAACGTACATTCATACTTCTTTATTCCTAATTTATATAAAACTACTACTGTACTTTGGTATTAACTATCTATATTATAATGGAGGTAAGTGCGATATATATATGTAACCGAAAAAAAACTATAGAAAAGAACGCAATCATGAAAATCTTAAGCTTCACATTTGAGCTCATTATCAAGATTTGTGAAGCTTTAGATTTTCATGGCTGCGTTCTTTTCTATAGTTTTATTGACCAAATAATTGAATCGACAATAATTGGGAAGGCAGCCATGGAAATCTTGAGATTCACATTGTGTCAAGATGATTTGTCAAAATAATTGAATCCCCAGTAAATGGGGGGGCCGCAGGCTCCCCAGTTACTGTCAGTTCAATTATTTGGTTAATAAAACTATAGAAAAGAACGCAATCATGAAAATCTTAAGCTTCACATTAGAGCTCATTGTATCAAGATTTGTGAAGCTTTAGATTTTCATGGCTGCGTTCTTTTCTATAGTTTTATTGACCAAATAATTGAACTGACCGTAATTGGGGCGCCGCAGGCACCCCAATTACTGAGGCCCAAGGTGAGACGGATAGGAATGATGTTCAAAATAAAATACGCCGTAGGCCCACAATTCGATTCGGTTTGGGCCGAATGCCCAAGTACCGCAGATCTAGCGAAATTGGGGCGTAGCGCCGATCTTTTGCTGAAAGTCCTGACAGAAAGAAATGAAAAGGGAGTATTTGTTGACAATTATGTCTACAAGGAGATTCTTCAGTAATGAAATAAAGATAAGTTTATGATGAAGTGTTCTTTTTTATATTTTATAACAGGAAATATCATCTTGAGGTAAGGAAATTCATTTCCCAGATGAAGTAATTGACCGAGGGCTCCAAGCCTTCCGCAGGAAATAGCAAAAACCGCCCGTAGGGCGGTATTTTTGCTAGTAATAATAATTAACATAATATATTAGGAATTTAGAAATTATGACTAACTTTATCAGAACTCCAGTTTAATTTTAATATTTTAACCTTATTTCCTATTGGTAAATCGTATACATTATTCGGCTAATATTGAACGTTGGGGTCACAATTTTTTGGTGATCCGCCCTCTTCATCTATCAGACCAATTAGGGTGAGTCTTACGTCCGGGTCAGTTAACTAACCTACATAAAACGGCCATCTAACTTAGTGTTATTTCATACGTGATCAACTTTCGGACATTCAGGGGTCCAGAAGAGAAGTGGTATGAAAAAATTATACACGCCTATTATACAGTTTACATTACATTTCACATTAGTTTATATGAAGGCCCACTTTAAACCAGGCGTAAACACGACTATAATATAGTTCGACGGCGGTCAGAAAATAAGTTTACACGGGGTATAATTTCGTAACTAAAGGACTTACATTGATTATGTTTGTATCAGGTGAATTTGTTAATCATTGTTGGCAACAGTGCACGTCGATTCGGCTGCCATCTATCGTACATTGGTTATATGAGTCAGTTGAACATAGCGGCTCGACTGGAACAGTGCCCTATCATTTCTGCAACGATATTCCGAGTCTGTCAGTGGTCAAGAATTTCTCGAGCGCATTGTCACAGGAGACGAGACATGGGTTCATCACCGTGTTCCGGAAATAAAACGTGCCAGCATGGAATGGAAAAACCCTGGGTCCACGCGACCAAAGAAGTTCAAGATTGTGAGGTCCGCTAGCAAAGTGATGGTCACCGTGTTTTGGGACCACAAAGGCGTTTTGCTCGCAGACTTTATGCAAAAAGGCACAACAATCAATGTAGCTGCATATTGTTCAACAATTGAACGTTTACAAGCGGTCGTGTAAATGTCCTGGACTGCTCCGTAGGGTAGGGTACTGTTCCAGTCTAGCCGCCATGTTCAACTGACTCATATAACCAAATCGACGTGCAGTGTTGCCAACAATGATTAACGAATTCACCTCATACAAACATAATCAATGTACGTCCTTTAGTTACGAAATTATACGCCGTGTACCCCTGCATCCGCGCCTGTGGGGTACGTTTTACATGTGTGGGGTGATTCAGCCCACAGAGCTGTACTTGACCACGTTCAATGAAAGTTCTTTCGTCACATCAATTTCCCTCCTATGAGTGACTATCTTCAATCTCTCTTCGACGAAATTTTGCCTCTCTCTCTCTTTACCATCACTAATCTAGATTATCTTACTGCATGCATCCTTCTTTCAGGAGAGTACGCAATACCAAACTTTCGACAAATTCTCATTCCTTTTCTGTCGAACTCTCTAGCACAAGGGTCAATCGGTATTCTTAGTCTTTCATCTAATCAACCGGTCAACTCTGCAACAATTTTCTTCAATCCATCTTTCCCCTGTCTATGAGTTCCAATCTTTCAAACGCAGTGTGTCCAGGTATACCGAAAATCTTGGAACTTTATTTCGGCTCTATTCTTCCTCTACTAGCGGCAGAGGAGTTGTCTAAGCGGGCAATCGCCCTTGGTCCTTTCTTCACGAATGAAAAAAATTAAAATCAATTGACTTATTACGAAAAATTGAATAACACATTCTGAGCACAGAGAACGAAGATAACTAAGTTCATTCTAAAGCTCTATTATCACTATGATTCTCAAATTTGTATTAAAGTAAGATAAAACATTTTACAAACGATAACAAACTTATAACATTTTAACAAAATTAAGTGTATCACTGTAAATTTTAAGTTACGCATAAATGTAATTTACTTTACTATATTTTTGGGATATTTTTAATTTGTGCTTTTAAAGAAGAGAATAATGTAAATTATTTCAGGAACATTAAATGTAGGCAGATTTTATTAATTAAAGTGTAATGCTTTAAAAATAATCATATGAAATCCAAACCACATTTTCTCAGTGAACTTTTGGTTTTAAAGAGCAACTCAAGAAATCAATGTTTATTTTATTTTATCTAAAATAAGTCTTTGAAAGAGTTATAAAACCCAAAGCAATTAACGTACTTTCATTAAGAATAGAAGTGCTTTAGTAATATAAAAACCATATTTGATTTTTTGCTATTATTTGTTCCTTTACAAATGTAATTAAAATATGAAGGAATCTCAGTAATGTTTAAAGGGATCCATCCGTGACGTCATAAAAGAAAGCATTTTGGATCTACTATATAAGATTCATCTCCGCTTGTCTTCATCATTACGTTTTCTGATCCTGTCGCCTCCGCAACCCACAGTCAATCTCTTCCAAGAAACATGGTTTCCTTTAAGGTTAGACACAAACAATCACGCATTATTTCTATATAAACTGAACAACTCTTACGTTCTAACATATCCGGAAGGAATTTATTTTGGGATATTAATATTTTTTCTCTTTGGTATAAGTTCATCTTTCTCTTTTTAACGTAAATTCTGATTAAAGAATCTTTTTTTAAATGAGATTAGAAATTGGACGACCAATTTCATTTATATAAATATGAAAGTGGTCTATAGTATTAAAGTAAAATATAAATTATGTATACAATTGAGGCTCTATTTCGGCAGCTGAGCGTTGTGTTTTGTGTTGTTGCCGTTGTTGTTCCTCTTTCGCAAGGGGAGTATGCATCTGGAAATCAACAAGTAAGTTTTCATTATGTTTCAATTCAGTTTAGTTCCCTAAATGTTTTCTTACACTGGAATTAAAAGCAAGTTTTTATAGGCAGAACTTTTCGTCTCTTTCGTTCAGTCTATTTCAGTTCCCATTTTTCACAGTTGGTGTGGCCTATTTCCTCATCGTAAATCATCCCGTCCACAACTACAGTTACTCTTACAGTTAATTCTTTCTTGAACTTAATCTCATCAAATCTTTTCAACTTATTCTTTTCACTTATAATAATGAAGTGTTAGTAAAACATACGTAAGTCATACCAAACTTTATGAAACACAGTATTTATTGTAATAGCCACTTTCTTTAAGTTAAAAATACCTTCAAACCAAACTGTTTACGTCGTTCAGCAGTTACTTAAGTTCATATCAGTAATGATCAATGTATGTTATTAACTTATTTTAGCAAGAATGAATCCTAGTTATTGTTGTACATAAGTGTGACAATATTACGCATGTAAATTGTACATAATGTATTAAGTAATTTTATCATGAAAAATATTTATTATAAACCAACCAATGGCAGTTTTTATATATAGTAATTAAAGCTGTAGGACATTATAGCAAATATGTACTTTTGCATTCTATGTATTTAACCTCGAGACAAAATATCGAAATTTCATTTCTGAATTTAATTTAATTTCTATAAATGTTTTAAATTAATGTAAAACTTATTACGTTTACTAGAATCTCTTTAAAACAGAATTTAGTGTAATAGATTTGAAAGCAAATTATATATATTGGCTGTAAATTGTATGGAATGTCTTCACAGGGAATGCCATACAACTTCGAGTGGACGGTAAATGACATCAATTCTGGAAACGATTATGGCCACGCAGAACAATCCGATGGCAACGTTGTCCAAGGACAGTATTTCGTCTTACTTCCCGACACTAGACGACAAATCGTCACCTACACCGCAGACGATCAATCAGGATACGTTGCTGATGTGAAGTAAGAATTAATCTATTTAAATTATACATTTTAAAAAGCTGATTTTTTTTTATCTATTTATTTCTTCTCTTCATAAAATGAAGAGAATTTCAAATGAAAATCTTTGTGGTGATATTTCATGATTATCTTTGTTTATTCTTAGTTTTTGTCTTTAATTTTAATTATTTTTAATAACTGTATAAAAAGTTAAAATAAATGAGCTTTTATAAGATAATTTTAGTTTTTTCTCTTCATTTCCATTAGCTAATAATTAATAATGTTGCAGGTATGAAGGAGAAGCGAAATTCCCAAGTCAAAAAGGAGGTGGCGGCGGAGGCTACAATTAACTTTACAAATTTAATTTCATTCTCCATTTATTTTTTAAATATAAATCCACTTCGTTTTATTTCTTGGTTTCAATATTACCTCGTGTATATAAATTGTCGTAAAGGGACATTTGTTTCAGTCCACCCAAAAAACGTGGCGTTCTTTTTAAATTAGTGTCCTGTACTGAAATCAAAGTTTCACAAATTTTTGACCTTTCAAAAATAAATTCTCAAATAAAAATATGACTTTCGCCATGTAGAAATGCTGTCATATCCTTTTTATGAGGTGTAATGAATTCAGTAATTCAGGTCAAACACATTAATACCGTGAATGAAGTTCTTCTGCATGTTAGTGTTATCCACCATCTGAAAATTTTCATTAGTTCCAAAGGAAAACATGCATGAAATGAACGATCGTCATTCTTTTTTGAATTCACCTCTTCAACGTAGTTGAAATGTTGTACTTTAATTCTACATGAAACTGGATTTCCTTCTTTGCTGAAATAGTTCTCTCTCAATTGCAAAATAAAAAAATCACTGTTCCGCTATATTCATTGATTTTTCTTTCGATCACCAGTCCAAAAGTCAAAATTTGGAAACTTTCAACTTGGTTACCAAAATCGAGAGTATGACGCGAACACAAACACTAAACAAAGTCAATTAACGGAGTCAATTAACGGTAAAACCGAAAGCATGAAGTTAATTTAGAAAGTTATTGATCCAAACAGTAGAAGAGATATTTCTTACATAAAGAAGAAACAGGAAATGCTGAATGGAGCCAGAAACTTGACAAATAAAATAAGGATGTCATTGTTAGAAGTCTTTCGCAAGCCGTGTTTAGATGAAGTTTCCACGTTCGAAATACCAAATCATTCAAACATTCACAGTTTTCAACATGAGCTTGGAGAAAGTAGACGTAAAATCTATAGAGAGATAATCGAAAGGATGCCAGTGATCCTTCTGACTTAGGAAAAGTGGTTAATGTTTCCATCCGCTGAAAAGGAAGGACACACTTCCACCAAATTTTGTTGAAAACAATAAGTGCTTAAGTGTAATCGCTGAAATAAGACAGAAGGTAAAAGGCAATAAAGTGAGAAACTATGACTTAGTGAAACTTATAATGAGGCCCATGTTGAAGAAGTCATGACAAAATGAAGCCCCCATTTTGTCAAGATTTTTTTTTCTATTGAAGAGTGACTTAAATTATAGAGGAAGATCATTTCGACAGCCGTCTCATTAACTAAATACCATATACAGAGGACGACGGATATAAGAGCACGACGGATATATGAGCGGGGAATCAAGGGAACCGGATTTTTTACATAGTAAAACTATGGATATAAGAGCGTTTCTCCCGGGCGCTGGGACGAGGAATTGATTGAAGAGATGGCATCCCAACGAGCAGCCAAGGTGTCCCGGGTCGAGGAGGATGATCACGACGATGAGGTTGAGGATGTCCCTTCGGACCGACAGATCCGGGAGGCCCTGAACCTCATTCGACGATTTTCTGCCGCCGAGGGAATGGACCTGGAAAACCGCCGGATTCAGGATGTGGAAGCATCGATTGCCCAGCGGTTGGTCGCCAAGAACAAACAATCCCGAATTCCGGACTTTTTCAAGAACATGTGATAATATGGCAGTGGGCTGATGATGTACACTGGCTGATGCGTGATTGTTGATCTATTATTGACTTGAACATGTTTTTTTTTCTAATTTGACAATGTGTAATGTAATGGATGTTAATGATCAGTGTACTTTTGATGATGATTCTACACCCAATAAACATGATCATTAGCACTTTACAATCGTTTCTGAGGTCTTCACAGCCACCGACGGATACAAGAGCACGAAGGTTATAAGAGCGTTTGGCCTGGGAACCTAGGGTGTTCTTATATCCGTCGTCTTTTGCAACTCAAATATTTAAATACAGTAAACCCTCGTCTAACGCGTGTTTGGCCAGCGCGAATTTGCTTATACGCAGAAAAATAAATGCGAGCAATTATTTGCCGAAAGCGGAAAATTTTATTATACACGGTCCGCCAAACACGCTCTAATACAGTAGTACTGTACGCGTGCCAGTGCGCGCTCTAGTGTTTTCTCCTACATTCTCCAACACTCCCGCATCTCCCTCCCTCTCGCGTCACTCCTCGCATCACTCTTTGTATCAGTCCCGCTAACACGTTAAGTTCAGCAGTGAAGTTGTGTTGGATTGTTTTTGTCGTATTTTGCCGTTGTTTTGCTATTACCCTTAGACAGCAGTATGGCACCAAAACGTAAAGCATCTGCAAGTGATAGTGAAGAGAAAAGTCATAAGGTTATGACATTAGCCGAAAAAATAAAGATTCTAGATAAGTTGCGTGGTGATATGAGCATAACATCACTTGGCCGCGAGTATCACGTGAATGAGTATACCATACGCACCATCCGAAAGAGTGAAGAAAAGATACGTGCTATTTTCATTTAATATATTTTTATTTATCATATGTAAATATCATCATGTTTATGATTTTATTGTTCTTATTTCATACACAATATAGGCAGGGCCTGATTAAGCATTGTTAGGACCGGGGGCAATGAATATTTTCGGGCCGGTGTCACTAGAAAAACACAATTCTTTACCTGATACATCATACATGAGTGATGTGATCAGCTGACTGGGATCGCTCAAAAGAAAACGAAACAAAAACAAAGATGTGATTACAGAAAATGTATACTTTGTCCACATAAATGGGATACTAAACTAGGTTTTGTAGAAGCGGAATCTAGAATTTTTTTTCTTCCTCAAGGTCGACCAATTATTTCAACGGTAGATTATAGCGTTTACATAGTTTCTTGCGGTCAGTCAGCATCTTGGGGCCGGGGGAAAATGCCCCCTTTGCCACCATTATAATCCGCTACTGAATATAGGTAGGAAAATTCATATATGTGTGAATAAAAAATCTACGTATCTCAGTATTAATGGGAGACTTTACGCTACGCGGCCGCATGCATTCACGTATCCCCGTTTGTCCAACGCGGATTTACCTAACGCGCCGTTCTCGAGAAACCTAACCCCCGCGTTGGACGAGGGTTTACTCTATTACTAAACGTTACGTAACAATTACAAGAACTATTCAAGCCTTTCCAAAATAATATGTTTCTGCAGTACGAAATTTAAAAAAACAAAAACAGGCGCATTATTTGCGAATGAAGATGAAGCAGTCTGCCAGAGATACGACAATCTTCAATATATGTAGCAGAATTGTTTCAACCGGCTTAAGTTTTATGGTGTTCATACTGTCCAGACGTACAGTGCTTACAAGAAGTCTCACGCTTCTGTCTCGTCCCAAGCTAGTCTGTTAGGTATAAAATGGGCGGTCCTTATGGCAGCGGAGGTGTGTTCGGATTTGTGCACATAACTGCTCTAACACAATCAATGACGTCCATTATTACGTCACTTCTGCTACATTTTAGTGTTTAAAATACAAATGATTAAGAAGCAGAATGGAGCAAGTTTCGGGATGTTGGGATGGTTATGGAGCAATCCTAGTCATCATAATATTAGCTGGGCATTACATTATACCGTCTCAATATACTGTAGACCAGGGGTGGGGAACCTTTTTTCATTGGAAGGCCGCATTTCATTTAACCAAGACCCTATTAGGCCGCATGCTGAGTATTTAACATATACAGTACAACAAAATGTCATATTTTAGTCTACAATCTACATATTTACTAATTTTAAATCAAACTTGATAATACGTGAGGGTTTTTATAATAAATAAAAAAATTCAGCAAGTGCATTTACTTTGGGGGGGGGGGAATAATTGACAATAGAACTAATATTAAGTGAAAAATGATATTAAGTGAAATGATGTTAATATTAAGTGAAAAAGTGATAAACCATTTAATGACTTTTTTGTGACTGCTTATTGCGGGACAGGAGTCGTACATTTGGTTCCAACATCGTTAACCGTAGTTTTAGTTGGTCCTACAGGTGAATATTCGTCATCTGAGATCTCAAGCGCGTTTTGATTTGAATCACATACAAAAACGTTGATTCACAACAGTAGGTTGTGCCGAAACAAGACAACATTCGACGAGCATGTTGGCGCAGACGTGGGTATTCAACGGCATTTTTCCATACTTCAACAGGATCCTTCTTAGTATCAAATAGAGACTTAAGGATATTATCTTCTAATAGCTCAATCAACTCCATCTGTAAATCTTCAGGTGCTTTCGAGATATCAACCAGGTGTGGTTGGAAAGCTAGTTTCAGTGTGAAGTCATGTTTCTCAAAATCTTCAAATCTTTCATCGTATTCTTCAATCAGGGAGTCTAGGACAGCTGTGTATTCTTTCACATCGCATTCCCTTAATGATTTGCTTGTATCTTCTTCATCAATTACCTTTGCCAGTTCAGGGAAGTGTTCAGCTGAAAGTTCCGATCGGGTAAGGATAGTTTTGAAAAAGCGCAGCTTCCTTCGAAAAGCCTGGATTTTTTGCCACATTTCATATATGGATTTAGTTTTACCTTGCAAAGAAATATTCAGGTAATTTTGCCTTGACATTACGTCACAAAAAAATGCAGCATTTCTGCAGAAATCCTTTTTTGACAATTTACATGGTTCACTGAGTTCCTCAAAAAATCTTGTGATTTGTTTTCGCAAAGTCAAAAGTTTTTCAAAGAATTGCCCTTGTGACAACCAGCGCACTTTAGAATGATACGGAAGATCCACACTGAATGTTTCATCATTAAGCATAAACATATTGCGAAACTGGCGATGTCGTGATGCATTTGCTCTAATGTAGTTCACAATACGTATAACTTTACTTAATGTGTCACTTAAAACAGTAGATTTGGCACAGAGACTCTGTTGATGCAAAATACAGTGAAAGGAAATCAAGCTATCTGGATTTGGCAGTTCTTTTTGTAGTAGCGCAACAAATCCTGCACATTTTCCTCTCATGGAAGGTGCACTATCTGTGCATACACTTAATAAATTACATAAATTCAGTTTCGCTTCACGGCATTTTTCTTTGAAGAGAGAGAAGACGTCAATTCCACGTGTCTTCCCCGTAAGGGTACCCGAAGCCAGTAACTCCTCGTAGTATTGAAAATCTGCAGTTATAACACGAATAAAAAATGACACTTGCGCTGAGTCAATAATATCAGTGAACTCATCCAAGGCAACGAATAATAAGTATTTTCGCTTTGGCATATTGTATGAAGCCCTTCAGTTATATTGAGGGCTAATTCATGTTGCCGATCAGTTATGGTCCTTCTTGAAAGAGGTAGTTGTTTGTATTTGTTAACCTTGTCTGAATCTAAAGAGGCTACAACTTCAACAATGCATTCTTTTATGATTTCCACATCGCTATATGGCTTACCTCTTTTTCCAAGTATATATGCTACTTTATAAGTTGTTTCAGTGATTTCAGTCCCTAGGCCTGACATCGTTTTAAATACTTGCTGTTGTTGCTGCTTTTGAAGTTTCATCTTCGTAAGTGCAGACTTTCGGGGTTCTCCTTCCAATATAGCATACTTGTGGTTCTTATGAGTTGCATAATGCTGATATGCATTGTGTTGCTTCACTGTTGCAATTATGGCGTTGTAGAACAAACACATCATTTTATCTTTCTCAGCAACTATGAAATACTGCAATTCCCATTCTTCATGGAATACTCTGTTCTCTTCCTTTAATTTTCTTTTCACAGTTTTTGACATGATTAGGGTACCAGAATATTTTTAAATAAAAATGGTACACGAATTGATCAAAGACTTACAGTTTTAAAGGAAACAAGCGTGCGTGTCACTATCGGAGAATCGTCAGTAACTGTCATCCAGTCAGCCAGTCGAGTTGATCGTTGATAGGTAAGGGCGTAAGCCGTAAGGCAACGCTACCAGTTTCAACTGGCGGCGTAAGCCGTAAGGCAACGCTACCAGTTTCAACTGGCGGCGTAAGCCGTAAAGCAACGCTACCAGTTTCAACTGGCGGCGTAAGCCGTAAAGCAACGCTACCAGTTTCAACTGGCGGCGTAAGCCGTAAGGCAACGCTGCCAGTTTCAACTAACTGGCAGCGTTGCCATATTTCCTATTGTTCAAGCCATAAAGAAGGTTTGTATGTGTAAGAAGCAGTGAAGCTGAAACCATGATCTAATGAAATAGCCTAAAGCCCTAAAAGGGTATCAGTTGCTGTCCATTATCGTATGGTATGAATTCTGAATGTCAAGTAGGCAGAAGGCCGCAACTAGTACCCCAAAAGGCCACATGCGGCCTTAAGGCCGCAGGTTCCCCACCCCTGCTGTAGACTATAGAGAACGACTAATTCGGCAAATATCCCAAATCATGGCATGATAGCTAAGTTATTTTGACGCAGGTCTAAATTATTTGCTCAAATGCAATTATTGATATTAAGTAATTGTTGGGAATTGTTGTCAATATTGTTGTTTGTGATATATATCCTACGTGAAGAATCTAATGACCAAATTCCTCAGTGAACCTCTCACGCGCTCCCATTTCGAGGAAGTCACGGTCGTCTCACTAATAGATAGTTTATCCATTGTTTTAAGTGGTAACCTATTAAACGAACTATGTTAAACCTATTCCATCTTATGAAAGTCATTAGTCTAAGCAAGACTGGTGGGCTGTGAATCAGAGAAATTTGCATTTGATTTGTTCATCGTAATTATTATAATATAGTATACTGTATATAGTAGTATATAAGAGTTTATTGGTAGCATATCATATGACAATTCCCATAAACATGTGATGACCTCGATGTTGCCAGTTTTTATTTTTTTCCTGAAACTATTACCTTCTCATAGTTTGTTTCAACAATGCATATATTATCATCTCCACGAGCGTAGACATTGCAAGAAAAGATTCTAACTAAGGATAAGTAAAGTTCTTTCATGGTCACAATATATACTTTTATAGATGTCAAACATAAAAATATAATAAAATTCTATATTAACATAAATATATATTCGATACACATTTACGTCATGGCTTTAACATCAGTATTTCGTATAGCTTCCTCCAGCATCAATAATTTCTTGCAATCGTTGCAGCATAGAAGAGGCCAGATTGTAGGGAATGTTTGGTGTTCGGCGTAAGCTCTCCCAACTATTCCTCGTGTGAGCTAAAAGTGCTTCAAATGTTCTTTCATTGCGTTGCTCCCATTCGTTAATCATTATTGCCCAAAGGTTTTCAATCGGATTCAAATCAGGAGAACGTGGTGGCAGAATTAGATTAATAATCTCTGGGTGATCTTCGTACCACGCTCTCACAACGTTACTCCTATGAATGGGACTGTTATCTTCCATTAAGTAAAATGGTTCCGGTGCTGGAACCAGATACGCACGAACACTGGGTAGCAGCACCTTTCCAGTATCTGGCAATATTGCTGTCCAGTAAAGCGTCCATCTACTTGAGTCAATTCTCCGACACCATAGCCAGACATCCAGCCCCACACACCGAGATTGATGTGACCACTACTTTTGCTCGAAAACATTTCCTTCTTCATAGCGTTTTCCGCGCTGCCTCCAACAATGCAGGGAACCATGACTATCTGTTGAAAATGTTTTTTCGTCACAGTACACAACTTTTCTCCAGAATTCTTCCTCCTGCGGCAAGTATTGCAAGGCAAATCCCATCCGCGCCTCTTTATGCTCAATCGTCAATGCAGGTTTTATAGCTGGACGGCGAGAAAAATACCCTGCCTCGTGAAGTCTGTTGTTCACTGTATTGTGCGCTACAACGAAGGTTCAGGTGTCTGTAAATATGCGTCGCTGGAACAAACGGATGCTCTCTGGCATGATTAACAATCGCAGCATCTTCCTCTTGAGATGTTGAACGCGGAGGACCAGACCTCGGCAAAGTAGCGATTGAGTTTTCTGCTTCATACCGATGAATCCACCGTTCCACAGTGCTTCGATGAACGTCTAGTCGTCTTGATATTTCTCTTATTGGCACACCATATTCATGCAATGTCACCATTGCTCCCGCATTGCCTGGGTCGTCTCGTGGTGCACAGACGGCCTTTCCATCTTTGTGTAAATGGCTTATGTGAAGCGTGCTGGGACGATAAAGGAAATGAGGATACCATGCACCCCTTCTGAAATTGATTTCGGTTGTGAAGGGTACCAACCCTTCGAATGGTAATAATAACACTGGGCAACAAAAAAAATTTTTTTCGTGTCCCAAGAATGAAAATACCTTATTCTTATAGTATTTTCTGTGCTGAATCCAAATAAGTTTGTAAAATTTCTCTATCAGGTCTGGTTTTTGTGTGACAGCAATTTAATTTTTAAAAACCCATATAGTTACATACTTATTAAAATATGATCGAAAAGACATACCTGTAGTTTAAAAAGTAGCTTGTTTTGATTTCTGCTGTGCTTTGCCTCAGGCATGTCTCTCTTAAGAGTCCAGCAATAGTCAGCCAGCATACTGGGGCTCCATTTGCCTTGGTAACGGTTTTCCATGGCAGAAATATCCTGATGAAAACGCTCACCATGTTCGTCGCTTACCGCACCCAGGTTTTCCGGAAAAAAGTCCAAGTGAGAGTCCAAGAAATGAACCTTTAATGACATATTGCACCCCATTGCTTGGTAAGACTTAAGAAGATCTCCTACTATTTCAGATATTTTTCGGCCTTGTGATTTCCCAAAAAATTTGTGCAGACACTTTTGAAACTCTGCCACGCAGCTTTCTCAACTTCATTCAACTCTCCTTCAAATCTCTCATCTCTTAACAATTCTCTGATCTGAGGGCCTACAAAAATGCCTTCTTTAATCTTGGCATCAGTGATCCGGGGAAACTTATTTCTCAAGTATGTGAATCCTGTTTGCGCTTTATCCATCGCTTTAACAAAGTTTTTCATAAGTCCAAGCTTGATATGCAAAGGAGGAAGGTACACTTTCTCAGGTCAACAAGTGAACTATTCACAACATTTTTCTTGCCTGGAACAAGTGAGGTGCGTTTTGGCCAATCCTTCTTAACGTAGTGGTTTTGCTTGTCCCTACTGTCCCACTCACATAAAAAACAACAGTACTTGGTGTAACCTAGCTGCAACCCTAGCAAAAGTGCAATGACCTTCAGATCTCCACAGATATTCCACTTATATTTCTGATACTGAAACTTTTCTAAAAGCAACTTCATGTTGTCGTATGACTCTTTCATGTTTGCAGCATGTGCAATAGGTACAGAAGGAAATTTATTTCCGTTGTGAAGAAGGACTGCTTTCAAGCTGACTTTTGAGGAGTCAATGAACAATCGCCACTCATCCACGTTATGTTCATGACCAAGAGCCCCCATGACTGAATTAACATCTTTACAAAACACAAGTCCATCTTCATGGGAGAATTCTTTGAATTCATCATGGCGGCTGCGGAAAAAACAAACTTTAGTGTCACGTTGCAGTAGATTCCAACCCTTTAATCTTGAACCTAAAAGTTCAGCCTGCTTCTTAGATAATTTCAAATCACGAACTAGGTCATTTAGATCCTTGTGACAGTAAATGTGGTTCATTGGAGGAACAGGTAGCCTGGAATGTTGGATCAGAAATGTCTTCATCTTTTTCCTCGTGATATGCTACAGCTACGTTTGATTCCTCATCACTTAAACTTACATGTTCAGGAGGATTTGGTACTGGAAGTTGAGCACTGTGGGGAACTGGTCTCATTGCAGACGGTAGATTAGGGTATTTCATAAGGCTCTTTGTTTTTGAAGTGATCCCCTTTGTATTTACCAGGCAGAAATAGCAGTCTGTTGTGTGATCTTTGGGTTCCCTCCAAATCATTGGAATAAAATGGCATGTGACGTGAACCGTTTAGCCATCCTGTAAGTAGTCTTACACATGTCACACAACAAATGTGAGGGGCCCAACTCTTGTCCTGATCGCCTACTTTACATCCGAAATAAAGTTCATAGCATTTTTTTACTAATGGTGTAAAGTTACGTTTCTGGGATTTTAAAGTTAGATCACCACATACATAACAAAAGGAATTAGGATGATTCAGACAGTTCCGCGGCATTACAAAACATCTATATGAATACAACACTGGTGTAAAATTAACAAGAAGCAACAGATACTAGCTGTTAACACTGACATTTACAAGCAGACTGACTTGGAGCTGCTCTACACACAGAAACTAGGCTCATGTCTGAACAGGTACAAACATGTTTCAACCTGCACAGTCTGCTGCTCCGACCAAATTTATCCTGCCAGCATTATCAGAACTTTCTCCCCAAAGGAATAAATTGTACTAATTTTACAGAAAAATTAATACAACATATATATTAATATTAATATATTTTATTATAGTTATATTAATTAATATAATATTATTATATTTATTATTTTTATAATGTTTTATATTATAATATTGTTATATACTTAATTATATATAATGTTATTATTTTTTTATCCGGTGATCATGCTAAATGAGGAAAAAATGAACATAGCGTCACAAGTAAACTAAGCCTGATAGAAAAAATCTGATTTCATATTTAGATTCAGCATGAAAAAGTACACTTAGAACACCCATCAAAACCCTTGTGACAAAATTGTTGTTGACCAGTGTAATCAGCCAATTTCCTATTTTGTTGAACATATGCATAAAAAATTCGCCTTAAAAGCCAAGGATCCAAAGATTGTCAGCAATAGTTTATATCCCAACTGAATATAGTCAGCCATCAACAGTATAATCATATTTTATTTCCATAACTACTCATGACTACTCTGTCATAGTAAATAACCTTATTATGACTTAGGTAGTAGTGGTAATTCTGAGTGGCGGCCTCTAGCCACATACGTTAAACCTATCAGTGCGTCTAAGACCAGACTCTTCTGTTTCTGTCAATTCATTGTTATTTAAGGTATTTTGCTCTTTGTCTTTCTAGGTCTAGGGCATTAAAATAAATATTTGAGTTTGTGTTTAGCATTTCCTCCTCCCTTCGTAATTCCCCACCCAAACTCGTTTCCTTCGACATAGCAACGCTTACCTCCATCCTCATTCCACTTCCTTCATTAAACCTATTATTGCTTTTACTGTCCCTTCCTTCCATCCTTCAATGCCAGCGTTCTTAAACCTAGCACATAAATTATATAATATGGAATCTAACACCTTAGATCTCTACGCATTCATGTTACTTGAAGACGCTTGTGTCTTAGGGGAATCTAAGTGTTGAGAGTGGGCTTGAGTGGTAGTCTATAGATTATTACAGATGACCTTGAACGCTGCAACTATTTAAAAATTATTATTTATTACGCACATCATATGGCATAATACACACATGAATTTAAGTATTTCTTACACTATAGGAATGGAATTGAATCCTACCAGAGTTAAAAAGTCGCAAAATATGATAGATTAGTTTGTATTAAGAGGTCACTAAGAGACTAAGAGAAAAGGATTTGGAGTAGAGCGGAAGGCAGAGAGTATATTTTCTCGAGTTTCGGTTATTATTAACGTTATATGGATACATTGCCATGCGGTGTGATGAGAGAGAGAGAGAGAGAGAGAGAGAGAGAGAGAGAGAGAGAGAGAGAGAGAGAGAGAGAGAGAGAGAGAGAGAGAGCTTTTAAATCACACCTTTTAAATGGTTTGTGGGTAAGGGCTTCACGTATGTTATTTTAGTCCAGGGTAGTTTATGTGGAGGTGTTAACGTAACTTGCACTTGGGACTGTTAATTGTAAGACAACTACCATAGCTGGGACTGAGACACGTTATCCCCTGCATACTCTATATATATCTATATACAGTATGTCTCTATATATAAATAGATAGAGTGATCAACACAATGATAATGTGACGTCATTGATGGGGTTAGAGCAATTATGTGCACCAATCCGAACACACCTCCGCTGCCATAAGGACCGCCCATTTTATACCTAACAGACTAGCTTGGGACGAGACAGAGGCGCGAGACTTCCTGTAAACACTGTACATTCATAGTTCTTTATTCATATTTTATATGACTACAACTACTGCTGTACTTTGGTATCAACATAAAATCGTAATTTCTAAACTCTTCATATATTAACTTTGTTATTACTCCGGTTTAATCGTAATGTTTTATTTTATCGTCCTCGGCAAAAAAGCAAAATGCATCTCGGAAACGAAGCGATTGTGGATTTATGTTCATAGGAACTTTTTTGTTCACTTTGACGTCCTCACTATGTATACTAATTTATGAAACAATTTAACAACACCCTGTGTGTATATATATATATATATATATGCGCCTCGGTGGTGGTGTGGTTAGCGTCGCTGACTACAAATCCATTGGCCCCGGGATCGAGACCCGGTGACGGTAGCCGGCGCGCAGCAAAACCCAGCTGTTCATCCTTTCATACAATAAAGAAAGTGATTGGTAGATAAATGGGTACCCTGGTTGGCCTAATGGTTAAGACGCTGGGCCACTGGTGGGGCGTGGTTCGGATTCCACGTTAAACTGTAGGTCTAAGGTGGAGTGAAAAGCTCGACTTTCGTCAGAATGAACAATTCAAGTGGAAGCAAACCAAAGATACCAAAGGTGTGTGTGTGTGTGTGTGTGTGTGTGTGTGTGTGTGTGTATATATATATATATATATATATATATATATATATCAGTGTTGGGCACTAAAGCGTTAATCCGATAACAGTTAATTAACGAAGTTAACTTTTTTTAACGGACTATTAACGGAAGTTAATTTCCATTTATCGTTATCGGACCAGTTAACTTCCGATAACTCGATATTTAGTCTGTTAAAGTCCGTTAACACGTTAACTGCGAGGAGTCATTCACGGAAGATCACCGCTCCGCGAATGAATTCAAACCGCCATAACTTCAGTCTGCTTCCAGATCTCGCAAGGGGAGGTTGGGAGGCCCAAGAGGTCAAGACTGGCAGTTGGGCCTAACTTTGAGAAGTTGGTCTTTCTGAAGGGCAACCAGCACATTGTGTCATAGTCTTTAATAAATGTGCGTAAAATTTAATTTTACCTTTCAGTTCCCGCCATAATAATTCTCTGGTAAATTAAAATTTAGTTAATGGTTAGTGGTTACAAGGGTTTCAAAACATGTAATCAGTACATTTTTTATTAAAAATAAAAAAAAGTTATTAAGCAAAAAAGTTGCAAAACTTGATAAAAATACAGTTAAATACCTATTTATTGTTGGATTTTGCATAAATAAACATTTTCTATGGGTTTTAAAGCTTTTTTCCTTGATTTTTTAAAATGTTAGTAAAGAAATAGTTATCGTTAACGGATTATCGTTAACTTCCGTTAACTTTGTAGTAAAATTATCGGATTATCGTTATCGGAGTTAAAAATTGGGGTTAACGGATTATCGTTATCGAAGTTAACTTTTTGGTTAACGGTGCCCACCACTGATATATATATATAGTGACGGTCTAGGGTGACAATAAAAATCGAAAGTTGGAGTTTTTTATTGGCCATTTGTTCAATGCTGCTACTACATGAGAAAACAATGTACTGTAAATATTAGGTCATTCAGATAATATTTAAGGGTGTCTCAAGTGAGGTAAATAATTTTCCTTATAACAAAAATTAATTATTCATTACCTAGTAAAAATAAATTAATATTTTTTTAATTAATGTAAATAAACGTTAGTTTTAGTTCATAAGGTTTAAGTGCAGGCGTACTCCAATCGTAATAAGTAAATAATATATTTACTAAATATATTCCAGGGTGTCTTTCATTCAATTGTAGACCACCCATTAATTCTTGCTTTTCCTCAAGCCATACCCCTTTTTCAATGTACCAGGCTGTGACTTCCTATGATCCTCAACAACCTGCAAGAGATGTTGGCGCTGTTCTTCATTCTTCGTAATCTTTGTATTGAAGGCCTGGATCAAGGCAATTCCCCTCTCTGCCATGTCATTGACGACTTTTAGTCCTTCAACTTTAGTCAAACCAGTCTTGAAATCTTCGTCGTCGGGCCAGATCTCTGGTTCCTTGGACAAGAAACCATCATTAATTTTTAGAAGTTCAAAGAGAAGCTTTGATCCTTTCGAGGCAAAGTCCGAGAGCTGCTTTGTTGAAATGGAAGAAACAGCAGGTATTGGGGCTCGCTTTGGAGGATCTTCAGCAGCTTCTTTTTCGAGGATTGATCGAGCGATATTCTTTTTCGTTGTTGCATTGATACCTTTATCAAAGAGTGTGAGACCAATCAAGTACTCGCTGAGGTACCATAAGTGACGACCGAGGACACTAAGGCAGGATGCTGAGATCTTTTCATCGTGGTACTTTGCTAGGTCTTGAAGAAGCTTCAAATCGTTCGCGGGAGCAGATGAAGGACTGCTGGCCGTGAACCACGCGCTGACATATAACTCCAGGGCAAAAAATACAAATCGTTTTAAGTCAGACATTTCACGAGTTGTAAGTCTGAACTGATGGGAAAGCAGCAGGATTTTTAATGAATAAATTACTTTTGCCATCCAACGTGCTCGGTGAAGTGCTCCAGGTCGCCGAAACCTAAAGTTAGGTAAATTACCTCCAAGGATTGTAATCGACAACTCCAAGAATTCACGGTAATCATCCTTCGGCTGATGTTTTGTCAGATATAGATTCCAGCAAGCGATCAGTTCTTCTCGATTCTCATTCAGACTCGATGGAAGGTCTGACAGGGTCTTGTACTTATCTTGGCAAATTGTATTCCACGTCTCTTTGAAGCGGGAGAATAGGAGGATATCTGGACCAGATGATGGTCCCATGCATTCCATGTACGCCTTCTCAACGACAAGTTCTAGGATGTGATGGCGACATGCAAGGTATAAGAGTCGGCGGCCGAGTTTCTGCTCCAAAATTACGCATGCCCCAGACAAGTAACCAGTATTTGAAGCTGTAGTGTCGAAGCTCATAGCTGATACCTTTTCTGACACATTCCATTCTTTGAGCGCAGCATGTACCACCGAGGCGATGACCTCACCCGTTCCTGATGTCAGCTTAGGTACACCCAAGAGCTTCTCGGTATCAACTCCGGTTACGAAAATGGCTAGTCGGTCACACCGACCACCTTCATCGTCTGGTAGAATTTTTCCGTCCCAGTATATATTTATATACTCGTATATACTGTATATTATCATAGGAAATCAAATTCAGTTCCAAATTTATATAATTTAAACATCAAACTATGCCAACAATTAATGAAACTTTTCTAGAACAATTTCCAATAATAATATAATCAATGTATCAAAATAAAAAATATTACCTTAGATATCTTAAAAGAATCGGGAGAGAACTTCTAAGCGTTGTTTTCAGTCAGGCAGTCGTATGCAAAATGAACTTGAAGCACCAAAAGCTGATCATCCAAAGATTGATACACATCATATTATTTAACGATTTATTTATGAAAATTTTAATTTAATGAAATAAATTAATCGATTTGCATAATCTACAGTATGAAATAAAGGAAACAATTCTATTAAATTATATAATACACTTGCATTCTCGAAACATTTTTGTTTTTGAAGCGTTGTCGAAACTCGTTCATTCTTGAAATTTCTTCCGCGCGACAGTTTCATTCATGTGACTCGAGGCACCCCTAAATGCTTTCCGAATTCCATGAGATTTCGTCTACGGTGTTTCCTCATAGGGTGGCAGCATTGGACAAATGGCCGGCAAATTTTTCTGAATTTCAAATTTTATCCCTATAAGAAGTTGTCACCCTAATATATACTGTATATATATATATATATATATATATATATAATATATATATTATATATATATATATATAGCCAAACAACTAGTTTGTTTTGGGGGTAGACTGGAGAGAAATAAAATACTCCACTTCTTTGTTCATGGAAAGTAGTTGCTTAATTGCAAACAACGTTGTCGAAAAGAATAAGAAGAATAATCAATGAGCTTTGTCCAAGAACACAAGGAAACGGAACGCCTCTAGCGACGAAAATCACTGGAGAAAGTGGTCACAGTTGTGAACGTTATCGGCCACTTCCTAAGTAAAATTTAGTGTGTCATCAGGGAAACAATGACAGCTGCAAAGGAACCTGTCTCAATACGAAGTGTCTGCTCACTACTGTTAAAACTTTTCAGGGATATATCCTCCACATACGATGAAAGCAAGGCACCCCTTGCGGTAGAGATGGGATTACTTCACAGAAGGTGGCGTCCAGGGGTGCTAGTGGCAAATTTGGTTCTCCAAACGGTCATTGCTCAGGCCAAAGGCCGGGGCCACCCTTTGCACGGGGCGTTGGTAGACTTGACTAAAGCCTTCGATAGTCTCTCTCACGAGAGCATTCCCGTGGTTGATGGGGGAACGTCTTCCGGTGCGGAGGAGGGTCCCCACTGGTCTTCAGTGCAGTTCTCGAGTGGTCGTTGGGGCAGCTCAGCGAGGTTGTTGGAGTCCCAATAAAGGATCAACGTATGAGCCACCTCGCCTTTGCAGACGACGTGGTTCTTCTTAGTACGTCTCCAATCGGCTTACAGTCCCTTCTGGACTGTTATGCCACAGAGACGGAAAAGACTGGTCTCCGCCCGAATAGCCAAAAATTTTCCACCTTCTTCATCCTATTAGACGGGAAGGGGAAGGGCTGGGTTTGGGGATCCGAGGCGCGCTTTGTTATAGGTGGCACGATCATTCCTGCACTGAAAGTTGGCGACTTTTATTGGCATTTAGGAGTAGATATCGGTATGATTGGGTCCAAGTCGAGAGCCCTCACTAAAGTCCGTAAGTGGCTGGACCGGGTCTCGGCTGAACCGCTCACCCCACAGCAGAAGCTCTGGGTCCTTAGGTGCAAGGTGATACCAGGAGTGATGCATGACTTGGTTCTCAGTCATGTCCGCGTTGGTACCCTGGTGGCACTGAACCACCTGATCCGGGGTCGGATACGGGAGTGGCTCCTTCTCCCTCGCCTTTCTCTACGCGGCTGTGGCTGACGGGGTCTCCGATAATGAAGATCAAACGCATCAGTGGCTTGGTTCGCAGCACTGATCCGGTCGCCAGGGCTTATCCGTGCATCCCTTGGGAGGTCGTCTCATTGCGGCGTGTCCACCTGCCAGACTTCGGGGCCTGGCTCTGCGAACAACTGCAGAGATAAATGATGTGCTCTGTTTAGCACTGGCCGCAACTGTGGACGGTCGAGGGCTGACGGGAACGCGTCAACAGGCCGGCAACGTCTCCCACACTTGGATAAACGACGGCACACGACTTATGGCGGCCAGTGTTTACATCGACGCAGTCAAGGTCCGGGCCGGCGCGCTTCCGACGAGGGAGAGGCGGATAAGGGGTCGGGGAGACCCCCAACCTTGTGAGTGGGGGTGTCATGTGGGAGATAACCTCGCCTATATCCTGCAAGGCTGCCCCACCGTCTCCGCGTCGAACGGCACGACCGGGTGGTGCGATTGGCAGAGGAAGCTCTCCGCGGGGCTGGCGTCGCGGTTGTAATCGAACCCGTCATCCCCACTCTGGCGGGAACTCTACGTCCTGACCTGGTAGTGTCGCGCAACAATGAAGTTACCATCATCAACGCCCAGATCAATGCGGACACTTGCTGCACGACCTTTGAGGAGGCTCACCTACGTAAGGTTCGTCGTTACGACGAGTCGGACGTTAGGTAATGGGCCCTCGATTGGGCATGACAACAAAATAATGATTGTCAGCTTGCCAAGGTGACGACGTCACTAACCATCTCGTGGCGTGGTTTGATTTACGCTGGCTCTGTACAAGACCTTAAGGCTTTAGGCCTTGGAGCCGGCATTATGAAGCTCGCAGTGGTCAGAAATCTTGAAGGATCGGTTTACATCTGGAGGTTTCGGAAACGGCGTGGCATGAGGGGCGGGAGGAGGATGAGGCGACCGCCTAGCCTGGGTCCTTAATCCTCGGGGGAAGTTGGGTTTAACTCCGATCCCGGATCGGCCTCAAGCTCTAGGTCGAGGTTCGGTAGGGGGCGCAGCTTCGCGTAGGACTGCAACAACAAATGCGATCTTAGCTTCGGCGCTCTATGATGATCCTGTAATGGCTTGCATGGTATAGCCCAGGTCTGCCGGGGATTACCCATGCGTGGGTATTCCTGGTGGCTGCTGCATTACCAAGTAGTATGCCTTGTAATAGAGCGCCACAATGGGGGTAAAAAAGTCCTAAGGAAATACCGGCATATTGGTACATAATAATTAGCCTAGTAAAAGGCAGAACGTAATTTTCCTCTCTATTTTTATGATTTGTGGCATTTTTTGCATATAATGATAATGTCAAGCTATATTATGGCATGATATAATGTGCGGTATATAATAAATTCACGTTACTTCACTTACCCGTCTCATTTGAGACTCGCTGGTCTGGTCAAACTACTTTATAATAATACTTCATTTAGACTTGGAATATTAAAAATTTGAAATCACAATTAGAAGCCAGTGCTTTCATCTCAGTCTATTTGTTCCCACCTTCCAAGTATCAACTTAAAAAAATGAATAAAATTTGGATAAATGGAGATGCGGAGCGGTTCTTCCGTACGCTCCCACAGCACTACACCTCTGGTGACGTTCATTTACTTTATCGAGCAGAAATAATGATATGGAAAGATAGCCATCTCTGGCATATAAACCTTGCAATTATGCAGTGGTTTTGTAGAACGATCCTGTATTACAAGCAGCTAGCAGGCCTGAGTCTCTGGAGCATTTGCAGGAAGGTACAGGAACATGCATTATACTTTCTTTCCAGATAGAGCTGAACTGCCGCCACTTGTAAATGAGAAAATGTCAAAGGAAAATATTCAAATATCTAAGCTCTGTTCTAAGAAAAATACCCTGTTCTTGAGATGTAAAAACTATCCGGAATAGTGACAATAGCTGTGTGAAAGCAGCGACTTTCACCAAACGGGTAAAAAACTTTCCGTAGGAAAAAAATTCAGAACCTCAACCGGCAACTTAAGGATAGGACACTGATCACGGTGTTGGGGGCCGCAGCAGCAGCCCTATAGGCATCACCTTCTCGTTTTGACTTTAAAAATGGGGTGATCAGAACGAAAGAGACGGAAGTGCAGGAATTGAAATTTGCCATATGCCAACTAAGGGAACATTACTTCCCCTTCCTGTAACACGCCATTAATAGTGGAGTTTTATCATTTGGACTTTTTGGAGCAAAATAGATCGCTTCTTTATTTTATTCTAGTTAACTTCAGGCGATTTTTTCAACTCTTACGGAAGATCCTCCTTTATGCATTATTTTTCTAATGGAATTTGTTCATTTTGAAAATATGTAACTGAATAAAGCCTTAAGCATTCTGTAACATTTACATTCTCTCTCTAAAGGATGGGTTATTATTACTCAATATGGGTTTCATAAATAATAGTGATTGCTAAATATATAAATAACAAATGAAAGTAAAACTAATCAATAAATACCTTAAGAGGGAACATTCCAGTTTGTTTTTCAGAGACAAATAATCAATTGAGAGGTATGATGTGGATTTGTATTCTGAGAAATGAAACCAAATCTTATTTATAGGGACTTCAAATTCCTTTTCCTTCTTATCTTCGAGGCCGAGATTTATGCAGTCTCCTTTTCATCATTTACCCTTAATCATTTCCCCTCTTTAAACGTTTCTATCATCTTAGCTTAATTATTGTTTTTAATGATCTGTTCCGAAATCTGCTTTCCACGTCAATACACATTTTTCTATTCTTTATAGAGAGAGCCACGCCTTAGAAAATAGGTTGAACGGAACCGCTCTGTGGCTGAACCCATGTAATAATAGATTCATAACCTCGAAACAAATCGTTATGGTGAGTATTCTTCGTCTCCTTAGTTCATTGACTTATCCTTTGCAGTGCTAAAAGGTCATGAGAAATGGTAAACAATTTGCAACTGCTTTGCCATTTATTTCAGAAGTTTTACCCGTAGGCACTATCTAAATCACTATTAAAGGAATGTCATACTAAATTTTTAAGCAAATTTCTGAATATATTTTTGTCAATTTCCAACTATTTTTCCGATTTAACGATATCATTATTTTAAGGTTTCGACTTTTAGTAAATGTGACTGTTCTTTTGCGTAAAAGTTCCTTTGTTCTTTTGCGTAAAAGTTCCTTTGTTCTTTTGCGTAAAAGTTCCTTTGTTCTTTTGCGTAAAAGTTCCTTTGTTCTTTTGCGTAAAAGTTCCTTTGTTCTTTTGCGTAAAAGTTCCTTTGTTCTTTTGCGTAAAAGTTCCTTTGTTCTTTTGCGTAAAAGTTCCTTTGTTCTTTTGCGTAAAAGTTCCTTTGTTCTTTTGCGTAAAAGTTCCTTTGTTCTTTTGCGTAAAAGTTCCTTTGTTCTTTTGCGTAAAAGTTCCTTTGTTTTCTTTATACTTTCCCCTTTTAAAAGCCGATTAGCGAAAACAAATGCTTCGTAAGCAATTAATATCATCTATTCATAAGATTTAAATGGATAAATATAAACACAAAATGTGAAAAAAGTAGACGAATTTAACGCCATTACATTACCCCAAATGACTCATCATAATTTCGGACGAAGGACTTCAACCGCGTTAATGGTCGATTAAAAAGAGAAGAATTCACCGTTATTAATTATGTTTAGAGTGTCTTTATCGTTGTATTTTTGAAGGAAACTTCGGACGTGTCCATTCGAAGACTTTTACCGAGTTATGCAATGTTGGGGGAAGAGAAATCGATCTTGATTAAGATTGTCACGTGACCTCAAATGACGAGCAAAAATTCGTACATCATTTTACTGAAGTCTGTAGTAAATGTATGTGAACAATATAAGGTTGTAAACAATATAAGGTGGAACAAATGGTTAATTAAGAGGATTATGAAATACGGTAATTTTTTAAATTACAAAATTTAACGTACAAATTAAGGATTATTAATGTGAAATAAAAAGGAAACCGCGGATGAATTTATTATTTCATTTAGAAAGTAGTTATGCAAAATTTTAATACATTTTTTTAATTAAAAAATGTCAACTTTAGTAATTAAAGTCATTTATAAACATCAAAATAGTAATTTGAATAACAATGCACATCTCGTGTGTGTGTGGTGTGTGTGTGTGTGTGTGTGTATTGCAAACCCACAAGGAAAAGGAAAAAGATTCCAAGGCCTTTCGTTTATTCAGAAGTACACCTCGTCAGAGAATGAAGGGAGAAGGCGAAATGCCCAAAATATATACAACGGGACGGAAACAAAAACATTAGCACATAATTAACAAGAGTTAATGAGAGGCAGAAGGAATTTTAACATGATACTGTCAAAGAACCTGGAATGCTTTGGATTTGATGGGAGGAAAGATAACACTAACTAAAAATGGAAAGATAAAAGAAGAACACTATGTTATTGTGAAAGAACCTGGAAGCATCTCTGTAGACAATGTCATACCAGATAATGGAACTGCTCTCACTGCATAGCAGAAGAGTTGATAACTATTATTACCGACTCGAACAGCACAGATACTATCAAAGCTTTACTGTGTGATCAAAGCTTTACTGTGTGATCAAAGCTTTACTGTGTGATCAAAGCTTTACTGTGTGATCAAAGCTTTACTGTGTGATGGTACTCCTGTAATTACAGAAAAAATTGGTGGAGCCATAAAACTAGTTGAAATTTATCTTAACAGAGCAGTGCAGTGGTTGGTGTGCCTCTTGCATTTGAATGAGCTGCCTTTTATGCACGTCTACAAAGTCATTGATGGTAAAACAACAGGTCCAAATACTTTCGTGGGTTCAGTTGCGAATAAACTGAAAACAGATTTAACAAAATTGGAGGTAGTCAAAAATTCTCGCGTAAAGGGAAACATTAAAGAAATTCCAGTAAATGTAGTGAAAGAGGTAAGCAGTGATCAAAGATATCTCTAGGATGTGTGTCTGGCAGTGCAAACTGGAGACGCTTCTCAAGATCTGTCCACTCGATCCCCAGATACCCTTCACCATGCTCGCTGGCTAACTCTAGCCAACATGGTCCTTCGATTATATATCTCAACGCCAAATCCTGATAAAAACCTTCAAGATATAGTCAAGATTATTATGCAGTTCTATGCTCCAGGGTGGTTTTGAATAAAATCTCATCCTAATACAACTGATGGTGCAATTGGTGCATATACCTTTTGGCATTTAATGTGCTTGCTTCGAAATTTACATGAACATAGATCAATCATAGAACCAGTATTAAAGAATAATGCCTACTTTGCCCACTCAGAAAATTTACTCGTATCAATGGTAACTGACAAGACTAGAAATTAGGGAGCAAGCTATTCAGAAAATCATCCTTTCAAGAACGGGATTTTCAGGAACCAGAAACTTTGAGTTGCCTCAAACCCTCAATTTCCAATCTACTGACTACACCGAGATGATCGATTGCCCAAGAGAGATCATTACTCCACCGCTGCTAAACAATTTTAGCGACGATGAACTACTACAGGCTCGATGTAAGCCACTGGGGATAGCTTCTTTTCCATGCCACAGTCAAAGTGTGGAAAGGGCAGTGAACCTAGTAACAAAGGCATGTCAGGAAAGAATAGGATATGACAACCGTCAAAAGTTTATCTCAAACTCATTAGAATTAAGGTAAAAACTGTTCAAGTTTGAATGGAAGGCCCAATGGAATGAGTAAGAAACATATGAAATAAAATTTCCTAATGATATTGAAAATTTCTTCCCTTTTGATGTGTTAAGGAACAATGAAAAAGTGAATTGAATTTTAGCACATTTATTATGCCTTAATTTTTTCTTCGAAATATATTATTGTACTTAATTAACTTTCATAATACTGTACAGTATTAAATAAAATATTATACGTTAATAAAGATTTATGTCATCAAAAAACCTGAATGTAGAGTAAGTCTCGTATAAATGGAATATTCTTCAATATAGGTCAAAAAGTGAAAAATTGTGCCAGGGGTAGGCGGCTTTAAACAGCGAAAATAATTCAAACCCCTCACAATATGTATCCGGCCTAATGTACACCGTCCACAGCAATTCAGACAATGATGGAGATGTAGGGACATCTGAGGCGGAGCACTGCAGAAGGAATCCTGTGGTGTGTGTGTGTGTGTGTGGATATTTGTTAATAAGATACATTTTCCTATGGATTTTGCACGCCATTCTGACTGTGGACGTGCTTTTGAATACCTATGTTATTATCACTATTAATATCATTATTATTATTGTTATTACCATTGGCTGTAAGACTTTACTTCAGGTCTGTGCCTTCGTCAACTGGCAGGCTGTACACATCCCCCTCGCGCTTCATCCCCGATTAACGAGCATGCTGCGCCAGAGCTACTGATTGATATTGATGCTGTGGCTGGACCGTCTGCAGGGACACCCCTTATAAAAGATTACGGCTGCTCACACATGCACAGTTAGCCTGGCATTGTTATTATATTATTACTGTACTATCAAGTGAATCTTACCCTTTCCTACTTTACAGTTTGGATTATTCCAATGCGCATCTCATCGAATTGCCCGCACACAGTATGGATGGATGGCCAGCCCTGTCTGTGAACCGATCATGGTTTGTAGACCGATCATGGACTGAAATAGATGTCAACTTGACACCTACGCCGCCCAGTCCTTCCACTGATCCTAGTCTACACTTGTCTACAGACAGCACTATCCCGTGGTCAGCTGAGGACATCTCCCAGCCTCGCCGAGATCTGTTGCAGCACCACGTTTGCGATGTCGTCTTACCCGAGCATCATGCGCTCCCAATGCATCGGGGCATCGATTCGGGATTTGAACGAGCGAGCTCAAGTGTATCCACAGTCCTCTTCGATGAAGAAGGTGAGACTGAGGCACTGTCTCCAGATATTTCGAAAATGATTTCTGATGGTTTGTTATTGCGATCGATTTTGTCCGATTGTTTTTTTAAATAAATGCTAAATAATTAATTAGTTTATTTACCCTGTATAAAAACCCTTCCTTCATCATACTATTTTGCTAATAAAACAGAAATTAGCTGTTGGTGTTTCTCTTATCAAAGTTGTGTCGTGTGTATATATATAAGAAAGATAAATTGTATATCAAGTTAATCTTTATATATTGCCGAATAACGTAGCATAAGACTATGTTAGTTAAGATATGGGATTAATGTGTTTAGTAAAATGTAACATTCAAAGCAAAAGGGACCAAGATGAAACAAAGCAAGAGAGAGCAAAAACTACCATCCTTGCGGGAATAGGATCAGTACATTCCCGCTAATATTCTTTCTTAGGCTTTTAGATTAGATTAGGTTAGGTAGGTTACCCTTGGATAAGATAAATAAAAAGTATTGACAATAATATTTGGCTCAACTTCTTGTTCAGAAGATGAGGTGTGAATACTTTATTTGTGATGGGAATAATGCTGCGAGCTGCTCGTACCCTGAATGGGCGGGTAGTGTTTCGTAAAGCAGTGACACCTTTACAAGAATCTATAGTAACTGTAAACTGCAAAATATATGTATACGTACAAGATTCCAAACTGTAGTCTACACGTTACCTAAACCTAACCGGGTGTCACGAGAATTGTAACCTTCAATTTTATTCAATCTCTCAAAATAAAAGTTAAAACAAATTACTTTTACTTTCGTTTTAAGTAACTTCAACATCATTCTAGTTCTGTCTTTACGATAAGCAACTCTCATTCCATTTTGGTCTTTTTATAGCTATTTATTAGTTTTAATACCTCCTGGCACTGGATGTCAATAGGTACCACAGTAACAAATTGGGTTAAGCGTAGAACCAACGGGGAAATGAGGCGAAGTCAGACTTAATTAAACAGAGATTAGTGTTAACAAGGGATATATGAATAAACCATCTCCGAAGTCATTTCTCAAGGATTGTAAAATAAGAGGAAATATTAACTTTTATTACTTAAAACACCGTTGATGAAATAAAAAATAAATTTGGTGTTTTCAGATTTCCAAGTATTATGTGTATTTCAGATTAAAAATGCCGAATGGTTAGGTAGGTTAGGTTAAGTTAAGTTAACTGTAGCGCTCTTTGCACTGCATGCACTTCAGACTCACAGACTCCATCGTTAATAATTAAAAGAAATTTTGAATTATTAAGAGTGCTCGACCAAAAATATTTTCATTGGATAAATTTTAACCCTTTACTTGCCTACGTCCGTATTTTGGGTGGGCTTTGCCCTTCACAGTTAGATTGAGTTGTTCAGCAGCTTCTGGTCTGCTAAATTGCATTATGGGTGCCTCTAATCTTCTACGTTCAGTTGTGTTTGTGACAATACGCCGATTTAGAATATGGCTGTATGTTTGATTTGGTGTTATAGCGTTTATTTAAATTAATCTGACTGAGTAATATGGCAATGATGGAATGCGTTTAGAAAAATAGTTGTCAGATTCTCCACGTAGTTATTGCTCAGTCATTAGATTGCTAAGTTATTAAACAGGTAATTCCAATTAATTTAGTATATACGATATGCTCTAGGGCCTAGGCGGTGTCCAATAGAAATTCCATGCTAGCCACACTTATGGTTTTCTATTTTTCGTATTCGCCACATCATAAAAAAGGATTAAAAAACATATTACAAACGACATTTCAAATAATTTATTATTAATATTAAAGATAAATATTAAAAAAAGTATTAATAATATCGCCACAACGCAACAGCCTATTCGCCACATGTCATGTGGCGAGTGGCGAACGTATTGGACACCGTTGCTGTAGGGTATATATTAGGGTGTGTGTGTGTGTGGTGTGTGTGTATATATATTTGTTAACCCCCACTTCTATGGCCTTGGTTGTTTCGAAGTCGACGGGGGTTCTGGTTAGGAGGCAGCAACGGATTTGTTACTCACAATAGTTTCTTCTATACTACTCTCCGATTTCTTCTTATAGTGGATCGGAGGATTCTGTGAAAACTTACTAAATTATCTGACGGTTCACCGATTCTTCTTATAGCGTATTGGGAAATTATTTTTCTCTACTTTATGGACTGAGTTCTCAGACGAGAGCACGGCTCGGAGAAGATAAAAAACTTTCTTTTAATGTAATTTACTGCTAAAATGTACAGGCAATGCTCAGCCTCTAAGTTTAATTTACAGGAGGAAGGGTTCGACCTCTTTCGACTATGGCTCAGGCTGGAATTTAAAAGTCTCTTAGTTTACAAGTACAAGCATCATATAAGTCTAAATGTTGGGGGAGTGCAGTTGAAGGTTAATTCCCCCCCCCCCCCCGTTTAATGGAGATCTACGTTAAGCCTAATTTTAAACACGATCAGAATTTTGAAAGATTCCAAAATAAACAAAAAAAAAATAAAAAAAATAATCGCAATATCGCCGAGTATACATTCCTAAATGGCGACAATTTCGTAGTAGTACATTGAGTACAATCTAAGTACATTATTAAGTACATTGTAATTTTGGTTTACTACAACTATGATTATAATTACGAATTAATTCACATTCACTATTATCGTCAATTACAGTTTCATTAAAGTACATTAATTACATCATTAATTATTACAGTTAATTACAATAAACAGTTAACTATAGTTTTTTTTAGTGTTTCATATTTATAGACAATTAGGTGTAGGAGTACAACAAAGTACATGGGCACATACGGTGTATATATATATATATATATATATATATATATATATATATATATATATATATATAAAGGGTGATCCAGAGAAATGGACCAAAAGAAACCCCTGTAACTCTTAAAGTATAAGTCCTTTTATAAAATCATACGCATCATTCGAAAGAGGATAGTTACAAGTTTGTACGGGATTGTATAGGTTTTGACAATACAAGACAAGATAAGATACAAAACAAAATAAAAGTGTTAGTTAAAAACTAACCCTTCAAGATGACTGCATGGACTGTGGAACAGCTGCGTTTCATAACTGAGCAATATTTGAGCATGGAAGAAGTGTAGTTTCAGCTCAAAGATCTTTCAAGACAAATTTTCAGATGTCAAAATCACCTTCTAAGAAAGTAATCCGTCGGTGTGTCAGAAATTTTTCCCTAACTGGCAGCATTGGAAAAAGAAAACCAACTGGAAGAGTGCGCACAGCAAGGATAGACGAGATCATTAACAGAACTCATGAAATTGTACAGGATAATCCTAACATAAGCATCAGACGTGCTTCTCAGCTGTTAGGAGTTGGATATGGAACAACACACCGTATATTCAAGCAAAATTTAATGCTCTTTCCATATAAAATTCAAACAGTGCAACAACTAAACGATGGAGATTTCGCACGAAGACGACAATTTGTCAATGGATCCAACAGAAGGTAAATGACACCACCAATTTTCTAGCAACTTTGATTATGTCAGACGAAGCCATTTTCACTTGAATGGAACTGTAAACAAACAAAATTGTCGTTTCTGGGCAACAGAAAATCCAGTGAATATTACCGAAGTCCCGTTGCATAGTCAGCGTGTAACTGTTTGGTGTGGTCTTACTGCATCTCAGATCATAGGGCCGTACTTTTTCGAGGATTCCACCGGAAACACGGTCACTGTAAATGGTGATCGCTATGAAAAAAATGTTGACCGATTTCCTTATTCCTAAATTAGAGATCTTTGTCTAGAAAACCACTGGTTCCAACAAGACGGAGCTACCTGCCATACCACGAGGAACTGCATGGCAGTTTGCGTCAAACGTTTCCAGGCGACTTAATCTCAAGATTTGGAGACGTTGAATGGCCCGCAAGGTCTCCGGATTTTTCTCCTTAGATTATTATCTCTGGGGATATTTAAAGAGTAGGGTTACAGAAATAACCCAACGACTTTGCAAGAATTGAAGGCCGCCATCACAAATGAGATACAGGCCATACCACCGCACCACTCTTGCAAAAGTGATGCAGAACTTACAAGCGAGAACACTGGAATGCTTGGCAACTAATGGAGCACATTTGAAAGGAGTCATTTTAAAAAATAAATATTTCATAATAAACTTGTAACTCTACTCTTTCGAATGATATATAGTTTTTATGAAAGGAATTAAATATTAAGAATATTTGGCTTTTTTTTATGGGTCCCATTTATCTGGATCACCCAGTATATAAAACAATAATGTTTTATAAATTAGAAGCAAGCGAGAGGAGATTTTCATCTCAGAAGCGCTCGCTTCCGCTGTGGTTAGCAGAATTCGAACACTTGCATAAACACTTATGAGATTGCGAGAAATTAATTAATTTAAAGAAAAGAAATAAAAAGAATACACGTGAACGTATGTACATGTACGTAACTATGTACGTAATCATGATGATCAGGGGACATGTACGAATGCACAAAGTATTGTACACATATGGTAATCACACAACAGGTTGACAATGGTAGACAATAGGTAGCTGAATGACTAATTGATAAAATTAACAAAAGATAAAGGTCAAGAAAGGACATGGATGTATGAATGAACAACATATAAATAATGACGTATAAAGTGTACAGTTTTTTATTATGTGTTAAAGAATTTACCTACATTGTATACTAGAAATATGATGAAGGGAAATTAATGACGGGGAAATGTGAAGGGAATTAAGCTACTTTATGACGTCATAGTTATTCAAATTTGCCATACGTCAATTCATAATTAATAACGCCATAGTTATATTAATTTGTACGTACAGTACAAGTCATTATTGGGAGAATTTAGAAGAGATGAATTAGAGAAATACAGTAATGAATAAAGTAGTACAAACAAGGGTTCCAATCATGCCACATGCAATGTGTATGCATAATCTAATAAAATTTAGGGATGAGGGTTAGATGCAAGACAACCATAATTAATTATAGTAAATTCTATAATAAATGGAAAATGGAGATATGGGCAGTGGTGGGCACGCGCAACAATTTTTGTAGCGCCGCAACCGCACTCTGCTGAAATAGTTGCGCCGCACGCGCAAAGCGAACCCTTTTCAAAAAGTTGCGCGCCGCAAAGCGCAAGCGCAACCAAAAATGTGCGCCGCAAGTTGCGGCGCAACTGCCCACCTTTGGATATGGGTAATATTGTGATGGATATGTTAAACGATCTAAACCGTCGATTGTCTTGTTTGTACTTTAAGGGAATGAAATTAAAGGACATTCGCTTCTCACAACGAACCTTCAATGACACAAAACTGGATTCGACTTAACCATAGAAATGGTAGGTCGCATGGTTGTGAAACTGCAAAATAGAAAGCAACAAATAAATTTTTATCCAAAACTCGCGTTAGGCGACTTTTGGTTCTTATGTAAAATGAATATTTGATTATATAGGAATTATTCATTGTTCATTGTTACACACACACAACACAACACACATAATATATATATATATATATACGAAAACATTTACTTTTGCATAATTAACTGTAGATATGATAGTTGTGTTAAAATGTAGGTTGAGTTACCGCCTAATTTTTATTGCGAAAGAATCAGTGTTTAATTTTAATGTTTAATAATAATGTTTAAACGTTAGTATATACGGTATATACAGGGTGTTTCAGGAGGAAAGGTCAATACTTCGGGAGGTGATAGTATCGGTCATTGTGAGAAGAAAAGTTCATATGACGTGTGTCTAATTCTGAATGGTTACGGAGATAGAGCCGTTTGAATCTGATGCGCGCGCAGCTCTTCCTCCCCCTTCCTCCCCTATAATCTTGAACCATGTAAGCTGTAATGTAAGCATGTAACATAAGCCAATCGACAGTTGACTGTTGTGAGTGACATTGTTGGTTGTTTGAAACAGTGTTAAGAATGCCCCACACCTTCACATGCCGAATATGCAGATATAGTTATGTCTACGGTTTTTGCGATGGAAGTGCAAACAGCTGCTGTTGCAAGAATACCGTCGACGGTTTCCGAACCGCAGAATTCCGGATCGAAGTGTGTTTACCAGGGTTTCAACACATTGCGTGAGATTGGTACACTTCCAGCGCTCATGTTTCATCTGAACGTGAAGGTCAACAAATGTGGATGAAGTGGAAAACATTCTTCAGTTGGTAGAGCGTAGTCCTACTACTAGCTCACGAAGAATTTCTACACGTCTCGGTTGTACACACACACAAAGTATGGCGAACATTACGTGAGAAGGCTTGCATCCATATCATGTACAGCGTGTACAACACCTTTAACCAGGAGACGTTTGCCATGCGACTGGGATTTTGTCATTGGGTAAATGCTAATCGCCGATTGCTTCGATTAATACTGTTCACCGATGAAGCTATTTTCACCCATGACGGTATCACCAACACTCGTAACTCTCATCGGTGGTCAGACGAAAATCCAAATGCCACTGTGGAAACAAATTTTCAACATCGCTTCTCCGCAGTGTGGTGCGGTATCATCGATGATCAGCTGATTGGCCCTGTTACTTTGGAGAATCGTCTTACAGGACAAAGTTACCTAGAATTTCTGCAAAATGAATTGCCAGGACTATTGGAAGATGTTCCTTTGGCTACACGCGCTGGTATGTACTTTCAGCATGACGGAGCTCCTCCACATTCTACCCGTCTGGTGATGCAATACCTACATCAACTTCCCTGGTCGATGATCGGCCGCGGTGGTCCCATTCAATGGCCACCAAGGTCTCCAGACTTCTCTCCGTTAGATTATTGTTTGTGGGGGTGGATTGAAAAGTCAAGTTTACAAAAGAAAGGTGGATACACGAGACGAATTGCTCGCGCGCATTTTGGATGCTGCTGCCCGCATAAAGGAACGTCAAGATCAACTCAGACGAACAACATCGCACACGAGTTGCAAAGTGCATTGAGGTTGACGGTGGGATTTTCGAAAACGTATTGTAAACTAACAAATTTGTCATTTCTGTATCTGATACCATTCAAAATGCCAATGTTTAAACATTAAATGGTTTCTCTTTCTTGATTACATTAACAATGCTTTTGTATTTGTAGATTCAAACAGCTCATCTTCGTAACTATTCAGAATTAGACATGTCCATATGAACTTTTTTTCTCTCACAATGACCGATACTATCACCTCCCGAAGTATTGACTTTTCTCCCTGAAACTTATATATATATATATATAATATATATATAATATATATATATATATATATATATATAAATAACTAGATAGATAGAGGGCAAGAGATGACGACAAACCCGTGTAATACGTAAAGGCAGAAATTTGAATACCCTTTAAGAAAAAAACAATGAATAACTTTGCACTTCAAACGAGTTTTCGCCATATATACCCAGGGTACCCATTTATCTGTTAGCTACGTTCTTTATCGTGTGGAGGATTATTATTGTTAGTATTATTATTTTAACCCTTTGCATGCCTACGTCCCTATTTCAGACCCCTTCCTGTAAGTCTGAAAATAAAAGACAGAAATGAAAATAATGCAGTAATGTCGAAGTGGAGCTACAAGCAGACGTTTTCACCTTGGTGGATCATATATATATACACACACGTAACAGTCACTGTGGAAGGTTTGATAGGTTGACGCTGAACAGTGTTAATTTAAATTAGTTTTTAGCACTATTTTAATTTGGCATTATTATTATTAGTATTATTTTAGGCCATTGCATGTCTACGTCCATAAGTGGGAACATGCCTTGAATTCAATCTACTTTTTAAATACAGTTTTGCCCTTTTAAGATACTCAGAATAAATATACCGTACCTTCATGCTAGTATACTAAAATTGACATTAACCATAATTCATTGCATGATGAGAATAAATTACAGTTTTTCAATCCGAGCTTTTCAACCACGAATTCTTCTTCACAATGCATATCGACACGTATTTAATGTCAAAATAACAGATTTCAAGTGTTTGGTTTGGGTGATGTAGATATAGGGATTAAAATTTGATGACCGTTTTTAATGTCAAGGATAATTTTTGCGTCAACAAGTCGCGCGAAATTTAAAAAAAAACAAGCGATTGGGTCAAATCTCCATAATAAATCGTGGCGCCAAAATTTGGCTTTTGTTTTTCGTGAAAGGTATGTTAAAGTAAAAATAATAAAAAACTTCCTATATCTCAGCCATACATCCCGGCATGCTTTATATACATAATGAAAACAACCACGAAGGAAAAAGGAAACACAGAATGGTGCTCAAGCGCTTTCGTCTGATGACATCCTCAGTGTTCCTCAGGATGTCATTGGACGAAAGCGCTTGAGCACCATTCTGTTTCCTTCGTGGTTATTTTCATAAAAAATTATTCACGTGTTACTTTCGTGATATATATATATCTTATACGTAAAGTAATTCCCACACACACTAGTCCTAAACCGTTTCAAATCCAACTTCCAACAATTGTTGCGAGTTGGGTTATCATTTAAACTAAAAATGCTTCTAAAATCGACATCGTTGAACCCGCGTAAGAGCTTGAAAACCTCGATCAGTTGACCGCGCAGCCTCCGAGTTTTCAGCTAAAACAAGTTCAGGGCGCGTAAGCGTCGATTGTAGCCCATATGCCTAACGGAAGGGATTAACTTTGTGTCCCTCGCTTGCACTCGCTCCAGCCTCTCAATATCTTTCCTGAGGGTGGGCGACCAGAACTGCACAGCATAACTCCAGGTGCGGCCGAATCAGGGAATTGTACAGAGTGCACACGCTCCTCCTTCCGAAACTGAAATTGCCTCCTGATATAACCCAACAGCTTCTGGGCTTTCTTTTCCACCTCTACGCACTGTTTCGCAAACTTAAGGTCGCTGCTATTAGCACACCTAAGTCCTTTTCCAAATCAGTCACCTCGATATTACTCCCCAACATCGACTAGTCCGACTTGGGATTGGTGTAGCCAATGTGCATCACTTTGCATTTACCCAAGTTAAACGGCATTTGCCATTTTTTGGACCACTCTCCTACCCTACCAAGGTCCGCACGCAGTTCCTCGATCGCTTCGAGCGTCTCAACATTGGCCCCAAGCTTGGTGTCATCAGCGAATTTGGCGATCCGACTGACGATGCCACCGTCGATATCATTTATGTAAATGATAAACAACAGTGGCCCCAAAACGGAACCCTGAGGAACCCCACTAGTGACCGAGGCCCAACCCGAACTAACCCCTTTAATTACAACCCTCTGCCGCCTATTCTTCAGCCAGTTTTCAATCCACCTACCTACTTCCCCACCGATACCCATCGCGCGCACTTTCGCCATTAGCCGCCGGTGAGGTACCTTATCAAAGGCTTTCTCAAAGTCGAGAAAGTATATCAATCGCCCTATTCTTATCATACTCACTCAACATGACGTGGAAAAACTCTAGCAAGTTGGTGAGACACGACCTATGCCGTCTAAACCCATGTCGGGAGTCCCCAAGCAGCTTGTAGAAATCCAAATGCTCAACGATCCTATCCGCTATTATGCCCTCTAATAATTTACCTACAACTGAAGTGAGACTAAAGGGACGATAGTTCCCTGGACTTTCGTGATCCCGTTTCTTAAAGATAGGGGTCACATTGGCTTCCCTCCAGTCACCAGGCACCTGGCCTGTCTCCAACGATTTGTTGAAGACTGTAGCCAGGTGGGGAGCCACCTGGTCGCGCACCTCCCGCAACACTCTGGGGAGAAACTGATCTGGCTCAGGAGCCTTAAACGCGCTGTTTGTCTAGTCTATCAGCAACGACTGTCGCGGTACATCGAACACTATCCAGGCCAGCACCTTCATGCCTGACGCCTGGCTCGGGGATGACGCGGGTGTCCTCCCTGGTGAACACTCCCGGAATATACTCATTACGCACATTAGCGATGTCCGCGTCGGAGGTCCGCAGAACGCCGCTGCGGTCCTTTAACGGACCTATCATGCTTCTAATGGGCTTTCTACTATTATTGTAACTGAAGAACTCCTTAGGGTTCCCCTTGTAGAGGCTTGCCACTAGCCCTGTTCAAAAATCAACTTTTTCTTATTTTCATAGGTTTCTGTACTTTTTCCCATGCTTTTTGACCTGGAAAGGCCGAGAATCACAACCATTTTGACCTAGGTTGTTGGGAAGCATTGCCGCATGGAGCTTTAAGTTTTCTGCCTTGAAATCGGCCAAAAGCACCAGTTCCGGGGTCCCTTGAATCATGTTTTGCACTATAACTTTTTATCTAAACAAGATAGAGCAACAAAATAGGCACCAAATTAAAGTGTTTTTAATCCTCTTTCTAACTTATACAATTATGATAGTCTTGGAACAAGAAATAGCACATTGGTACATACAAAGATTTCAGAAATATCACAAAATTCGTTTTCTCACACTTAAGGCAGACAAGGCGCCTTATTCATGACACAAATTTGAGATTAACATTTTGTCACAAGTCTAATCGATCAAGAAGTGAAAGCATTACATGATGATTAATTTCATAATGACATTTACACAGTCAGTTGTTAAGAGTTTGTTTCTTGAAGCTGTCAAAGCGGCGTCTGTTGAACTCTACAGCTTGAAGGAGATAGTCCCTTTGCTTGGCATCTGTTATTATGACATTTGCAAAGTCGCTCATCATCTTGACACCACGTTCAGCAATGTCATTCACCGCTTTCAGATTCTTAACATAGTCCAACGCTTTTCTGTAGTCCTCATTCTGTGGCCAAGACGTGACAGGTTCCAGAAGCCACTCGGATCCAATGTTCAGTGTGTCCAGCAGGAAATGTGATTCTGGGCCAATGAGATCAACCAGGGTGGTCTTAGCTGTGACTCTCTGGAATAGAGGCTTTCCTGTTCTGAAGCTGTCTGGCTTCTCAGTGGCATGTAACTGGGCAGCAATGTCGTGCTTCAATGTGTCACTCAATCTACTGCTGAACAGGGCAAATGGCACGACTTCCTGCGTCAGGTACCATTTGTGTGTTTTCCATCTTATTAAGTACTGCATCAGCAAGCTCTGGGTCAGTTTTCTTGTACTTCAACATGTCCTGGATTAGACTTAGATCATTCACGGGAGCATCTGCGGCAGACATTGACATCATCCATACAGGAGTGTAGAACAGCGCAAGGAAGGTGTTGAGTCTTTCCAGCTTTGATACAGTGTCTTCGTCGTACTCAAGTTGATCTGCAAACATCAGCATTTTCATGGAGTACAGGTTTCTGGCCATCCATCTGGCCTGATGATTGGCGCCTGGTCGACTCCAGTGAATACCTCGAGGCGGCGTTCCTCCAAGAACAATGACTGTCAGTTCAGCCATTTCCCTGTAGTCGGCTCTTGGAAGCCTTTCTGCTGTTAGAATGTCTTGGAGTATTTCTTCACTGTTCTTCTTCTTTTCCTTCAGCCATTTGCTGTTGATAGCCAGCATCTCTGGGTTTTCCTTGGACAAGTCCGTCCAAACATCCTTCAGATGCTCAAACCAGGGATTATCTGGCCCCTTCACCTTCCCAAACAGCTTCTCCCAAACTGCTCCTACTAGGATTTCCAGGATGTGATGTCGACAGGCCAGATAAAACACCTTTTTGTTCAGCATTTTCTCTAGCAGTAACATTATCCGTAAGTTCCCATGTCTCCAGTAAATCCATTGAAGCCTCAGCCTGAGCTGTGCCAGAAGAATTGTCGATGACAGGTACTCCCAATAACTTTCCTTCAGTGTATGAAGGTGGACCAGACACTAGCACAGCTAAAGTCTCTGAGGTACTTCCAGGTTCACTGCCCAAGACATCTTTGAGCAACTTTCCATCCCAGTGTAAGGCAGCGTACTGTGGGGGGTTTTCACAAAACTTGGACATGTGACTCTGGCTGATATTATACCTGGACAGCATTCTGTTGCGACGTGTTGTTGAGGTTGAGATGACGAAGTTATCCAGATCAGCCCCTCCAGCTTTCAAGGTGGCAGAAACCATGGCAGTAACTTGATTGTCTGATAAACCAAGACGATCAGCTGTATTGCAGATGACATCACATTCCATGACCTTCCTTGGAAACGTCAAAGTCACACTAGTCACAGTGTCTTGATGGTGAGAACATCCAGGACGAGGCTGATGGTAATCCATGTCCTCTGTGTTAGCGTCGTTGTCAGTTGAGCCACCCCAGGTAATGTCATCCACATGAACAACTGCCTCTTGTTCTGCTGCAGCTGTAAAATAGTACAACATGTTAAGACAGTAATTGTTAAGTACATGCTAAATATCGCAATGGAGTAAAACTTAAAACTTTTTGTGACGTTCAAAGTAATTAGTTTTACCTTGTTCTTGTCTATGCTGCAGTCTTTCATTCCTCGCTGCTTGCTGCAGGGATCTTGTCTCAAAAATCTTGTCATGACCAGACATATGACCTTTCCTCAGTCTTTTGGTCTTCGTAGAACCTGATATCCTCATCTTTCTTCTCTCTGGATAACATTCTGTTGTTCTGTATTTCCTGGATTGCATCTGGAGCTCCTATATCGAACAGGCTGTCTAATTCCAGCACAAATGCTCCTCTTTTTCCTCCAGGGTTACTTGCTCTTCCTTTGCTTTTCACCAGAGCACGATGTTTCTCATGTAGTTTCATGAAGAGCTTCATTGCGTTGTACTTGGTCATTGTCTTGATCCTAGCCATCTGCCAGAATGGGATGATAGATTCAACTGTTTCATATGCAAGGTCTTGAACCATGGGCCTCCCTGCATTTTCCGGTAAATTCTGAAGATTAAGGAAATACTGGAACGCCTGTCTGTTGGTGGGAAGCTGGGAACCACTGATAAAAGCTGAAGGGTATCCAACCAGGAAAGTTTCAGTGAGAGATCTGGTAGATGGCCCAGTTGACACCTGCCTGTGGACAGTACGTGGAGGTTCTGAGATATCAACTGTGCGCCCACGGAGCTCCCTCAGCTCCTTGCTTAATGCCATTGTGAAGTTGTAACTTGTAGATGGTTTTCTAGATTCTGATTGAGTTTCTGTTGTTTCCTGAAAAATGATAGATAATTATTATTATTATTATTATTAATTATTATTTATTTATTATTATTATTATTATTTATTAATTTTATGCTCTTTCATTTGATACCTAATTTGTTGCTCTATCTTGTTTAGATCAAAAGTTAAAGTGCAAAACATAATTCAAGGGACCCCGGAATTGGCGCTTTGGCCGATTTCAAGGCAGAAAATTTAAAGCTCCATGCGGCAATGCTTCCCAACATCCTAGGTCAAAATAGTTGTGATTTTCGGCTTTTTCAGGTCAAAAAGCATGGGAAAATGTACAGAAACCTATGAAAATAAGAAAAGTTGATTTTTGAACAGGCCTAGCTTGCCACCCGTAGTTCTTCGTTACGTTTCGCTAGCCTAACCTTCGCTTTCACTTCCCTACACAGGCGGACATACGCTTCAGTGTTCTCATGGGAACGATTGGCCTTCGTCCTCCTATACGCTACTTTCCTATTTCGGATAGCCGAAGCGATGTCACGATTGAACCACTTAGGCTGCGTTGAAGCAGGGGTGACCGGTTTTGAGGTTATGGCAGCAGACTGCATGATAGCGGTGAACACAGGCTACATTACGTTATGCCAAGGACAAAAATACCCTAACAGACGCCGACGCTGTAAAAGCACTAAGGGAGATTGGCCTCGAGCCCAAAACTTCCCCAGTAGTGATGGCCTCCAGTTTATCTTCGGCAAAAAGCTCGGCTTATGGATAGGAGAGCACTCGCCAGAAAAAACGAAGGAAGAAATTGAACGATGCTAAAGATGGGCAAAAGTGAGAGAAGTGATTAAGTTCAGGAAAAATATTCTCCTCAACGATAGAATTTTGTGACACTCTCATGGCATGCAAGACAACGAAAGGAGGACTACTGGCCTTCAATGTAAAAATCACTCCAGACCAAATAGAGAGAGACCAATTCATCAACATACAAATGTGCTCTAGATATATAAAATGGAAGAACATCTAACGAAGGACTGCCCCGATAAAGACAAAATAATATGCTCAGAATGCAGTGGAAGCGACCACAGTTGGAGAAACTGCAAAAATTAAACTAAAAAATGGTTAAATTGCAAAGGACCACATCGAACTATGGCAATGAGTTATCCCAGTAAAAAAGAATTTCTCAAAAAGAAAAGAGAAAGAATGAAGCAATCCTGGGTACGGAGAAGCAAACCAATCCCACGTTCACGTACCTGAAAGCGTAATAGTATCAAAGTCAGGGGGCTCCTCCAGAAACATCAATTCTGCAACTTATACAAGGACGAGAATCCTGACATCCTCATTTCAAAACATGGATTGAAAGAAAAAAAAATATTCAATTACAATATCATTCAAAAAAAGCAACGAGCACTACGATGGAATAGCAATAGCCATCAAAAAAGAAATTAAATACAGAGAGGGAGAACCACTGGATAAAGCATACCTATCCATAATTGTAAATACAGAAATGGGAGAAATAGGAATAGCCGTTGGCTACCAGCCACCGCGGCAAAACTACCTTCCTCTGCACAATTTTCTCAATCTATCAATAAAAGTATTCCGGACATAGTGTTAATGAACAACATACAGCCATTCAATTACCACATTAAAGAAGGTCCACTTACACCAAGCGATCATCTACCAGTTGTTATGCTCATATCTGCAAACCCAATACAAATCCCAGTCACAAAGAAAATCCTATAAACGAGCAAATTGGAGACACTACAAACAGATACCGAGCACATATGAAGGTAGCGACCGAACAGACGCAGAATTAAGTAACATTACGAAGGCAATAGAAGGTGCAGACGCAACTTGAGTCTCGAAAACAAAATTCAAAACTACCTCATCCCCCTCAAAATAGACTAATCATACTCAAGCAGCACCAATTCTAAACAATATACCAGCAAATAAGAATAAATGGCCCTGACAGATACTTGTTTAACCAAATGAAACGGCTTCAAACGGAAATAAACTACGAGTTAAATGAAATGCAAAAAGCACTTTGGAATAATATAAGTAATATCAACGTAGAAAATGATCCCAAAGTCTTCTGATACACAATCAACAGGCTCAAATGCAAAGAAACGAAGACAGTCAGCTTTATTAAAAACAACGAGGAAATATTTGAACCAGAAACAAAAGTTTTATTTAGACAGCACTGGGAAAGCATACGTTCAATAACTGATGATGAAAATATGGACTACGACGAAGAACACTAAATCGAAGTCCTGGACAAACTTGCAAAGTTGAAAGACTGTCCCCACACCAGTATGTAAATGCAACTCTATTTACCATGGATGGTTATAGCAGTAAAATAACGTTAGAAGACCTGAAATGCAATTTAAACACATTCAAGCAGAAAGCCCCAGGACTAAGTGGACTAACAAAAGCCAATACCAAAAATGCCCCAGATATTTTCCTAAATAAACTGCCGACATTATTCAACGCAGACTTAAATGTGGGATATTACCCAGACGTCTTCAGTCTCTCAAAAATTATATTTAGTCCCAATCCTGAGAAGAGCCCGAGTGCGCGACGCAAGTATCCAATTACAGACCGATTTCCCTGTTAAAATTCACGGGGAAAACTCTTTAAAAAGATCATAAACAGTAGATTAATAGACTACTTAACAGAAAACAGGATGATGAATCAACACCAACATGGATTTCGAAAGAAAAGGAGTACACAAACTGCTATTGCACTGATGTGAGATAGAATTGCTTCGGTGAAAGCAAAGGGTCACTCAGTAGATGTAGTACTCCGGGACGTACAGAAAGCATTTGATAAGGTATGGATAACCGGACTTCAGAGCGGCCCGCCGTCCTTCAAGGCTCCGGTCGAGCATACAGAAGTTTATCATCAAGTAAGGCCCTCTGCAGTTTCATCCCGTAAGAAGCAACATCACTGCTGCAGGAGTTTCCGCTGGCCCCCTTTTCAACAAGTCTCAACAGGCCCTCAACACGCATCCTCTCGCCGGCAGATAGGTTTGCCAAGTCAACAGATCTTGAATAAAGGACACTTACACGCTACCGTATATTCCATTGCTTATCATGATAAAAATTTACTTGTGCAATATTTTTTACAATTTCTTTATTATATTCATAGATAAAATATGTCTAGAAAGTCGTACACTTGTAAAATCACACTACTGTATTGAAATGAAACATTTTTAAATTTCTTTATTATATTTTGTGAATTAAAGACAGGAAAATATTTACAAATCTATATATTATAATAAGAGAGCTGTCCGTCTGTCTGTCCGTCCGTCCGTCACACTTTCAGAAATTGAGAAAAAACAGAAAAAAATTCAGAAATTGTATTACGGGCGGGAATGTGAAGCTCAAGAATTTCATGACTGTTCTTTTTGTAGTTTAGCCTGTCTGTGAAATTTATCCCGGCAGTAATGGGGGAGGGGTGGGGTAATGGGGGTGGGGGTAATGGGGGTGGGGTAATGGGGGAGGGGGTTAGCCCCCAAGTTGCATGAATGGGGGTGAGGAGGTTTTGGGAGATACCAGATTCAGAAATGTTGACAATGTGAAGCTCAAAATTTTCACGGCTGCGTTCTTTTCTGTAGTTTAGCCTGTCTAACCGTCAGCGAAAATTTTCACGGCTGGGCCTTTTTTTTGTAGTTTAGCCTGTCTAACCGTCAGCGAAGCGACGGGAACTGTACTAGTCATTATAATGAATGAAGCCTTTATTTATTTATAAAATTGTACTTATCTTGACTTCGACCAGCCTTCAGTAAAGCTGTATCATTTTTTATTTTGCCAGCAAAATCGGCACAATTGTCTTTTAAATTGAAATAAATCAAAAGTTCACTTTTTATTAATTCTACTGAACATCTGTTTCTGTCATCTCGCCACTTAGCATTCATTATACTGAAAATTCTTTCGCAATATGCTGATGTTCCAGGCACCGACAAAGCATAGGAGTAATGAGTGAACGCTTTAATGCATAAGGTTATTAGAAAAAAAATTAGACACGAACAAGCCTTAACTTTCAGTAGTGCGACACGTAAAATAATGTTTTCTAACTTTCTAAGAGACGGAAACCTAGTATATAATTAAGTATTCTTACCTAAGTATTCATCTGAAGATATTCTTCAACTCATAAAAAATAGAATCACGTCAAAAACTCATGAAGCCGGTTTAATATGGCAATTTGGCAAAGCACAAAAAATATGTTAACGGCGATGCCTTCTTCGTTCCTCTCCAGCAAGGATGACAATGGCAACAGCCAACAGGAAATGGGGGCAGGTTTGCCAACTCTGATTTACTAGAAATCACATCTGAATGTTGAATCTCACTTATTAACGAATTAATTAAGTTTGAAAACATCTCCGTCTCAAATTTGTAGTGATGAATAAAATTTTGAGAGTCAATTACTGAATTAAAGGACATATGGCGTCCTTTCCGAGTTTGTCAAAGGACAAGGACACGAGCTGAAATAAAGAACTGTCCTTTGAAATAAAGGACACTTGGCAACCCTACCCGGGGCGGCAGACCAGTCCGCCTTCAGATGAATCTACTTCGAAGCCCAGGTCCATAAACCTTTCGGTAGGTCAAAAGCCCATTTGGCCTACCTTTCTGCCTTCATGTTAAGCAACTTCCGCGTAGCCTACATAACTTCAGTACATACCCTCAACCTACGAATAGGCTATCTTCAAAGTCTTCCCAAACAACCGGCTAGCTAACTTTTCCATTACGACTGCAGTAGGCCTATTCAGTTATTTTACCGTATTCAGTTATCTTATCGTGTGTGTATCCGCCGCTTGTTTATTTGCTCATTTATGTATTTTATTTTACTTGCCTAATCCATTTACTGTACTAATACCCAGGGGCGTAGCCAGAAATTTGCCAAGGAGGGGGGGGGGGATTTGGAACTAATCGTAGAAGTATAATTGAAATAGAGATAAATAAATAATTTTTATGTACGTTCATGATGAGCTTATCGTTCAGTTAGAGATGATTAACTAGCTACTGCTAAGACACATTATGAATAAAAATATAAAAATTATATTATAAAAAATATAAAAATTATGATAAAAATCTGATTAGTAAATAATATTCAATGTAAACCGCAATTAGGATGCTCAGATTTGTATTAACATAAGAATAAAAAAGTGCTAATTTCGAGATTAAATATTTCCTTGGACTGTTTGTTACCTTTATAAAAAAAAAAAAAATTTAAAAAAATAATTCTGAGGGCCGGATTAAGAGTTTTCGGGATCCTAAGCCATTTTAGATTTTTAGTAGTAGTGGAGGCAAGAAGAGGTAGCGCCGAAGGCGCCGAAATTTTTTCACTTTAATTCTCATCCTGTTTAACCTAGCAATTTTACTGGGATTAACAGTACTTTGGTCATCATGCTCTGTAAAACCACTGTCAGTTTGGACATTTTTTCTTTTGAAAAATTTATAAAGGTCCATTATCTAGTCCTGTGACTTAATGTTTCATTTCATTTATTAGTTACATGTTTGAGACCAAGCGGCCTTCACACATGATCTCACACACACATTCATACACACAAAGTTTTAATCAATACTTAAAATTATCAAAATTTAGAACGTTCACAAACTAAATATTTAAATGAATGTAAACAAAAATCGATAAACTGCGGTTGCCAGGTGCCATGAAAAATGACGCAATACTCATGAAACACAAAATCGCTAGAAAGCTAGCTAACATTTTTCGATTGGCGCATGAAATTAAATATGTAAAATATTTAATTGAATATGTAAATTAAATATGTAAAAATAATCAAAATAATTTATTAGCTCAAAGGGGGGCGATCGCCCATGTCGCCCCCCCCTCCTTCGGTACGGCTCTGCTAAACCGTACTTTCGTTACCTCGGCTATTATTGGCTTAATTACTTTGTGTTCACTGCCGTTATCTCATTAGCCTACCTAAATCAGTGTTTGTCACTATTGTATTCACTCAATTCTTGTGCTGTATAAACCATTTCTTATTGCTTATAATCAGTCATTGTATATAGCACAATTACCGTATACATTGTTAATCACTGTGAACAAATAATTCATCTATTTTTCTAATTAAACAAAAGACCACAGAGTCATTTCTATCTCCTTATTAAATATCGTTTGTTTGGGCTGTGCCCAGACTGGTGACCCAAAGTATTTGTTTCAAATTTAATTCATAAATTATAGTAAGTCTACTTTCTAAGGCCACCATATACAGGGTGTCCGAGAATTATCTGTACAATTTTTGGCTGTTATTAAAAGTCAACCATGAAGTGTAGAAATTTCAGTGTTGTCCCATTTTACAGAGAATCTCATTAAGTTTTTTCTGATACCACGTTTTGACAAGTGTTTTAGAAATGTACGCGGGTGACAGACATTGATGATTTAAAAGCAAGAATCACAGCTGCTATTGAGCGAATTGATGTGGATATGCTGCAGCGTACATGGCAACATTTGGAGTATCGATTGGATGTTTTGCGAATCACTAATGGTGCACATATCGAATGTTTGTAACAACGTTACTTTAATAAAAGAAACTTTTGAAAATACAGATTCTAAATAATCTTGTTTAAGAATTTTACGTGTGTTATCAAGAATTTTATTAAAAGATGAAATTGTACAGATAATGTTCGGACACACTGGAATTTCTAAAAAACTTGTCAAAACTTGGTATCAGAAAAAACTTAATGAGATTCTCTGTAAAATAGGACAACACTGGAATTTCTACACTTCATGGTTGACTTTTAATAACAGCCAAAAATTGTACAGATAATTCTCGGACACCCTGTATATTTTTTAATTGAATTGAACGACCTTTATTAATTACTAGCTGTTATGCCCAGCACTTGCTTGGGGTGGGCTGACTGTATTAAGTTTTAGTTATTCAAACCTTTTATTTTTCATCGTATCCCCCAGTAATTGGGAAACCTGCGGTCTCCCAATTACTGGGGGTTCAATTATTTGGTCAATAAAACTATAGAAAAGAACGCAGCCATGAAAATGTTAAGCTTCACAAACCTTGACACAATGTGAAGCTCAAGATTTTCATGGCTGCGTTCTTTTCTATAGTTTTAGTGATCAGTTTCTGTTCATTGCTAACAAACCTAAGCCAGGGTAGGTTAATTGAATGCCCGGTTAGGTTAATTGTACGCCCTTAACGACTGATTAAGGTTAAGTGGTGATATTTTCGTTAAAGCTAACAAAAATATCACTACTTAACCTAGCCAATCGTCAAGGGCGTATAGTTGACCTAACCAGGCATTCAACACCCAGGTGTACAACCTCGGGACCTAATCAATGTGTGTGTGTGTGTGAAATTTCATGTTTGTGGCTGCTTCCATTTTGGACCTATGGCTGAAAAAGAGACAGAGACGCGCGCGTCCTTTTATTATTATATGTAGATAAAAACAAGCGGTAGCTCGCTATCGCCCTCCGGGCAGGTAGCAGTATATGTCACAGTATATGTCACAGCTAGCTGTATATGTACATGTATATTGTATATATATGTATATTGGTACTTACGTATTATCGGGACTACCAAACTATTATGTATTTTTGCTCTCGTCATTTTCGTAGTACTTACATTCACTTGTAATAGACATTAAATAGCTCGTGCTCGGCCGCGGAGTGACCTAAGACCGGGAAACTTGACAGAGCACATCAGCAGCTCATGGGCTATCAGTTGGTGTGTTTGCAGAATTTTCCGATGTGCCGTTTAGTCTGTGCACGGTTCCGAAGAAAGTGGACAGACACACACACACACACATTTTAGCTCAATAGTATATAGGACAAGCGGTAGCTCGCTATCGCCCTCTGGATTTTTTTTTACTACATTTTTTTTTATTGGTTGTAGATTTAAAATTATATTATATGAAGCCCTCATAGGAAGAAGTGGCTAAGCGACAAAAGTATGGCATATCACATCTATCTCATATATATGGCATATCACTGGATGGTAGGGGGATGAGAATTAGCCGAAAGAAGACCGAATATATGAGATGTGATGTGCAGCAGGACCGAGGAAGGGAAGTGACTGAGTGGAGAGCGTGTTAAGACGGTGGAGTATTTTAAATACTTGGGGTCAACAGTGGATGCAGAGGGGGGAGCAGAGAGATAAACTGTAGAATACAGTCGGGGTGGAAGAACTGGAGAGACGTATCAGGGGTGCTCTGTGATAAGAGGGTCCCAGTGAAACTGAAGGGAAAGGTATTCAAAACAGTAGTGAGGCCGGCAATGTTGTATGGAATGGAGACTGTGCCAATGAAGAAGAGCAATGAAAGAAAAATCGATGTGGCTGAAATGAAGATGTTGAGATGGATGTGTGGAGTGACGAGGAGGGATAGGGTCAGAAATGAGCATGTAAGAGGAACAGTGAAGGTGGAGGAAGCATCTAAGAAGGTGCAGGAGGCCAGGCTGAGGTGGTATGGACACGTCAGGAGAAGATAGTAGTATGTGGGGCGCAGAGTGCTGGAGATGGAGTTGCAGGGACGAAGAGGAGGAAGACCGAAGACGAGATGGAGGGACTGTGTGGTGGCGGACATCAGGGAGAAGGACTTGGAGGAGGACGTGGTATACGACAGAGGAGAGTGGAGAAGACGAACCAAAAACAGCGACCCCATGTAAAGATGGGATAATAAGCTGCGGAAGAAGAAGGTACAATTAGAAGCACCGTCGTTTAAATATACATCAATTTTTTATGATCCACAAATGAGAAGACAGTATTGCGTTTGTTGAATACTATAATACGATGGAGTGCTTTTTCCCCGTTAACATATCGGAAAATGGTTCACTTGGAGTCTAACTTTATCGTTTATTTTTTTGTCATACTTTATAAAATAATATAATTACAAAAATTGTAATAAATCGTAACTGCAAATCGATGAAAGAATGGAGCTTAATATCCCAATTAAATTGTGAGTCCTTTCGGGCTATCCAATCAATCACAAATGTAGAGAGAAAAAGACTCACTTTTTCATGTATTTTTTTAATTATCTTATATGAGGCCCTCATAGGAAGAAGTGGCTACTTCATTTTTTTTTTTATTGGTTATACAGGGTGTCCATAAGTGTTTACCCTGAAAACAGTATGCTCATATTTTAATGACGAATCTTACATCCGTTTTCTTTTTACAGGTGATCTCGTACACGCATAGAGTTTCTGTGCTGGTGTGTTTCGTCTACCGCATTCACCGCTAGGAGCGCTGTAGTAGCTGTTCAGTTAAGATGGCGTCTGTGACAGAGAAGGCACAATGTGTTGTGTGGCTTGCAGAAACAAAATCTCCTGTCAGTGTTCAGCGAAGGTTCAGAACAAAGTATGGAAAGAATCCACCTGATGTGAAGTTAATTAAGTCCTGGATGAAAAAATTCTTGGAAACTGGAAACATGGAAAAGGGAAAGAGCAGTGGTAGACCATCAGTTTCCGATGGGACGGTGGAAAACATTCAAACTGCTTTCACACGGTCACCAAGTAAATCGGCGAGACAAGCTTCATGCCAACTAAAGATACCGAAGTCTACGGTGCACAAGGTGTTACACAAACGTTTGAAGTTACACGCCTACAAGGTACAAATTGTTCAAGAACTGAAGCCTGATGACCGTGAGCGTGTTGCGTGAATACCGTTTAGACATTTTACGTGCCACTAGGGGTGAACATGTGGAAGCTTATTAAGTTCATTAACTATGTATCAAAACTTTGTATGTTTATCTACTTATGATTAAAATGTTTGAATACGAGTGTTTATTTAAAAGTTATAGCATGCTTTAATCAGGGTAATCATTTATGGACACACTATAGATTTAAAATTATATTAAGCCCTCATAGGAAGAAGTGGCTAAGCTACAAAATTAAAAAAAAACGCCATTACCCTCCCACCCCCACACAAAAGTCAAAAAGCCATTATCCCCATCCCCACAATTACCCCATCCCCACAATTACCCCACCCCCACAATTACCCCACCCCCCTCTCCCCATTATACTGCTACCCGCCCGGAGGGCGGGTAGCAGTATATATATATCACAGTATAAATGTGAAGCTCAATATTTTCACGGCTGCGTTCTCTTCTGTAGTTTTATCGCGGTGCTGGGGCCTTCGAACCCAGTAACCGGTGACCTAGGAGCGGGAAACTTGACAGAGCACATCGTCAGCTCATGGGCTATCAGTTGGTGGTGGTTTCAGAATTTTCCGATGTGCCGTTTAGGCTGTGCACGGTTCCGAAAAAAAGCGCGCGCGCGCACACACACATTTTAGCTCAATAGTATATTAGATACGATACTTTTACAACAAGTAATTGTGAAGCTGGATTTATTTTATTTAATTTGGCCCTTAAGCTTTAGGCTTTGCTGAGCTCTTAATTAAAAAAACTTAATACATAAAGCATACATACAATTTATTAATTAGGGTATTATTATTCCTCTACCTTCCAGCCTCTCTCTTCCTACTAAACTGAGTTAACATTTCCGTCCTCGCAGCCTCTGCCTTCCACGAGACGAACGTCGATGTCCGCGTCATTCACTAAATTATATACAGGGGAATACACAGCATTTCTTGCGCGGAATATCTCCTATACAAGCGTCGTTCTTTACGTTATTTATACTGCGTGTTCTTTGCAGTTGAATGTATATATATATATATGTATGTATATATGCATATATATAGTGTGTGTGTGTGTGTGTGCTCAAAATTATTGATGATTGATGATTGATTTGGAATAAAAATGAACCATCTTGGAAGGCTTCGGTTGTATTTCATTTCCAATTTATGAGCAAAGAATTAAATTTGCATAAATTAATCGTACGTATAGAGACATATAAACGTTCCTAAACCAGCCAAAATTGATTTAGAGTTTTGAGTTAATATCGTATCGTAGTAACCATGAAATAACTGAAATTGCATAGGACAGATTTTTTTGTGGTGAATGTTGCAAAGTTATCAATTTTTTTAAAATTCTTTTTCAAATATCTTTAATTAGTAGTAATAATTTTTACAATGGCGGGGCCTATGCCCCCTCCTTATGTACGCCACTGGTTATATATAATTGTGTGTTTATTGTATGTAGACCAGGTTTTACACGCAAATATTTTGCTTTAAATTTGTCCCATTGAAAGATACTCCTATATTACCTTTGCAACAGATTAACTACAAAAACCTCGTGTACTAATTCTGATATTTAAGAAAATACACACATTCACACTGCAAATAACTCACGAGGGTGTTGAACATGGATTCAGAAAATCTTCATTTGGTACTTTTCCGTTATCTGCCCCCAAATAAAAAAATGCCGGGTTAAGTCACCTGTATGCCCTCGACGATTTGGTTAGGTTAAGCCGTGATGTTTTTGTTAAAAGTAACGAAAATATTACGACTTAACCTAACCAATCGTCAAGGGTGTACAGTTGACCTAACCGGGCAATTTTTTATTAGGGGACAGATAACGGAAAATTACCTTCATTTTTTTGTAGGTTTACCATATTTCCAAAATTTTCATTCATATAACAAAATATAATCCGAATAAAAGTCATGATGATGAGGATCAAGGACTACAAATACACAAAATTTCCTGAATTTCAATTTAATGATATGGTGCTGTCAGAAGTGACCCAGACAAAGTACCTGGGCCACACACTAACTGATAATCTTTCAGGTGACTGACATTATGAAAATGTAGACAATTATATGCTCAGGGAAATACTTTGATTAGAAAATTTCATGTGTACAATAAATGTTAAGGTAATCTTGTTCAGAACTTTTTGTACCCCAGTGTATACAGCTCATTTGTGGTAGAACTATAAGATGTATAATATGAGGAAGTTATATGGGATCACCCGAAGATCAGGGCCCCCAGCCCTCTTTAGTTAGCCTTATAAAACTAACGAAAATATCACGACCTAACCTAACCAATCGTTAGGTCAACTGTACGCCCTTCACGCTTGGTTAGGTTAGGTCGTGATATTTTCATTAGTTAGCCTTATAAAGCTAACTAAAGGCGGCTGGGGCCCCGATCTTCAGGTGATCCGTTATATGTAGCTTGTATGTACAAGTATGTAGCTTCTATAGAGCACTGAACACCACGTTATCAAAGGGTTATGCTTTTAATATTGTGACATTCGTTGTTCTTAAAAGCTCTCCAAATTTTATCCTCAAGTTTCTTTCATTTTAGATTACTTTTTATTCTGATGAGAATTGTAATGAGAATTGAAATTAATAGATTTGTAAAATGTGTTTTACTTCCTTATTTTAGGTCCTCATTCGATTTAAATCAAGCTAAATGACATCTTACCATCTACTGAATTTACACCAAGAAAAAATTCAACTTCCTTTTCTAAATATTGTGGTTATTCGCCCAGCTCAAAATAAACCCTTAGTTAATGTCTTCAGAAGAAAAATACCCATTCAAATGCATATGTATATACTGGTTTTCCTCTCATTCTGCCTCTTCCAAAAGAGGTATTTTAATTGGTTTGTTTCTCCATACCTTCAGGAGCTGTAGCCCTCAGTTTTTGGACAGAGGTTAATTTTATTGAATACCCTTTCACTAAATTAGGTTCCCCAACGGGCTTTTGTAAATAGGGCTTTTAAACTTAGTAAAAATACATTTTATAGCAATGTTCGGTAATTATTCGTTTTTACACCCAGTCTGTTTTTATGATGAGAAACTTTTCTGGTCAATTTTGAGGTGTTTTGCACGAATCTGCAGTTTCGTAATAAACCTCAAAATTAACCAGAAAAGTTTGCACTCGTCATTTTCGTTTAAACTAACGAAAATATCATGACTTAACCTAACCAATCATCAAGGGCGTACAGTTGACCTAACTGGGTATTCAATTGACCTAACCACAATACCTTACCTTATTGCGGAGGGTAGAGTTCTGCAATTGCAGTCAGGAAGTGATGCAATTTTGTGGACTCGTCGGTATGTTCTGCTAGGAAGAAGTACCGCGCAAAATATTTCCGGTAACGAGGGCGTTTGTTCCTAGCACGTAAAACCCACGATTTCACGTCCTTCACAGGCGTTCAATGTTTTGTGTGTGGATACTATTGTCGTGGGGATTCACAAAATTTTCACTGTGGTTAATTAGCTTATGCATGTAACCAAGCTCACCGATACGATCAGTGGCACGCCAACAGTCGCTAATAATGATTGAACCCGGCTTAATATTTTTCTAGATCAATGGCAAAAGGGTCTGTGCCTTTTTGTCTTCCACAGAGATAACAAATTTAGCGTTAGACTCACGCTCAATGCCACCAAATACCCATATTCCCTGAATTTTCCGCCCACGATCATATTTGGCATGGCCAAAATGCGATTCATCAATTTCCACAATCACGCTGGGCCCACCAATTGTTTGTTTATTATCCATCTGTTTTTCACAAACCACCACAGTACAACTTCCAATTAACAACGCTCTCACTGCCTATTTTTAGAAATGTTTGTGCATAACTTTGTGAAAAAAATTTACGCAAATAAACATTTATGAAACGGAGGTTTTTATTCGCCGAAAAGTTACAATGCTCTAGCCACGTGCCCTTAAAGATTGAAACGACATTTATTTTTAGGATTTTTTTTTACGGCACCTAAAGACCTTCTGGTCTTTTCTTAAAATACAAGCACTATTACATTTAGGGCAGGTCACGGATATCTTAATTATTCTGTGATTGAAAAACAGGTCTAAACTCTTGTCTTCATCGAGGGCAATATGGCGGATTACGTCTTCAAAGTCAAATATGCAAAACTGACACGTCATACTTGTGGTCACAAAAACACAACTAACAGACCAACAATTGGTAATAATTTAATTTTAAAACAGGACAAATTTAATTACGCAGAAGTAGCCAGAATCACCAAAAATAGGAAATATTCACCAAATAGTCGATATACATATATTGAAAAAACACGAAAAATAGGACATACTGTATATTTTAAAAAAACATTTTATACAAATCTGCACAAGATGCGTATATTTTCTTAGTTTGGTAAATGTTTACTATACCACCACCACCTCCAATTTTTTTGAAAAATACATTTTTTAGTAGTTTTTGGTGTGTTCTATTCAGATCTGCTATTCATTTGTTGTGGAAATGAACCAATTAAAAGTTACGAGACATTGAAAATTACTAAGTAAATATAGGGAATTTTGGGCATAAGCATGGGTCATTTCCACAACAAATAATAGTAAATCAGAACAAAACACGAAAAACTACTAAAAAATATATTTTGCAAAAAAAAACCACCTAACCTTACCGCAAAACATTAGGACCGATCAATTTGTGATGCGTGATCTTTACGGGGGCTCCGGCCCCGAGACCTAAATTATACAAATGATTATTATTAAGTTCCGTTATTATTAAGTTCCCCGCCGTTATTATTAAGTTCCCGAACATAAAAATACAGTCATTGTAAAGCATTTTAACTGCTTTACAGGTATATCTGACTAAAAATATTAAGTTTGAATGGGCGTTGAAACGAGAATAACGCCGTAATTGATAAATCATCCAATCCTTTGTCTTCATCGAGGGCACATGACGAATCAAGTTCTCAAAGTCAAAATCACACGAATGGCACGTCATAATTCTATCACAAACACCACTAAACTGAATCCAATTTGAAAAAAAAAAATAGCTAGAACAAAACCCGGTAATTGTATACAACATCCCCCTCGGGGGTACGGGGGCGGAGCCCCCGTAAAGATCACGCATCACAAAGTGAACCCTATACCGATCAGTTTGTGATGCGTGATCTTTATGGGGGCTCCGCCCCCGTACCCCCGAGACCTAAATTATACAAATGATAATGTAATAACATAAGTTATGCACTTTTTTAGTCTTCATCTAGGGCACATGACGAATCAAGTTCTCAAAGTCGAAACCACACGAACAACACGTCATAATTCTATCACAAACACGACCAAACTGAGGTATTACCCAAACTGAATCCAATTAGAAAAAAAAAATAGCCAGAACAGAAACCAACCAACTAATTAAGTCGCAGAGTAGCGAAAAAATAGCCCAATCAGAAAAACGTCACGTCAAATGGATATCGTTAATTAAATATCTCCATAAATATGATCGACCAAAAAATTTTTTACTTAAAGGAAAGGTTTTATTTATTATTTTCTACGCATTGCAATAATTTTTATTAGAAACTGAGGTGAGGGGGATATTGTATACAATTACCCAAAACCCAACTAACTAATTAAGTCGCAGAGTAGCGAAAAAATAGCGCAATCAGGAAAAATATTTTATGAAAAAAGTACATTATAGCCTTCACATGCCGTATCTAAATTTATTTAAAGGAAAATGGCGTCAATCATTAGACGATGAAAATCAAAACAAATGAATGTCATTATAAACGCGCATTTGACGTGACGTCACGTCAAATCGATATAGTTAATTAAAATTTCAGAAGCAAATATCTTTGTAAATACGAATTTCCCCAAATAAAGACATACACCATTTTTCTTAGTAAATTATGATGTACTACTGGAAATATTTCGTTTTACTTGGGGTGCAACCGTGCAGGCAGTGGCGGATCTACTATGAAACTAATGAAGCTTAAGCTTCAGGGCCCCTAATCCAGGAGGGGCCCTGAAGCAACTTTTTTTAATGAGTGAATTTTTCAACAAAATCGATGGAGTTTTTTTAAGTGTTCGTTATTAAAATAAGGCTATTTTAGTGATAGAATCATAAGCTAATGGGTTGAAGTACTTAATATTGACCTTAGAATATGCTCCAATACCCATTTCATATGGCCTCAAAACGCCCCTGTAATTGGTCAAATTTCAAAATTTTCTCGGGGGCCCTATTGTTGCTGGTTGCGAAGGGGCCCACATAACAGTTCAAGCTTCAGGGTCCCAAAAATGTAGGTCCGCCACTGCGTGCAGGTGGTGTTATAGTAAACATTAACCGTCAGTTTTGAATGGCAATTCAATATATTGTAGTTTTAACCGCGCGAGAGCGGGTTAAAAGACGAATATTAACTTCTTTTTTTTAATGCAAGGAGCGGGGACTGTGGATATTTTCGATTATCAAATGTTTGAGGAGCGTACCCCAACAATATTGGTAATCTGCGCCCGCTTCTGATCGTGGTTCGATCGATCCAACTCAGGCCCCAGTTTTTGGCGAGTCAAGTAGGGTTTTTTTTTTTAACTGTAAATTAGCCTAAGCTAGTCCGTGACATATAAATAAGACGGGATGATAAATTTACAAATCAATTGGGAATATTTATCCTTAATATATCGAGAATTACCAAATATTTAATAATAATTACAGAAATCAGATCACCTGAAGCTCAGGGCCCCCAGCCTTCTTTAGTTAGCTTTATAAGGTTAACTAACGAAAATATCATGACCTAACCTAACCAATCGTCAAGGGCGTACAGTTGACCTAATAATTGGTTAGGTTAGGGTCGTGATATTTTCGTTAGTTAGCCTTATACGGTTAACTAAAGAAGGCTGGGGCCCTGATCTTCATGTGATCCCAGAAATCTTACTCCGACCGGCTTCTGCCTTAAGGAGTTAGAAAAATAACCAAATAGCTTCGAATAAATAAGGTAACAACCACGGATAATAACGAAAGCCTATCAAGAAAACCACCACCAAATACAAAAACCCTAGTATTGGAACGCAATTAAGTTAACGCGATGCTAGTTTATAATGCAATGTAGATCACTATAAACCATCAACGTAGGCTAACCTCTTTTAATTCCAATACGTAATAAAAATAAACTAACGAAAGCTAAATGTTAAGTAATCAAATTCTTAATCAAGATAAATAATTAACAATTCAAAATATGAACAATCAATTTCAAAGACCAATGCCCACAAAAAGCTGGCAAGCTGAAAAGTCTATTGTAGGTTTCAAAAGCAACCTTTCAAATAAATTGAACTCAAACGAGTATCAAATTTAAACTTTGAAAAACGCGAAGGTTTTAACAGAGGAGATCACTTCAAGAGAAAAAGAAGTTGACTATACCTTAATTTTAACCTTCTCGCTGGCCAACCCCTGACTGCACTCATCGCAATGTTTCAGACGCCTGGCAGCGTGGTTTATGTTGCCAGTTTCTTTAGTGATGTTGAGCTACCCTGCAAACAATATTGTATACAATGCATACATATATATATATATATATATATATATATATTATATATAACCTTGGATTTGCTTCCGCCCGAATTGTTCATTCTGACGAAGGTCAAGCTTGTCACCCCACCTTAGACCTACAGTTTAACGTGGAATCCGAACCACGTTCCACCAGCAGCCCAGCGTCTCAACACTAGGCTACCCAGGTACCCATTTATCTACCAACCACTTTCTTTTTTGTGTGGAAGGATGAACAGCTGGGTTTTCCTGCGCGCTGCCTGCCGTCACCGGGTCTCGATCCCAGTGCCGATGTATTCGTAGTCAGCGACGCTAATCACTACACCACCGAGCCGCATATATATATATATATATATATTCAATTGATACATACGCAAACCTGTTAAAATAATTTTGGACAGGGACCAAGGGCGAATGGCCGTAAAAGTGACCCCCACCACTGAAGAGAGCCAAATTCAAGATTCAGGGTTTTCGAGATGCCTGGACACTGCATTTGAAAGATTGGAGGTCATAGGCACTTTAAGAGAAGATTGTTCCAGAGTTCACCGGTTGAGTAGATGAAAGACTGAAAATACCGATCAACCCTTGCATTAGACGCATGGGTCGGGGAACTTTTTTGGGTATTACCCAAAAATCTATTTGTGTAAAATGAAATTACCCCCAGACTTCAAAGTAAACAAAAACAAGCCAGTTGCTCTTAAAATTGTTGCATATGGTGTCTCTCATACCGCACGCATTACCCCCAAAAGTTTTAAATGTACCCCACTTGGGGTAATTTACCCCTGTTCGCCGACCACTGCCGGAATGTGATTAGAGAGTTGGACAGAAAAGGAATGAGAAAGTGTAGAAAGTCTGGTACTGCGTGCTCTCCTTAAAGGAGGAGGTATGCAGTTAAAGAGTTCAGAAAAACAATGTCCTTTATAATAGTGATGGTAAAGAGAGAGAGAGAGAGAGAGAGAGAGAGGCAACATTGCGACGAAGAGAGAAAGATTGAAGACAGTCAGTAAGAGGCGGAAAATTGATGAGACGAAAAAAACCTTTGATTCCACCTGATCAAGTACGGCTGTGTGAATTGAGCCATCCCATCCATACATAAGAAGTATACTTCATACAGGGGCGTTCAAGACCCCTGTACAGAGATGGCAACTGAGAAGGGGTGGAGAAACCGCGGAGGCGGTACAGCACGCTTAACTTCTTAGAAGTTGTTTTGGAAAGAGAGTATATGTGATCTTTCCAGGAAAGCACATGAGAAAAGGAAAGGTCAAGAATATTAAGAGAAGAGGAAGGATTGAGTTGTGTATTATTGAAGTTAAGGAGATAGTCGTGTGGAAGACTGTGACAAGTAGACAGATGAAGGAACTGAGTTTCTGATGCATTGAAAGCCATAAGGTTTTCTCTGCCCCAATCAGAGATAGCAGAAAGATCAGAGGTCAGGTGCTCCATAGCCGCCCCACGCGAATCATGGAATGGCTATTGAGAAGAGCGCTTTAGGAAGCAGGTGGAGAAGTAAAGAGTGGAATCATCGGCATAGAAGTGAATAGGACAAGAAATACGAATTAAAAGATCATTAATAAATAAAAAGAAAAGAGTGGGTGACAGGACAGAACCCTGAGAAACACCAGTGTTGATAGCTTTAGTAGATGAACGGCGGCCATTTACAACCGCAGATATAGATCGGCCAGAAAGGAAATTAGAGATGAAGGCACAGATAGAAGAATAGAAACCGAAGGAGGGCAGTTTCGAAATTAAACATTTGTGCCAGACTCTATCAAAAACTTTTGATATGTCTAGCGCAATAGCAAAAGTTTCCCTGGAATCCCGAAACGAGGATGACCAAGAGTCAGAGAGATATACAACATGATCGCCAGTAGAGCGTCCCTTGCGGAACCCATTCTGACGATCTGAAAGAAGATTGTGAGAAGAGAGGTGTTTAAGAATCGTTCTATGAAGGATAGATTCAAAAGGTTTAGAAAGGCAAGAAACCAAAGCAATTGGATGATAGTTGGAAGGTTGAGAGCGGTCGCCCTTCTTTGGGACAGGCTGAATGAAAGCGAACTTCCAGCAGGAAGGGAAAGTACCAGATGAGAGACAAAGACGAAAGTGTTTGCCTCGGTAGGATGTCAGCACTGAAGCACAGTTCTTAAGAACAACAGGAGGAACACCATCAGTACCGTACGCCTTCCTAGAACTGAGCCCAGATAGGGCAGAAAGAACATCTTTAGAAGAAATTCTAATTTCAGAAATAATAAAGTCACAGGGAGGAGGAGATGAAAGAACAGCACCGGAATCATCCATGGTTGAGTTGGAAGCGAAAGTCTGAGCGAAGAGTTCAGCTTTGTCATTGCTATAATACTTAAGTAATTCTATTAAAGTAGATACCAAGATCAATTGTAGTACCGGAAATTACCTTCGTAATGACGAGCCCGAGGTTGCCTCAGATAATGCCGGAGTTTACAAAATTTCATATGGAAACTGTCACGAAGTTGAGATTTGAGAAACTAATAATTTTGGTGACAGAAACATAAATACAGTCTCAGAAATGGCTATGGTAACTCAGCTCTCCATCAACATAGGATTAATTCAGTTCATTTAATTGATAGTAATAACTCGGTCTTTCAGTTACGCATAAAGGACGAAACTACTGTAGGAGGAAAGTGATTGAATCCTTTTTAATTGAAAATATTAATTATTTCAATAATGATAGAGGTAGTTTTTACATTGATCCTATTTTAAATCAAATTCTAACATGAGATACGCTTTTTAGATCTTTCTTGCGCTGTTTTCATCTGCCAGATACATGAAGTTCCTTTGCTGTTCTTTCCCTGCAACTTTTATTATATTTTAGTGTTCATCCATGAACAAAAAGCTTCATAATTTTAGTCTTTTAACTTTTTTAATCTTTTACTTTCAATTGGGATTTTTAACTTATACATTTTTGTTCCGTTATTCTACATTTTGTACATATATATATAATATATATATATATATATATATATATATATATATATATATATAACACACCTTGGTTAACCTTGGTTTTGCTTCCGCCCGAATTGTTCATTCTGATGAAGCTTGTTGCTCCACCTTAGACCTACAGCTTAACGTGGAATCCGAACCACGATCCCCACGGACGGTCAGAAATTACAAAGTCCTTGCCCGGACTCGATCTCACGACTTTCCGATCAGCAGCCCAGCTTCTTAACCAATAGGCTACCCACTACCCAGGGTATCAATTTATCTACCAACCAATTTTTATTGTGTGGGAGGATAAACAGCTGGGTTAGCTGCGCGCCGTCTGCCCTCACCAGGAATCGAACCCGGGGCCGATGGATTCGTAGTCAGCGATGGTGACTATTACACCACCGAGGAGCATATATACTGTATATATATATATATATATATATATATATATATATACAGGGTGAAAGAAAAATCCGTTCTCATATGGAAATAAGATATAACAGAATTGAACGAGAAAATAGTTTTAACTAGACATTACAAACAGTACAATCAACTTACCAATTAATCCAGCATATGCTCAAATTGCATTCCATGTAGCCGTTGACACATTTCTACTCGTCTTTGCAAGCTGTCGGTTACGGTTTGAAGTGTTTCCGCACTAATTCTGTTATACTGATCTGTATTTTTTTCTTTTAACTGCTGGATCGTTAGAGGTAATCAGAGTTGGGCAGTAATGTATTTGATAAATACTTAAATAGTATTTATAAATACATTTTTCAGGGTATTTAAATGCGTATTTAAATACATTACTATTGATGTATTTTGTAATTATAAATACATATTTTCAAATACATCTTTAAATACATTTGCAAAAAACCAGTTTACGTGACGTGTTTTGCGTAACTAGCTGGAGTTCTTTTATAGTGCAATCGTCTTCCTGCCGCAGTAACTCAGGGTTTCAAGACTAGATTTTCTCACTAATTGAATCTTGAATCCAGAGTTAATGATGCAGTTGTGGCAGCAGTCTCTCATCCCTTCTTCAAGGTCAGATGGGTAGGCTTGAAAAAGAGTTGGGATTACCAGGCCACGACAGCAACGGTTCGTGATAAGCTCATCAATGTGGTCAAAGATATGACCGACGATGGGAAAGGGGGCTCACCTCTCTCTTTGGAAAATGATGATGAGTATTTTAACTTTGATAAGACACTATCACCACAATCTGAGAGGAAACTCCAGACATGGCCGTCATCAGATATCTGAACGAGAACGACGCAGATACCAACTTGTCCTGCATGTTCAACCACAAAGCCATTCAGAAGGCCTTCGTCAAGCACAACACTACGCTGCCTTCATCAGTTCCAGTAGAGAGTCGTTTTTCTTTTGCTGGAACGATTCATTCACTCAGGAAAGGGAGGCTGTCCGACGGACTTTTTGAGAGCTTGACACTGATGAAGGCGAATATGTAGTGGAATGAAAGTGCTTAGGTCCGGGGTGGATGGATTTTTTTCCATTATTGGGAGTATTTTAGTCTCTCATCTTTTCTGTAAATCAAGAAGTTAATTATTTTCCCTGTAACTGTTCGAAATTGTACTGTGTTATTTTTATTATGATTTGTGGGGCCGCGCAGTTAATTTTCCGCATTTATATTATTTTTATATTAGTTACCGACAAACCAATTTTGCGCGTACCAAATTGTATATATTTTATCATTGTGTAATTTTAAGAATCATATATAATCTTTATAAATAAGTATTGTACATAAATGTTTATATAATATATATATATATATATATATATATATATATAATATATATTAATTAATTCAGCTGTATATAGAATAACAAAATCTCCTGTAAAATAACCCCAGCCAACCAAGAACTCAATAAACTCTGAAAACGACCGGCTTTTCCTTCAAGATGCTAACCTTCCAAACGACAGGGAGAGAAGAGGACACGAGAGGCCCCTAAAAGAGATACCCAACAAAGAGATAGCCTGCCTCTCGTATCTTTCATTCTTCCCCGGCAAATACAAGTAGCACCAAGAAGGAACTAGCTACAATTGGTGATCCCGGAGTGACCCGAAGCAGCCAGCGGAAGCAGCATCCTTCAGTCGCTGGGCGGAACAAACCGAAGCCACGCCTCTTCGCCGCCCACCCGTAGTAGCCGGTCGGAACCGAACCAGCAGCAGACCCGAATTACATTCCCGCAAGATGGAATCTGTTGAATCAGGAGTGCACCATGTCACCATCAAGCCACCCACGTTCTCTGAAGCGTCGGCCGCAGGATGGTTCTCCATTGTGGAGGCACAATTCGACATTTCCAGAATAACATCCGAAGAAACCAAACTTTAAGCCGCTTCAATCAACCAAACCAAACTTTAAGCCGCTTCAATCAACCAAACCAAACTTTAAGCCGCTTCAATCAACCAAACCAAACTTTAAGCCGCTTCAATCAGCCAAACCAAACTTTAAGCCGCTTCAATCAACCAAACCAAACTTTAAGCCGCTTCAATCAACCAAACCAAACTTTAAGCCGCTTCACTCAACCAAACCAAACTTTAAACCGGCTTATAAAGTTTCAGGTCCCACACAGGTACCGGGCGCACAATAGGACGACATCGGATCGGAGAAAAAGCACGCAAGGAAAAAGGACGATGGAGGACGCACCTCGGAGGTAGCAAATACAGACCTCAGGATGAGCGCGCAGGACAACGCAACAACCGGAAACGAGGCCGACCGAGGATCAACGTGAGCTGGACGAAGGATCCGATTCAAATCAAGACCCGAATATTTCTACTTTTGATATACATGCTCCGCTTCTCGGGGTGGGCAGTAGTGTGGGGCCGCGCAGTTAATTTTCCGCATTTATATTATTTTTATATTAGTTACCGACAAACCAATTTTGCGCGTACCAAATTGTATATATTTTATCATTGTGTAATTTTAAGAATCATATATAATCTTTATAAATAAGTATTGTACATAAATTTATATATATATATATATATATATATATCTATAATATATATATATATAATATATATATATATATATATAATTAATTCAGCTGTATATAGAATAACAAAATCTCCTGTAAAATAACCCCAGCCAACCAAGAACTCAATAAACTCTGAAAACGACCGGCTTTTCCTTCAAGATGCTAACCTTCCAAACGACAGGGAGAGAAGAGGACACGAGAGGCCCCTAAAAGAGATACCCAACAAAGAGATAGCCTGCCTCTCGTATCTTTCATTCTTCCCCGGCAAATACAAGTAGCACCAAGAAGGAACCAGCTACAGATTTATGTAGTCCCTTCTTTCTGTTGTCTCTCTTTGGATTACCTTTGTTGGGGATACGAAGCCTCAAACTATTATAATAATAATAAACACTGAAAATGGAATGTATTTATGATGTATTTAGATTGTATTTAAATACATCTTTTAAGTAATGTATTTAGTATTTAATTACATTCCAGTTTACAGTAATGTATTTGGTATTTAAATACACTTTAAAGTATTTATGCCCATCTCTGTCATATGATCCATGCAATCTCATCACAATCATGTCTGTTATATTTTATTTCCCAATGAGAACGGACTTTTGTTACACCCTGTGTATAAGATTGCAGTAAACAGAGCAAAAAGAATAACTGGACAGAAACTGAGAACCTTTAAAAGAAGGGAAAAGAACATAAAGATTCCTCTACTGAAAACACTGATCATACCAAAGCTGGGCACCAAACCGTTAATCCGTTAATCGTTAATTAACGAAGTTAACTTTTTCGTTAACGATTTAACTTTTAAGTTAACTTTGAAAATCATTATCGGACTAATTAACTTCCGTTACATTTAACTTCCGTTAACTCAAGTCCGTTAACCCAAAAAATTCATAAATAAACGTTTAAAAGTTTCTATTATTTTCAGTGCTGAGCAGGTGCGCAATTAATCCGCCACTGTTAATAGTGATGAACGAATTTCCATTTCCGCAGTGCAAAATCAGGCGATATATTTGTTTCCGTCGCCACAATTTGTGTCTTACCAAATATGGTAGTTATTTATGGCATTGGTTTGAGCAAAACATGGTTGACTGTAAAATCAGGCGGAAAGATTTGCCATTTGAGTTGAATGTTTCAACTTCTTTCAAGAAATATCACGAGCATTTTAAGGCACTTTCAATAATATAATGTAACAATTACAACAAAAACTACATTCGTTTCATTTGCAGTCTGTCTCTTGCGCAACATGTTTGTGCTAGTGAATATTTAAAATAATCGTTGTCAAGTAAGTCATGTATATTTATAATATGTCTGTGAGTACCTTATTAGTAGTCTCCTTGATACATTTCAAGAATCATAAAACTGATCAGGTAAGATTTCAATTCTCATGTCACTTTGATGACATATATTAAGTCAATTGATGTCTTACAATGGGAGCGTTTTCACCTTAACTCTTTATGTCCTGGCGGTACTTCTAGGTACCACATCTTTAAAATCTCCATAATTATTTTTCTACCCGGTTGATCCTGCCGGTATTTTCAAGTCCCAATGTGAATTAGTTTCTTTATGAGATAATAGATGGCGTTGAGAAGTAAATGTGAGCGTGTGGCGCCAGAGGCTGTTTACTCTTTAGTATCTCTGCCATCCCCTCCAGTGCTGCAGTGGAGCGTTTGTTCTCTATGGGCAAGGACATCCTGAGGGCCAAGAGATCATCCCTGTCTGATGAAAACTTTAATATGCTAATTTTCATGAAGGGCAACATGCATCTCATGGACAAAATGGAGAACGAGAAGAAGAGGGAAAATTAAATTATATATATATTGTGTTTTTCATTTTTTTTATAATAAAAGTTAACGTTAACGGTTTATCGGTAACTTCCGTGACATGTTTAACGAATTAACGGATTAACGGTTAACGAAGTTAACTTTTTGGTTAACGGATTAGCGGTTAACGAAGTTAACTTTTTGGTTAACGGTGCCCACCACTGGATCATACCCAAGTTGGAATATTGCTCGGTCTCAACATCTCCATATCATATTAAAAAGAAGACATCAGTCAACTAGAAGGGATTCAGAAAAGCTTCACAGCCAAGATCAATGGATGCAAAGAACTAAGTTACAGGAAAAAGTTACATGAATTAAATTTATATTCAGCGGAAAGAAGAAGAGAGGTACACCATTATTTGCACTTCGAAAATAATGGAGGAACCACTCAATCAACAGTAGAAAGTTGAAAAGGAAGACTGTGTCGTGTTCCAAAATTAAAGGCTGGACAGGGGACATCCTCAACCATGAAGGAAAATAGTTTTGTTGGAAGAGGACCAAGACTGTTCATTCAGCTGCTCAAGGAACTAAGTAACACGAATTGTGTAGCGGTGGCTATCTTCAAAAGAAGACTAGACGCCTGACTCAGAACAATTCCAGAAAACCGGGAGTACCTGGCTATATGAAGTTGAGAGCACAAGAAACCAACTCTTTACTTCACCAGGCCAACTCAAGAGGAGGAGCATCAAGCTAAACCTCCGTGAAATGAGGAATCATCGCACAAAATATGTGAAGGGTTGAAAGGTATATATTAATACCAAACGTACAATAACCATACTAAAATGTCTCAGTGTGTATATACCGGGTGTCCGAGAATTATCTGTACAATCTTTGGCTGTTATTAAAAGTCAACCATGAAGTGTAGAAATTCCGGTGTTGTCCCATTTTACAGAGAATCTCATTAAGTTTTTTCTGATACCACGTTTTGACAAGTTTTTTAGAAATGTACGCGGGTGACAGACATTGATGATTTAAAAGCAAGAATCACAGCTGCTATTGAGCGAATTGATGTGGATATGCTGCAGCGTACATGGCAACATTTGGAGTATCGATTGGATGTTTTGCGAATCACTAATGGTGCACATATCGAATGTTTGTAACAACGTTACTTTAATAAAACTTTTGAAAATACAGATTCTAAATAATCTTCTTTAAGAATTTTACGTGTGTTATCAAGGATTTTATTAAAAGATGAAATTGTACAGATAATGTTCGGACACACTGGAATTTCTAAACAACTTGTGACAACTTGGTATCAGAAAAAACTTAATGAGATTCTCTGTAAAATGGGACAAAACTGGAATTTCTACACTTCATGGTTGACTTTTAATAACAGCCAAAAATTGTACAGATAATTCTCGGACACCCTGTATATAAAAATTAAATTTGACGTTCATGAAATATTATTTAATTACTTTAAATGTTAAACGTTTTGCAAACAACTTTCTTTATTTCGAAAGCTGAACACGAGCCACATAAAACTTTCTTGCATTTATAGCAATCATTGAGTTTTATTTCCATGGCATAGTCTAATTTAACACTTTCTTCGTACATTCGCTGACTTTACTTCTTTCTCTTGTTGAAGATCTTGATCTCATGAAGCTGTAAAGAAGATCCACACAAACCTAATGTTGCTTCAAGAATAAATTTTCGACTAAGTTTTCTTTTTTCAGTTACTTCTTTGAAGATTACCTATGCATATATTGCTACTAGATCTAGATCATTACGAAAAGCATGGATTGGCCAACGCCTGTTTCTAGGCTTCACCGAATACATTCGTGCCATTCGATTAATTACCTCTGTCAGCGGAGTAGTTAGCCCTATTTAATTTGTAAGCACAGAGGTTTGCAATGTCATTTCACACACTATTATGTACAAGATACCACTAGAATATCTCTTGACAGCCTTTAGTGTTAACTACAGTGTTAGAAATAATTTGTTTTTCACTTACTTTTTGTTTGTTTGTTTTTTGCTTACGCCTAGCTACGCCCCTGTCTGTTCCATATTTTATTTCAGTGTAAAATGTAATAGTCTCTAGTTTTCATTTTCCATCAGCTTGAATTGTGATATTATCATGAAGAAAATCAGAATGAAGACACTTTTATTGAATTTGGTCTTACCAGCTTTTACTGTGCAGTCATTCTCCTCCTTGAACACATTAATTTCGTGTACAGCAATCTTTTTATCTTCAGCCAATTTCTTTACAGTCAAAGGAATTCCCTTTCTGTTTGTCCGAATGATACCAACAAGACTGGTCCGTTGTTCTTTTTCATATTTTTGGCTAAGTTTAGGGAAGTGAAAAAATTGTCTGTTGTGACATTATAGCCTCGTTTTATATAAGATTCCCTGTGGTGTCTGTTCATGTTTCCCTGTGCACTGGAATCCATTCAGGAGGAACTTGCTTTCGACATCTACAAGTAGCCAAAATTTAATTCCAAATTTATCAGGCTTATTTGGATTTCATTTAATGATCGGGTTTCTAGTTTTAGTAGGCAATAGGTGTTCATCAGTAGTCAGGTTTTGAGAAAGTATGTACAGTAGGGTGGAGCGAAAAATACGTTTTTTCTAGTATGAAGTTCTAATAGTGATTAAAAGTTGCATTTAGTGAAAAAAATGCTTCTATTTTAAGTTTATCAAACTATTATAAACTTTTATCTTAGAATTATCTAATAGTTGATTAAGATTCTTAAATGATAAAAATTCGTTTTGTAAAAATGGCTTTTCATATGCTTAATATCTTCAGCTGCCACAAGAGGGCTGAAGTTAACTTAAAAATGACAATTAAGTATGATTCTGTATTTACTTGAAAAAGGGAACAGTAATAAATTAGGATGTCTCTCCTCCTTTATACTGGCTTGAGACAGTTAAGAAACGTTATTTCGTGCCTTAGCGGAGTTACCACCCTTTCCCCAACCAACCTCCCTCTAGAAAGGGTTCTTGCTGAAGACTATTTAGTAATTTGCTTTTGTGTCAAATTTTGGCTGTTTTTTCTTTGATTCTAATGTAGCACGAATCCAACCGTCTCTGTTTGTAGGTCCGCAGACTGATCCAGCAGCGTCTGTAACGAGCTTGACGCATCTCTCTACGGCTTGTGTATGACATGGAAACTGAAATAATTCTGAATGAAGAGTAGTACCATGTTTGATGCATGATTCAATATCATCAAGAGAAACTCCTTTGGTTATCGGTGGTTCTGCTATCTGAAAATCTTGCCACATAATGAGATCTGTATAGTCTTTGGCATAAAATTTATTTCTTGCACCTTAAAATACCTGATAACATCCGTTCTTGAATGCATGCCCTTGCTTTTATGATACGCCTAAATCCCAACTGACGCACATGCTCCCTTTCATCAGCTATCATTGCAATGAGAATGTTTTCTTGATTTGCGAATATGCATTTCGCTGAATGACTGAGTCATGTACTCTCCTAAGCTCTTCACGGAGATACCGGCTTCTTGCAATCATATGCCACATATGTTTAGCACCATATTGGCATAATGGTTTACGTTTTATCTGAAACCACATTGGTGCGTATACCCTAACAATGAAAGTAGCTAATTCTTGTAAATTGCCTGAAGGATTCTCTGTGCTTGCATATAACCGCAGAGTCCTGTTTGCTGTGGTGAGCCACCTTGAATGTGATATATTGCCTGGACTCTTATGACTAAGACTCTTTGAGAATGTTCCACTTGATATAGCCTTGTGAATTTCAAGAAGGTATTTCTGGTCAGTACTTATGTCATCTACATCAACTTCACACATGTCCTCTTGAATTTGAATGGGTTTGAAGTTAACTATGGGAAGCTTTTCACAGTCTGAAAGTGCTCGGCCAATTTCTCCTGAAAATGCTCTTGGTCCAGTAGTGGTACCATCCAAGTGATGAAACAGATGGCGCAATGGAAGTTCATTAAGGTGTAAAAGGCATATCAGCCACTGCAATGGCTTATTAAAGGCTTCTTCCAGTAATCTTATTGTGCCTCCAATACTACCAGTGTTAACCACTGTCGAATCACAGCCAACTGCAACGATGTTCCCTATATCAACATTCCTTTCTTTCAAGCAATTCACTAGCGCTGTGTAAATGTATTTAGCTTTGCCACTGGAAGGTGTCACATGTGCAAAGTACAGAGAGTGTGGTTCAGATATTATGCTGATATGCTCTTCGCGTTTGGTTCTTTGGTGGTTAGAGCCATCACTCTCCTGGACTTAAGTCATTGTTTTATCCTTTCTGCCATCAAAGTATAATCCCCGCATGGTTTTTGGCTCTCCTATCTGTTGTAGTTCCTTTCTCTGTTTTTGTCTTTCACGTCTTAGCTTACTTCTGTCTATAATATTCCCTTTGTCTTCGGGAGTAACAATTTTAAGATCTGCCAATACTGCAAAAGCAATAGCAGCCCCAGCTCTGTCCGACATTTTAAATCTATCACAAGTAATTCCTAATGAAGGCAGTGGCTCACGCATCTGTTGTTCTGATATTACATATTGAGTCGAGGTTGTATCTTCCTAATTATCTTCAGATATCTCTTCTAGTTGTTGAAGTTCACTTGTCTCTGTTTCGATTTGTAAGTTGGACGTATTGGTTATAGCAGCACTAGTTGTTTGTAAGGATTCCAGACGTGCTTTTTCCATTTCCTTTCGATGTTCTCTTGCTTGTAATCGTCTTGTGTGTGCTATGTCAATGCTTCCTATCACCATTATTCTGCGTGTTCGTTGGTCATTTAAAAAATCCTGTTCTTTTGGAGGGACTTTCTTATTCTTTTCACATGAGCATCTCCTAAACTCCTTACATTTGCAGGTGCAGATGTCAAACAAAGTGCATTTTGAAGAGTTTTCAAATTCTTCAAGCTGATTTTTGTACTTAGGCTGATCCTTGCGTGACTTGTATGGCTTTAATAAGGACCTGTATTTATCATGGTACACTCGCATCATCTGTAAAACGCGTGTATGTGAAATTATTGGCAAAGAGGCCTTCTTTCAAATATTTTCTACCTTTTTAGAAACTGCCTCTGCTATTTCAGAAAATGAAGGCTCCTTGTTATTCATCTGCTCCTTCACTAAATGTTTTGTGAACAGGTAATCTTTCATAATGCAGTTATAAGTTGGTAGTTGCATATCACTCATCTCACAAGGTACTTCAAATATGGCACACTTCATATGTTCTCTAGTGAAATGTTTATATTTAGTATTTGATGCCATAATATTTTTAAGAAAAATTCACAATCACAAAATATCCTGTAACATCAAAACATTATATAATTAATATATATAATATATTTTATAAGTATATATAATATATTATATAAATATATAATATATTATATAAATAAACTAAAATTATATAATACATTATAACAAGCATTTTATAATAAAATCAATATTATCTCTATATAAATCACTTTAAAATAAAGTTTTATAATATTCCGATCATAAAAAAACTCTCCGATCAACTGAGCGACTAGGCCTACTAAGTAAGAAGACAAGTGTTAACACACTGTTCTAATGACTCACAGAAAGAAATTCCTTCACACCAAAACCCTCCCCCACAACCCTCCCCAAACCCTCCCCCACAACATTCAGTGTAGTCTCAACATGACTCAGTTACTCTAAATTGTGTTAACTTCAGCTCTCTTGTGGCAGCTGAAGATATTAAGCATATGAAAAGGCATTTTTACAAAACGAATTCCTATCATTTAAGAATCTGAATCAAACTATTAGATAATTCTAAGATAAAATTTTATAATAGTTTGACAAACCTAAAATGGAAGCATTTTTTTCCTTTTTACACAAAATTGTGTTAACTTTAGCCCCCTGGTGGCAGCTGATAATTTTAAACAAATGAACTCATATTTTGGCAGGCATATTTCGTCCACTAAATGCAACTTTTAATCACTATTAGAACTTCATACTAGAAAAAAAGTATTTTTCGCTCCACCCTAATGTACAGTACGTAGCTTTGCAATTTTTAACAAATAGATTTCAAATGTCAAAAGTTAAAGTAAATTTATCTTGTTTCAGTCATTGTTGGTGAGTATTTCTCATGTCAAACCATATACCGTATACTGTATATCTCATAATTTCCATAAATCTGTCTCTCTTCATGCTTTGATGAAATACAGGGTGTCTCAAAAGTCACTATCTATTTCGGTGACATTAGATGTTTTTTAAAAAAATGCTATGCTGGCATAAAGATATGTACTTCTGGTGCAAATTTGTGTATTTAAAAAAAGTTAATTGGTTTATTATCTTGACATGCTTGAACAATTCCTCGAACCTCAACTTCTTACAGATGGCATTCTTGACACAGTAGTTTTTCAGCAGGATGGAGCACCGTGCCATTATGCAATAATTGTACGTGATTATCTTAACAGATGCTTCCCCGGTCGCTGGATTGGTCGTGGAGGAACACAACCATGGGCAGCACGTTCACCAGATTTAACACCATTAGATTTTTTCGTCTGGGGTTTCATTAAGTCTAAGGTGTACACTGGTAGAAGAATTAGTGATGTAGCCGAACTTCGAAATCGTATTACCGATGCAGTTCAGAAAATAACACCTCAAATGCTGGAAAGTGTGTTCCGGGAAACAACTTATCGCTTTGAGCTCTGTAGAGACACTGATGGTCGCCATGTGGAGACAGATAAATAAATAGCACTAATTCTTTGTGGCACTTACTTTGAAATAAATATATTTTTCATGTCTTAAACCAGTTTTTCGTAATTCCCATTATTTTTCAAAATAGATAGTGACTTTTGAGACACCCTGTACAGTATGTGTAAACCTCAAAATTTTGACGTTTGTTTCAAAGGTAAATTACGCCCAAAGAGAATCCCACGAATGTAAAACGATCCATTCAAAGTTTCTAATTCACTTATATTAACAGACCAATTCTGTGACTTTATTATTTCTTGAACAAGTGTTTCAACGCATATTTGAATGTGGCGGAGCATTGGATCAGTCACGAAAAATTGAAAAGCGGTTTTGTTTAACGATGCGTTTATATTTCATCATGCACAGGATGTTGGATCTTTTAAAATGTTCATTCTGATGATCTCTTCGTCACCGTTTACATGGCGCTTTTTCCATTCGTGTACATTTTGTTCCATATGAAGCGTTTTCCATGCTGTTCCCTGAACAACATTGCATGAATCTGTGTCCGATTCAGAGAGATTACCACAATCACAGCAGAAACGTCTTCATCTACAGTATATCCGAGAGTAGGAACTGCATTTGCTGGGCACCAAGAAAGAGGTTCGTTCTTTGAACACACACACACACACACACACACCTAAGAAAAACAAAGTAAAGAAAATAAATAAGAAAATTTAATAAAGTAAATAATTAATATGACAGGTAATATGGATACCAAATAAACTCGAAAAACCTAAAAAATGTTCAGAATTCTTTTCATTACTTTATTTTACCAAGTATATATATATATATATATATATATATATATATATATATATATATATATATATATATATATAGTATATGCGCCTCGGTGGTGTAGTAGTAAGCATCCTTGCCTGAATTATTGGTACCAATAATTCAGGCATTATCTATAAAACTAGTTGTAAACAATGTAACTTCTTTTACAAAAACAAACAAACAAAACATCTTTATTGCGGATCGTTCACAATCCATAGCCACTTAACATACAAATACAATCTTACGTATACATTGAACTTAATACAAAAATAAGGCCAACATAGCCATTTAACCTAACATACTGGCATACTGTTTGATTAATTATCTGACAATTTTATGTATATTGTTATTACATTATAACAGTTATTATAACACATCTTAACATACATGTACTGTATAATCTTTGCTACATTACAAAAATAAGGTATTGTAAACCAGCAGTTGTTTGAACCAAGACTGCCATATAGGTGAGAGGTACACAGTATCTGAAGATAGGACATTGTACAATAATACATTAGAGCTGGTTTGGACCCTAGTAATGAAATTAGTATATATATTCTTCCGGAGATAGGTTACGCGCAGTAAACATAAAACTGGCACTGCACCATTTTGGTTCCCTACATAGCATACGAAAAATATTATTATAAGCAAGAGAGAGAGTTTATTCATAGCAGTTTTTGTATAGTTCCACCCAGTGGTGGGCACCGTTAACCAAAAAGTTAACTTCGTTAACCGTTAATCCGTTAATTCGTTAAACATGTAACGGAAGTTACCGATAAACCGTTAACGTTAACTTTTATTATAAAAAAAATGAAAAACACAATATATATATAATTTAATTTTCCCTCTTCTTCTCGTTCTCCATTTTGTCCATGAGATGCATGTTGCCCTTCATGAAAATTAGCATATCAAAGTTTTCATCAGACAGGGATGATCTCTTGGCCCTCAGGATGTCCTTGCCCATAGAGAACAAACGCTCCACTGCAGCACTGGAGGGGATGGCTGTGTTGAACTTGATGAACAAGTCCACCAACACTTGCTCACCCAAGAAGGCAGCATCTGTCAGCAATCTATTATCTCATAAAGAAACTAATTCACATTGGGACTTGAAAGTACCGGCAGGATCAACCGGGTAGAAAAATAATTATGGAGATTTTAAAGATGTGGTACCTAGAAGTACCGCCAGGACATAAAGGGTTAAGGTGAAAACGCTCCCATTGTAAGACATCAATTGACTTAATTTATGTCATCAAAGTGACATGAGAATTGAAATCTTACCTGATCAGTTTTATGGTTCTTGAAATGTATCAAGGAGACTACTAATAAGGTACACACAGACATATTATAAATATACATGACTTACTTGACAACGATTATTTTTAAATATTCACTAGCACAAACATGTTGCGCAAGAGACAGACTGCAAATGAAACGAATGTAGTTATTTGTTGTAATTGTTACATATATATTATTGAAAGTGCCTTAAAATGCTCGTGATATTTCTTGAAAGAAGTTGAAACATTCAACTCAAATGGCAAATCTTTCCGCCTGATTTTACAGTCGACCATGTTTTGCTCAAACCAATGCCATAAATAACTACCATATTTGATAAGACATAAATTGTGGCGACGGAAACAAATATATCGCCTGATTTTGCACTGCGGAAATGGAAATTCGTTCATCACTATTAACAGTGGCGGATTAATTGCGCACCTGCTCAGCACTGAAAATAATAGAAACTTTTAAACGTTTATTTATGAATTTTTTGGGTTAACGGACTTGAGTTAACGGAAGTTAAATGTAACGGAAGTTAATTAGTCCGATAATGATTTTCAAAGTTAACTTAAAAGTTAAATCGTTAACGAAAAAGTTAACTTCGTTAATTAACGATTAACGGATTAACGGTTTGTGCCCAGCTTTGGTTCCACCACAGATGGGATGTATACAATGCAGTACAGTAAGTTCTAAAAAGATAAGTTTTAACTGATTCTGAACACACACCAAATTTCCTTACTAGCATGTTACCCTGTACGTACAGCTTTTTACGTTGCCTCTCAATATCGAGTTCATCTCGCAGCTCGTGAGTAATTACATGCCCTAAGTATTTACATGTGTCTTTGACAGGTATAGTCTGACCATTCATTTCAAAAGACCCACATGATCCATGTTTCAGTAGATTACACCTAAAAATCAAAATACAACTCTTTGCCCCATTATAGGTGATGTCATTTTCTACACCATATTGTTCACATATCTCTAATAGTATTCTCAGCCCATGGGGAGAGGGTGACAGACGGGACACAGGGTGGCAGACGGGAAAAGACTTGAACACGTGTGTAAAACGACATCATTATTCCGTTAGAACGGGACAGTCGTTCATTGCCATTTTTATCCATTTGTTAGAGTTGTCCCATTGTACTGATTAGAATAATTCTTCAATTCTGTTTCATTCAAACAACATTCTTAACAGAAACAGTCTTCAGTGTGCCATTATTTAACTTACAAATAATTTCAACCTTAGCCAGAGCCTTTTTTCGCTCGATCCTGTTATTCTGAATTCATTCAGAACAAATTTGGATAAGGGCAAGGTGTTAAAACTCTGGTATCTATTCCACGTGAATTGTATGCCCCTCCTAAAAACAGTTTCTTCACCAATCATATTATTTTTGTTTTTTCTTTGTGATCTATATAGAATCTCAATCTTATAATTAATTTCAGTGTTCCTGAGGATGTCATTAAACGAAAGCGCTTGAGCACTATTTCGTGTCTTATTTTCCTTCGTGTTTATTTTCATCATAAATATTATTCACGTGTTACTTTTGTGAAATAATTTTCATATATATACACACACCGACAGAATCATAATCGTGCTGACAATCGACAAGCAAATACTGTGAAATTAACATTTTGTAATTTATTTTATGAAAGTACACAGACTATTTACAGCTTATGCACAGTTGATCTTATAATAAAGAATCATAGATGATATAAGTTCCGTCTCATCACAAAATCGATAATAAATGATAAACACTCAATTACGTTTAATTTTTATTATCTAATCAATTTACCTTCAATAAATAATTTCAATTTAGATTTTACATTTCTTGTAACATATAGAAATATCATATAGAAATACCAACTGGAACTATCTATACTGTATCTAATGTATAACTATTTTAAAATTAACTCGAGATTTATTATAATGTGGCTCACCCTGAGCAATCATGCCCTTTCATTAGCATTTGAAAATAATTAAACCGAACTTGTATGGCCTCATCCGTTCGTTCTGAAAATTATTGCAACATCTCCATAAAACTGATTCGATGATTCGCATTGATTCACAAGTTCATTTGAGCAAATAGCCATACCTTAATTGGATGGTAGATGACACCCTCATGAAAATAAATCTTTTACCGTCATACTTTTACCTATTTTATTGCGAAGTTTGTTTTGAAAATTGAACTATGGCGGATGCATTCATCGAAACTATATAATATTTCCTCTCTGGATGAAGACAATCACTGAAGTCTTGATTCATTCACGTAATTACGATGCATGTCAAGTAAATCTATGTTTTAAGTTTTAAACAGTTTTCTCGTGCGATTTTGAATTCGTGTGAATTCGTTTTCTCGGAAGGGACGAAATCATCGAACCGTTATTAAATTGAGAAATTCAAGAGTGGTTCTTATTTTTCAGTAAGTAAAAGCCGCTTTCCATAATGATTTTTCTGGATTCAATGAGTTCTCGTGTACAAGAAAATAAGAGAGACACGGGAGAGGTTTTTCGAGTATTTGAGTTTAATTATGGGCTACTGAAGTATCCATTAATAATTGTCAGGGAATATATATATATATATATATATATATATATATATATATATATAGAGAGAGAGAGAGAGAGAGAGAGAGAGAGAGAGAGAGAGAGAGAGAGAGAGAGAGATTTTAGGAGGCATAATGACTGATAACGCGAAATTTGAAACACAAAACAAGATAACAGTAAACAAAGCAAAAAGAATAACTAGACATATACTTAGAACCTTTGAAAGAAGAGAGAGGAATATAATGATTCTACTGGTGAAAACACTGAGTTGGAGTATTGCACAGTTTTAACATCTCCATATAAAAAAGAAGATATTAGTCAACTAGATGGGATTTAGAGACGCTTCACAGCCAAGATCAATGGATGCAAAGAACTAAATTACTGGGAATGGTTACTAAATTAAATTTATATTCACTGGAAAGAAGAGTGGGATACACCATCATTTACACTTGGAAAATAATGGAGAAACTAGTCCCTAATCTCAGTTTGAACCCTATAACCACTCAACAGTGGAAAGTAGGAACAGAAAAATGTGTCGTTTTCCCAAAGTAAAGACTAGACAGGGGACATCTTCAATCCTGAAGGAAAATAGCTTTGTTGTGAGGGAGCCAAGACTGTCCAACAAGCTGCTAAAGGAAATACGGAACATGACTGATGTTGTTGTGTGGAAATCTTCAAAGGAAGACTAGACGTTTGGGTCAGAACAATACCAGATGAGCTGGGGGTACCTGGCTAAGTGAAGTGGAGAGTGCAAGAAACCAACTCTTTACTACACCAGGCGAACTCAAGAGGAGCGGCAACAAGCCTATCTTCCATTAAATGAAGAATCATTGCACGAAACAGTGTGTAACAAAAGTTTCTCAGGGAACTATTCTGAGTTGTATCATATACAGTATATATCAGAGCATTTTTAGTGAGTGGGCGACATGAATATCACCCAGTGAAGAAAATTTGTCGCCCAGTAAATGAAATTTTAGGGTACTGGGCGAGAAGGGAATTTTCAAAATTTGTAAAAATAGAATTGTCTTGGGAGTTGTCTTGGAAGCCATATAAATACATATAATACATCGACATATGCCACAATTAGAACTGTTTATCCCAAATGTAAATATGAAATTTACATTGAATATTTATATATAGATAATGCTAGTGTTATTTCAAACCACACGGGGATGGTGGCCTGATTAGGGAACATCCGGGTCCATAGTATCCTTAATCCAGGCAGGGGTGTGCTGGGACCGGTTCGCCCGAACAGGTTGTTAAATTTTGACTGGATCACCGAACCGTTTGTTTGTTTTTAACAAATATTTAACAGTCAGTAGAAATTTATTTATATCTAAATTTTTCTCATTCTTTCAGGATTTTATAGAAAAATATAGATATTATTACAAGCAGTGGTCGTTTCAATATTTATTTATTTTTTGATGAAAAATTAGTTTATTTTTAGATAATTATGTCAGTAGTGAGTATTAAGAATATGTTAAATAATTTCTGCCAAAATGTTACAAAGTGGTGTTTGGAAAAGCTAAAATGCGTTGGCTTCCGGGGCTCCGCCCGGACCCGGCTGGGGGAACTACCGCTCACCCCAGACCCCCTAGCTTAATGACTCGCGCCATTGGCGCTCGCCAATTTGCACCCATATCTGTATCAGAACTGGTTGTTAAGAAATTGGCAGCACACCCCTGCCTTAATCCCCCCCCCCTCACTTCCCGATCTGCCTTTGTCGCCCAGTGTATATATATATATATATATACAGTGGCGGTCCTAGCTTACATGACGCCCTGGGCGAACCTCACCTTCAGCGCCCCCCCCCTGTTCGCCAACACACACACATTCGAATCCCCCCAAAATAAAGGACAGACATAACTCTTTCACAAAATAACTTTTTATTGGACTAATTGTTGGAACTTCAGAACCAAAACAAAGACTCAAATTTCTGAATTTTACAAATCCTTCATCACGTAAATAGAATAACTCACTTAAGAGAATGTAATTATGATACTATGAACAGGAAAAATACAAATTAAATTGCACAACTGCCATAAATAAACTAGAGAATCAAATTTCTAAATTGTACAAATGCTCTATCACATAAATAGAATAAGACACTTAAGAGAGGGTAATTATTATGCTACACTTTGAACAAGAAGCAAAATAAATTGCACCACAGCACAACTGCCATCTAAAGCCTGACTCTTCTTACCTTCCTTGATGCAAAGTCATTGATCTTTTATTATTTATTTTATTTTATTTTTATTTATTTCTTTATTTATTTATTCTTATTTTTATTTTTATTTTTTTTGCAGGCGCTCATGCCGCCCCTCCACAAATGCCGCCCTGTGCGGCTGCCCATATTGCCAATATGAGGAACCGCCACTGTATATATATATATATATATACACACTACACAGGTGGTTCTCGTTTAACGTCGCCTTCATTAAAGTCGTTTCGTTTTTACGTATAGACTCCCAAAAAATAAATAAATAAATGAATAAATTACAAATTTTTAAAAATTAAAGATTTTACTGCAATGAAACCGAAAGAGTTCTGTTTTCCTACGTCCCCCTGTATAAGATACAGAAAATGGATCAGAAACGTACCGTACTTATAGAAAACGATGTAACAATATATGAGGGTTAACTGAACTAGCAAACAAACATTCTTCATTGCCCCGGGGCCCCGAGGTGTCTTAATCCGCCTCTGCAACTATCTAATGCAAGGGTTAATCGGTATGTTCAGTGTCTCATCTACTCAACCAGTCAACTCTGGAACAATCTCCCTGAATCCACCTTTCCTCCTGTCTATGACCTTCCATCTTTCAAACGCAAAACTTCACTTTTACGTGGAGGTCGAAATATGGCAATAAAACCCATTGGCATCCTCTTCGGGTGGATCCTCTGTATCCACCCGAAAAGGATGCCAGTGGACATCGAAACTGTTGTGGAAATAAACTCCGTCTATTAGTGTGGGTTTTATTGTTACATTTCAAACGCAGTGTGTCTAGGCATCTCGAAAACCCCAGACCTTGATTTTGGCTTTCTTTTTCTTCATCTATGGGAGGGGCGCTTTTTCAGGCATTTGCCCTTGGCCCCTCCTTCCTGCATAAAATATATACGATACCTTATTGTAGGCGTGTATAAGCCTGGGTTTGAATTACGCTTTGTTTGTTTGTTTCCCACCTGACCAATCTGCTTCAGAACTGGAAGAATACCTGCGTGAAATGACGAAAATTGGGACTACCTGCTACAAATTAACCAGTAAACGACCAGATACCTACAGCTCTTTCTACATTAAGGCAGAATGTGAGGACCCCTCTGTAATTATGGGGCCAGAAGTCTGGCCTGAAGGAATCTACTATAGTTGGTATACTATGAACTTCAGGAAAAACTCAGTCCACAAAAATACGCGTAAGCAGACTCCACTATGCACTCCCAGGGAGACACCCAGTGAGAACAGTGATTGGGCCATTATTTTTATACACACTGTTTCACAACTTCAGGTTAGTAGCTATAACTGTAGAGGCCTCAAAGTCAATGCTGACAGTGAGATCAATAAATTTTTATCTGCACATGACATTTCTTGCTTTCAGGAAACTTGGCTCTCTAAACAAGAGTGCATAGATTTAAACAATATTAAGCCTAACTACAAAGGAGTAGCTAACTCACCCAATGATGGTAGTGAAGTTAGTATTGTGGGCAGACAGAATAGGAAGGAAGGTGTAACTATAATGTGGCACTCACAGCTGGATAGATTTATAGAGCCCATTAGTTATGAATATGAGTGGGTTGTAGCCATAAAAATAACTATTGAAAACAAGATACTGTATATATTCAATGTTTATATGCCTTATGAGTGTGCTGAAAAATGAGGAGGTATTTTTAGATAGAGTCTGTAGACTAAATATACTGCTAGAGGAGCTGGACTCTTCATGTATTGTAGTGGTTGGTGATTTTAACAGCAATATCAATAAACCTTCTTATCAATTACTGTCAGGCATGCGACTACAGACTTGCCGGTAAATTGCTACTCCTTAATGACTCGTTTACATATGTTAGTGATGCCTGGGGTACTCACTCGTGGTTAGACTACTGTATAGCCTCCCACGATGGTTATAATATGATCAATAGCATGCCCATACTTTATGATGTATTTGAATCTGATCATATCCCATTTGTAGTACGGCTTGATTGTATGGTAGCAACTGACTTAGACAATGACTGTGATAATGCTGATTACTATAACGTTAATTGGTCAAATCTTAGTCACTCTGAGGTAGGTTACTATACAATGCAGACTGATGCACTACTAAGGCTTGTCTTGTAGGGATCCCTCCTGTAATGATATACAACATATAGATCTCTTAAATAAGTATTACGGTGAGCTTGAACATGCCATTAAAGCTGCGAATGGAAGTAGCTTTAAGAATAAAAAATGGGGAAAAGTAAATGTCAATCCAGGGTGGGCAGAATACTGTGCTGATTTGTATGATGTAGCCAAAGATGTATTCGTGGAATGGGTTGCTATGGGGAAACCTAGGCAGGGGAACTTCTCCAACTGAAAAATAAAACTCGTGCTAGATTCAAGGGTGCTCTTAGATTTATAATGAAAAATGAAAAGAATCTTCGAAGAGAATCTCTAGCCAGAAAATTAGTCAGTAGCAATACTTCCAGTAGGGAATTCTGGAAGGAGATTAATAAAATTAATAATAGTAATCTTACCTTGCCAAATGTAATAGAGAGTGTACATGGTGCAAAAACATTGCAGAACTGTGGAAAAATCATTATGAAACCCTATTTAATTGTATCGGGGTGGGGGGGATAGATTAAATATATGCCTAAATGTAGAACGCTCTGAGGAGCTACTAATTAATGACTCATAAATCTGGCAGGCTATTCATAAGTTAGATGATAACAAAAGTTGTGGCCTAGAATCTAGGCCATACAAGCAGAACATTTTTTGAAATGAAACAAAACTTACAGTAAGATGGAAAATAATGTTTATTTTTGTATACTTCCACTTCATTTATATTTGAAAAGTTTTCTCCTACTTTTTTTAATTGCAAAGTCTTTGATCAGATCCTCAAAACTAATCTTACGTAACACATCTGCTTCTATACTTAGTAGAGATAAGGCATCCAGCCTGCCTTGTTGCATAGTTGTTCTGTTGGTATTTTTAATATTTAATCTATATGTATTTTTAATATGGCGCTCAAAGATTTGATATAAACAAAATAATAACGCAAAGCGTAAAGTGTGTGATTACAACGAAATATATTTATTCTCTCAAAAGGGTTGTTGTTCACTACAAATTCAAACAATGAAAAAAAATAAATACTATATATGAATATATATAATTCAGTTTTCAACAGCTTATAGGCTATAAGCCGCGATTATAATAGTATAATAAATCCATGGTAAATCCGACAATGGAAAATTTCTGTGGTGCCCCCCTTCCCTTGATGCCCTAAGCACGGGCTTATTTTGCTTAATGGTTAATCCGGCCCTGCCTCTACTTATTCAATGTTTATATAGATAATCGATCTGTTGTGCTGAAAACCTGTAAATTTGGTTGCTATATTGGTACAATGATTGTTAATCATCTGATGTATGCAGATGTTCTAGTTCTTAGTTCTCCATCTGTAAAAGGGCTCAGCAAATTTTTGAAGGTGTGTGAAAGGTATGGGAAGGATAATGACATAAAATATACTCTGATAAAAGTCATGTTAGTGATATGAGGACCAGTCCTACAAGTAATATAAAATTTCCTGAATTTCAATTGAATGGTATCGTGCTGTCAGAAGTAACCCAGACTAAGTATCTTGGCCACAAACTAACGAATAGTCTTTCAGATGACTGTGATATTCTAAATCTAAGGCAATATAGACAATTATATGCTCAGGGAAAGTAGACTGAAATGGTATGGACATGTGATGAGAGGGGACGAAGATTATGTAGGTAAGAGAACGATGAATATGGAGGTGCATGGCAGGAGAAAGAGAGGCAGACTGAAGCGAAGGTGGATGGAGAAGGTGAGGGACGATTTGAGGGAGAAGGGTTTGTCGGAGGAAGAAGCCCAGGACCGGGCTGTGTGGAGGAGGCTGGTCAGAAACGCCGACCCGGCATAGAGGCGGGAACGGGCGAAGAGAAAGAAGATATGCTCAGGGAAATGGTTAGAAAGTTTCATATGTGTACATTAGATGTTAAGTTGATTTTGTTAAAAACTTTTTGTACTCCAATGTATACAGCTCCGCGTTCGGAACTTTCGCCGCAGGACTTTTCGCCGCAAGGAATTTTCGCCGCCGCAAAAGAATTTTAAACAAATAAAAAATAAGTTGACGATTGGTTAGGTTAAGTCGTAATATTTTCGTTAGTTTTAACGTTTTATTTGATGGATTCATTTAAAAAATGTCTCCTAAAGATCCTAGCGTAGTTTACGTTCTATTATGTACTTTTGCAACATATTCATCTAGGCTTGCAGAAGCATCGGCATTTAGTGATCTTGCAGATAATTGGGAGTTAGTAGCAGTCGTTTTCATACTTGCTATTGTGGCGTACACTTTAGGCTTTGATGGGTTTGCAGAATGACTATGCTCACCAAATGTTTTGCAAATTACTATTTTAGCGTCACTTTCTAAAATTGTATGCACTCTTGCCTTGCAGTTTTTTATTTCACACTTCCAATACGATTTTATAAAACTTTGACAGTATCTGTTATTGCATGTGCAGTATCACTTTAAAGTTTAAACCATCAAAAATGGTTTTTAAAAACCTAAGGGTTCAAAACCTTTGAAGTACATGAAATCACTTATTTAAGAGAATGAATAAATGAAAATTTCCAAGTCATCCAAACCCGACGTATTAGAGAGTTCAGAAAATGTGGTAGGCTTATATTTATATATCTATACAAATTATATATTTTGCGGCGAAAATTCCTTGCGGCAAAAATTCCTTGCGGCGAAAATTCCTACGGCGAAAAGTCCTGCTGCGAAAAGTCCGGCGGCGAAAATACCTAGATTGATACAGCTCATTTGTGGTGGAACTACAGGATGTATAATTTGAGGAAATTACATTATATGTTGCATATAATAATATTTTTAGGAGTTTATTAAGGACTCCAAGATTTGTAAATAGTGCTCTTCCTAGTATCAGTATGCTGTTTGTAGTCAATAAGGTGCCTAACTGTGCCAGTGTCATTCGCAATTTTGTATTTAAATTTATCATTAGGCTTGGTGAGTCAGTCAATAAGATAATAGAAGCCATGGTTAGTGGACTGGTCTCCGATATATTTTATAAATCTGAAATCTGGAAGCATTGGCGTAGGCAATTGTATGTTCATTACAAACAGTGAATCAGTGATTCATTGGCCTACTTAGTCAGTTCTCCAGACAACTATCTCTTAATCTTCTATGGACCTCTTGTATAATGTTTGTACCTGTTGAGTCTGAAATAAAGTGTTTGTTTGTTTGTTTGTTTGAATACCTATGCTTGCCATGTTTCACAAGCTGCATGATACATAAGTACTTGCCACAGTCCATTTTGTCAGTTGTATTGTTGCCAGTTGTTAAAATAAGGGTGCTAGTATCCGTGATAAGAATAATTATAGGCCAATAGTTCTTGCCAGTATACTTTCTAAGGTGTTAGAATATGTCATTTATAATAGAATAAGTAGTGACTTCCAGACTCATGACAATCAGTTTGGCTTTAAAGTTAAACATGGTACTGACATGTGTATTTATATGCTAAAGGAAGCCATCCTAAAGTACAAGATACAAAGTAGCAATGTATATTCTTGTATTTTGAATGCATCAAAAGCATTTGATAGAGTTAACCATCACAAACTTTTCAAGAAACTCTTGCGTAGAGGGGTACCTAAATATATACTTTGGATACTTGCATTCTGATATACAGAGCAGACCATGTTTGTATGATAGAAAAGCAGTGTATCACCAGGTTTTAAGGTAACTAATGGTGTTAGGCAAGGAGGTATATTATCACCCTATCTTTTCTGTATATACTGTACATGGCTGACCTTACCAATGAACTAAAAACTGCACGTACTGGCTGTGTCATTGGAAAGGAAAAAAATTAATCATTTAATGTATGCTGATGACCTTGTTCTTCTGTCACCCTCTCCCATGAGCTGAGAGTACTATTAGAGATATGTGAACAATATGGTATAAAAAATGACATCACCTATAATGGAACAAAGAGTTTTATTTTGATTTTTAGGTGTAATGTGGGTCTTTTGAAGTGAATGGTCAGACTATACCTGTCAAAGACACATGTAAATACTTAGGTCATGTAATTACTCACGAGCTGCGAGATGAACTCGATATTGAGAGGCAACGTAAAAAGCTGTATGTATAGGGTAACATACTAGTAAGGAAATTTGGTGTGTGTTCAGAATCAGTTAAAACTTATCTTTTTAGAACGTACTGTACTGCATTGTATACATCCCATCTGTGGTGGAACTATACAAAAACTGCTATGAATACACTCTCTGTTGCTTATAATAATATTTTTCGTATGCTATGTAGGGAACCAAAATGGTGCAGTGCCAGTTTTATGCTTACTACGTGTAACCTACCTCCGGAGGAATATATATAATTTCATTACTAGGGTTCAAAACAGCTCTGTGTTATTGTGCAATATCCTGTCTTCAGATACTGTGTACCTCTCACCTATATGGCAGTCTTGGTTCAGGCCAGTGGCGGTTCCTCATATGGGCAATATGGGCAGCCGCACAGGGCGGCATTTGTGGAGGGGCGGCATGAGCGCCTGCAAAAAAAATAAAAATAAGAATAAATAAATAAAGAAATAAATAAAATAAAAAATAAAATAAATAATAAAAGATCAATAAATATATTTTTATTAATAAAAAACCATCTATCGCATTTTCCATAAACCTTCCCATAAAAGACCTAAACAATGAAAAATGCTTCCAGATTAATATTATTGGGAATAAAGGCCCATACTTTAACATATGTAATGTTATTTTTCTGGGTTTGGTTAAATAGTGAAATGTATATTATTTATTACAGAACGAATCTTCACACTTAGCCACTAAGGTCTGTCAAATAACCGCAAATGGATAAGAAGAGGTCAAAGCTATCAGGTGCTCAGTTTAGAAAAAAGAGGAAAGAAGAAGAGGAGAAACGAGCAAAAGATAAAGGTATAGAGCTATGTCATCTACTCTTCACTGCTATATTGCACTGCTATTTTGTGATATAGCTTTCTGAGTCATTTGAAGTGTATTATTATGTATATAATTAGCCATTAACCAAGGAGGTTGTATTATTCATTGTTTCCTATTCTAAAAGTTTAATAAATTGTGCTTAATAACATGTTAAATTAATTGTACTAGCCTATTCATGCATTGGTCTGTTATGTTCTATTTTACTATTTGCAGGGGCACTTTTGAAATATTTTGGAACACCCTCTGCCACTAGCCAGGATGAGAAGCCGTCTACTTCTGCCATTATTGAGGCTGAGGAGCCATCTACCTCCTCAGCCTCACATATGTCTCCACAAATGCAGTCTGATCCTGAGGATGAAGACCCATTTGCTTCTACTTCTCCCCGGCAGGACTCTTCAGGTGAGTTTGTGTGCACATATGTCTGTGTGTGTATGTGTGTGCATCCCTGCAAAGCATTTTGCAAACAGTTATAAATTATAATGTTATTATCACTGGGTCTGGGTTACTGGGTATGTGTGGTGTTTCACCACCATAATTCCATAACACCACCACCATAACAAAGTGCTGTGAATAATGTGTTATCTAACTTAGGTGTGTATACTAATGAGTAATGCTCTTGTTCTTTCTATTAGAAAGGCCTGGAGCAGAATCGCCTCCTGAGGATGAGTCTCTGTCCACCGACCCTGCTAACTGGCCTTCAGTTCTGACTGAGAGAATTCGGACACAACTGGTTTCCAGGGGACCAAGTCAAGTACCATCTGACTTTGTATTCCCTAGAAACGACAGTGACGGAAGAAGTTTCCACCATCAATACTTCAGGAAGTCATTGGTTAGTGGGGAAAATATAACCAGAAGTTGGTTGGTCTATTCCTTAAAAAACAACAGCCTTTTCTGTTTCTGTTGTACATTATTTTCCAAGAGGAAAATAAATTTAACAAGTTTGGGACTCTCGGACTGGAAGCATGCAAGCTCATTGCTCACATCACATGACAACAGTTCAGAACACCTAAATTCTATGAAAATCTGGAAAGAACTGGCAGTGAGGATGAGAAAGGGGGAGACCATTGACAAGCAGGAGATGGCACTTCTGGAGGCTGAGAAGTTGAGATGGAGAGCGGTGCTGACACGTCTCACTGCTATTGTGCATTCTCTGGCAGTTAGGAATTTGGCACTAAGGGACATACAGAAAAATTGTTCTCACCATCAAATGGCAATTTCTGAAAGAAGTTGAACTGATGGCACAATTTGATCCTATAATGCAAGAGCACATTAACCATGTCCAAAAAGGGACCTCCAGTCACACCAGCTACCTCGGCCACCACATACAAAACGAACTCATTGATTTGTCGAGCAGCAAGACCATTTCAGCAATGGTGAGCGACATCAAACAATCAAAGTTTTTTTCAATAATTCTAGATTGCACTCCAGATATCAGCCACACTGAACAGTTGTCAGTTGTGATTCGGGTTGTGTCACTGGAGGGGAAGCCCCATATAAAGGAACATTTCATGGGGTTTTTGGAGGCAGAGGAGTCCACTGGTCAACATTTGGCATCTCTGATTCTGAAGAGACTGGAGGAGCTAAAAGTTCCTTTCATGGACTGTAGAGGACAATCATACGACAACGGGGCCAACATGAGGGGAAAAAACAAGGGTGTTCAATCCAGGCTCCTAGAAATTAATCCCAGAGCTCTGTTTGTTCCATGTGGGGTTCATTCTCTGAATTTGCTTGTGGCCGATGCTGCTAAGGGATCTATTGATGCCACAAGTTACTTTGGCATCTTGCAGAAGCTTTACAACTTGTTTTCAGCCCCACACAACGATGGGCCATTTTGAAAAAACATGTGAACATCACATTGAAGATGTGGTCTGATACAAGGTGGGAAAGCAAGATCAAGAGTGTGGAGCCCCTGAGATATCAGGCAGCTGCAGTGAGAGATGCACTGATCGAGGTGAGGGACCACACCAAAGACTCTGTAATAAAGGTCGAGGCTCAATCTCTGTCAGAGGAGGTTGGGTCATACCGCTTCGCCATTTGTTCAGTGGTGTGGCATGACCTGTTGTGCCAAATTCAGCATGTGAGCAAGCAGATGCAGTCTCCTAGCATGCACGTTGATGTTGCAGTAAATCTCCTAAAAAAAACAGAGAGGGGTCTCCGCAATTACAGGGCAACAGGTTTTGTGGCTGCACAAATGGCAGCCACAGATATCTGTGAACAAATGAATGTGGAGGCTGTGTTAAAACAAAAACGGCTGAGGTCCACAAAGCGGCACTTCTCCTATGAAGCATCTGATGAGCCCTTGATTGATGCTTTGAAGAAGCTGGAGGTGACATTTTTCAATGCAGTGGTTGATGCTGCAACATCAGCCATTCAGGAAAGATTTTCCACGTTGGAAATTGTGGGAGAGAAGTTTGGAGTGCTGACACATTTCCAAAATCTCACATTTGAGGAGCTGACAGAACAATGTGTGAACCTTAGTACTACACTACACTTTAAGGGACAATCTGACTTGGATGGCAGAGAGCTTGCACAGGAGCTGAAGAACTTGCCTGACTTGCCATCAAAGACCATATCCTTGCTTGAACTGCTGACATTTATCCATGAAAGGCTCTCTGAAATATATCCAAATTTGTGGACTGCTCTCAGAATTGGTCTTACTCTTCCAGTCACTGTTGCTGAAGCAGAGAGGAGCTTTTCAAAGCTGAAGCTCATCAAATCCTACCTGAGGTCAACTATGTCACAGGAACGCCTTACCGGTCTGGCCATCATCAGTATAAATCATACAATTGCTGAGCAGATTTCATATGATGATTTAATTCATGACTTTGCATCAAGGAAGGTAAGAAGAGTCAGGCTTTAGATGGCAGTTGTGCTGTGGTGCAATTTATTTTGTTTCTTGTTCAAAGTGTAGCATAATAATTACCCTCTCTTAAGTGTCTTATTCTATTTATGTGATAGAGCATTTGTACAATTTAGAAATTTGATTCTCTAGTTTATTTATGGCAGTTGTGCAATTTAATTTGTATTTTTCCTGTTCATAGTATCATAATTACATTCTCTTAAGTGAGTTATTCTATTTACGTGATGAAGGATTTGTAAAATTCAGAAATTTGAGTCTTTGTTTTGGTTCTGAAGTTCCAACAATTAGTCCAATAAAAAGTTATTTTGTGAAAGAGTTATGTCTGTCCTTTATTTTGGGGGGATTCGAATGTGTGTGTTGGCGAACAGGGGGGGGGGGGGGCGCTGAAGGTGAGGTTCGCCCAGGGCGTCATGTAAGCTAGGACCGCCACTGGTTCAGGCAACTGCTGGTTCACAATATCTTATTTTTGTAATGTAGCAAAGATTATATATGCATAGTGTATGATGGGTTAAATGGCTATGCTGGCCTTATTTTTGTACTTGTATGTTAGATTAAGTGGCTATGTTGGCCTTATTTTTGTATTACGTTCAGTGTATAATACGTAAGATTGAACTTGTATGTTAGGTTAAGTGGCTATGGATTGTGAATGATCCGCAATAAAGATGTTTTGTTTTTATATTGCAGGCATTTATAGTTTTTCCATAGTAAACATGCCTAAATAGTAATCGTAAGTTGAAGATTTAATTTCAGTATGAAACCTCACGAATGAGATGAGACTTGGTATTAAATTATGCTTTCCCTTCGCAGGGTCTCATAGCTGTTATTTCGAGAGTACAATAAAGAATAATTTTCTTGTTAATGAAAACCTTGGTGAACTCTCATTTTAACAATTCTTAATAAATTTTATTTAGTTTACTTCCCTAGCTAACAATTTTACGTAGCTACGACGTTATCACAAGGTTACATTTTAACAGTGTGATGTAAATACAACGTAAATTTGTGTGGTCTCAGTTACGTCTTCACAACGTTGTGACATTACGTATACTTTACGTAGATACAACATTGTCTGAAGGATAGAATTGGTCCAACAAAGGCACCCTATTTCACATAGCAGTATGTCCGGTAGGTGTCCGGTATTTTTAGCTCTGTCCGGTTAAAAAAAAAATCAAAGAGGCCGACATGTAAAAAGTAAGGCCACGTCCTTTATGTATTGTTTTTTTATTTGTTTCTGTAAAGATGTAGATCGTCTGCTTTTCTGATTATCCATAATTTGTTATTTTTTAAAGTCAATAATTATTTTACATATTTTTCTATTGCGATCTGATAAAGAATTGGATAGTTTCACAGCGCTGTATTGGATGGAATTTTGCATGTTATGTAATATTGTTCGAATAAAAGTTAAATGCAGATGAAGTTGAATTCTTTTTATCAATACCTAAATGTTTTCGGTATTATTTGTAAATCGGTTGCAGGCGCGGATCCAGGGGGCGGGGGGGGTCGAGGGGGTCCGGACCCCCCCTGCTCACGTTGACCAACGATTTTTTCGATTGCGTTTGTTTGCTCCTATATATGAAAAATAAGACCTGAAGACTTAAAATGGCTTAAGGTACATGTATCCCGGTTGCCACAAAATTAATTTCCTTAAAAAGAATAAAGAAAAAAAAGTTTATGTCCGATCCTGAGACATTTCAGACCTGGCCTGGTGTGTGAACAAGCAGGATTTTGATAACGGGAATATACTTCAAATTCATCTAAAGCTATCTTCAAATATGAAAATTTCCTACCGAGGGGGGGACACCCCCTCGGGCACCCCCCTGGCGCTCGCGCGTCCTCGGCCAAGGACATATCAGTAACGAGCCGCACCAAGACTGGACCCCCTCTGCTTAAATTCCTGGATCCGCCCCTGGGTTGCAATATTATTTTCTGGTTAGTGTTATTTATCCATATAATTAACTTATTTTATAAAGCATCTAATGACCGATTTGCAAGTAATGAAGAAAATAAATTTTTACTTTTTACGCCCCCCCCCTCTCCACACACACCTGGTGTACGTATTTTTTGTTGGGGACATCTGGCAACCCTAGACTAGTATGCCATATGTAACCGTTACAATTTTGTAACAAAGAATAATGTAATACGAAATTATATGCTACGGATGTAAAACCTTACGTGCAGACAACGTACAAAAATTTACGTCAGAAGTTTACTCGTACTTCACGTCCATACAACTACTTCACGTCCATACAACGTCATTATGCAACACTGTATCAACGTTGCGATATAACGTTTAAGTTTTACGTTGCGACGCAGCGACTACGTCAATATCTGACATGACAAGATTCAACCAGGATAAAACGTTGCATTTACAAAGTGTGCTTACTGGAATGTCTAGGTTGGGAGGACCAAACTTGAATGCAGTATTCTGAGCGAGTCGTGACAAAAGAATATATAATTTACATATGATTTCCTTACTCTTGAAACTAATATTCCTCTCAGTTATACCTAGTATTTTTTTTCCCTTATTTCTAGCCTCTGAGCAGTGCTTAGAAAATTTTAGATCACTACTAACCAGGGCCGTACCAAGGCAGGGGCGAGCGGTGTGGCCGCCCAGGGCACCGATGTATGGGGGACGCCAAATTGTTGGTCTTAGTTTCCGCGCAGAATGAAATTTGGATTTTTAATTATGTATTGTTTGTGTATTAAATAATTATGTATTTTTATCATAATTAATTTATATATGTACCGAATTTAATTAGGGGTGTGGGTGCATAAGGAATGCCTTGCACAGGGTGTCAGCACAGGTTGGTACAGCCCTGCTACTAACTATAATGCCAAGATCTTTTTCCTGTCAAACATCCTCTAACCAGTTTCCTTGCATCTCAACTAAAGTTCTTATTATTTCTACAACAGTGGATGACTGCATTTTTGAACAGTGAATTCCATCTGCTATTTACTAGCCCAGGCCACTAATCTATCAAGATCTTTTTGTAGCTTATAAACAACAAATTTTCTATACTGGATTTGTAACGGGCAACTACTTTTGTATCATCTACAAATTTGTCATTAATTTGTACCAGTATCCACGAGCATTATTATTATTATGCTATTTATAAGAGTTGCCGATATTTGGCTACAAAACTTGTACCCCCAAAAATGTATTTTTTGGGCAACCTGAAAATGGAAAAGGAATGAGGAAAAGTAACTAACTTTACTGCTATCTCTCCTTAATTAAACATCATCTCAAAACTAATTGTGCTCACTGTTCTGTCCCTTTAAGGCCTTTTTTTTGTTTATCCAAAACTTGACTTGGAATCATGTTTTTCACTGACTTCCAGTCAGATCTGAGGACCAAAAAAAATGTGACAAATTGAGTTCATGATGTCAAATGTAAACAAAACTCAATTGGGCCAACTAAGTAGTTTATGACAGGGTTTATCTGAATGGAATTTATTTCGTCCTATTCAGCGATACTCAAGAATTGTCACCATCAATTTCAATATGTTATCATTATTCATTATTGCATAACATTTTAGTGAAACAAGCCTTACAGTACACATTGTAATACATAGTCAATTACTCAAATTATTTAGAGGCACACCAATACTTTCCAATAATTTGTAAATAAAGTAAAAAGAAACAGACTCATCCATCTTTGAAAATGACAGTTCACCAACTTCATCAGTTGATTTCATCCCACAATTTTTTTTTTAATTCTGAACATGGAGAAAGCAAATTAGTAGCTGTTTTCAAAAAAATTTAGAAAGGTTATGCAACCATAAAATTACATTTCCCAGTGTATGTACCATTCTGTAGGATAATTTCTCAAGAATGATTTGTTGCATGCAAAATTTTCATTAATAATTAAACTATTGATGTTTCCTTTATTTTTTTTTTCTTTTATAAATTATAGCTGCTAAATTGAAATATATATATAGAATTTTCACATTGATTGTCAAATATGTTTCTTACTGTCTAAATGAAAGTAATTTTTTGATAATTTGAAAAAAATAGGCTGTATTTTCTAAATTCTTTTTTTTTATAATTTCTGAGATGTACTGCAGTGTATTTGTTCCACTAATTTTATACTGTAATGAGAGAGATTCTTTCTATTATTTATTGGGCTCCTAGAGGAGGAGATTGTAGACACCAACTGACCAGGGATTCAGTGGCATTTTTAACATAGGGGCAAGCTGGGCATGGGCCCCCCTTACCCTGGAGCCTATATGCTCTATATATTTGCATCCTGAATAAAGCCTATACAAATCAGTGCTGTTTGTATATTTTTTTTACTTTGGTTGAAGTAACTACTTAAATATGTAGTGATTAGTGTAAACAGTTTTTTTTGAGAACTTTCATTAAGAAAAACTGGTAAACGGAGCCAGGGCCTCCTGTGGCATAATTTGCCCTGACCAGTTCAAAAATTTAAAATGTCCCTGCAGGGAATTACTCTGGGAGAAGTGTTAGGCAGAAGACGGAGTGTTGGAACTCCTGTTTCTCATGTCACTCTCCTCTTTAGCTGATCTTTTTTGTGTGTAATCTATCCTGTGAGCAGTCCAGCCAGGGCTGTACCAACCTATGATGGTGCCCTGAGGAAGGCATTCCTTGTGCACCCCCCACCCCATTAAATCTGGAACATATATTTCATTATGATAGAAATACATAATTAAAATACATAATACATAGGGTTGCCAGATGTCCTGTATTTTACAGGACAGTCCCGCATTTGATCCAAAAATCCTGCGTTCAAAATGTCCTGCAAAAAATATTTTTTAAGCAAATTTTTTAGAGATGAATTGAATTAGAATTCCAATATTATGTATAATAATTTCAATATTATTCACAATGTTTAATTGTTAAATAATATTGTAATAAAATTTTTCTAAGTTTGTTTGTTGTAACCATTGAAGAAATTGTTTCAATTTGAAAAAAAATTTGGTCTTAAAAAAAACCTCAGAAAAAATTTTGTCCTGCATGGGCATTTGAAAAATCTGGCAACCCTAATAATGCATAATTAAAAATCCAAATTTCATTCTATGTGGCAGCTCTTAAGACCAATAATTTGGTCTCCCCACCCGACATGTCAATGCCCAGGGTGGCCACACTGCCTTGGTGCAGCCCTAAGTCCAGCATGCTCACAAACACACTCTCCTCTTTCTTCACTACACATACCGGTACATACATTTTACACACTACATAATACAATCTTTTCAAAATAAAAAAAAAGTATTGTGAGCTTCAAAGACATTGATTTCAGCTTTTTTTTTTTTTTCTTATACAGAAGGGGCACTTTTGTAGGCACTTACCCTTGGTTCCTCCTTCCTAAACAAAAAATAATTCAATCATCTAATGTAATATGGTACATATTTATGCTCATGGCATAAGATATTAAAGAATTCTAATTAAATTTAAATAAAATGCAAATATATTGTGAGGGCTATCATTCATATAATTATACAGCTTATTAGTTTTATTTTCTGCAATATTTTCTCTACTTCCTTATTTTTGTTTTCTTACGAGATGATGACTAAAACTGACTTAGTTTTACCTATTGCTTTGGTTAATAATAATAATGATAATACTAATAATAAATACTGTAGCAGTGATTTGGTACAGAAAACAGCAACACATTTATGCCAAACTTTAAAAAACAAAATCAGTTGATGTCATGTTCATGTTGACACAGTAAAAGGGTTAATCAAATTCTAAGGGTGGTATAGTAATGTTAACTAAATCCCAGAGTAAATAATGAAAGACTTTCAAAAGAAAAGTGAAATATTATATTTACCAATTAGTAAAGTTAACAAAATTAAGTGAAGTAATCACCAGCATTTTAACAGACATTAAAACAAATCTAAAATTATACTATGGACCACAAAAAAATTTGGAGTGACAATTGTTACTTAACCCTTTCGCTGCTAACTTAAATTTTGAGATTCTTGCCACATGCGCAAAAAAAAAAAGTGTTCAAAAACTTACCTTATGAAATAATAGTACTGTATAAGTGTGGGTGGGAAACATTAAATTATCAATTGATGTTCATAACAGTCTATCATATATTATCAAGTGATGACCATAGCAGTGAAAGGGTTACAAAAAAATTAATTCAATCAAATTACCAACTAAGTCACTTAAAGGTTAAAAACAAATACCCATACGCAGGGCTGGATTAACCATTAAGCAAAATAAGCCCGTGCTTAGGGCATCAAGGGAAGGGGGGCACCACAGAAATTTTCCATTGTCGGATTTACCATGGATTTATTATACTATTATAATCGCGGCTTATAGCCTATAAGCTGTTGAAAACTGAATTATATATATTCATATATAGTATTTATTTTTTTTCATTGTTTGAATTTGTAGTGAACAACAACCCTTTTGAGAGAATAAATATATTTCGTTGTAATCACACACTTTACGCTTTGCGTTATTATTTTGTTTATATCAAATCTTTGAGCGCCATATTAAAAATACATATAGATTAAATATTTTCGTGTGCTATAGGAAGTTATTCTGAACGTGTGATTTGTGCATATAATATTAAATATATATTTTACATAATCATTTGGTATTGTTTTACAGAAAGATTTAGGTTTATAGAATTGTAATATAAATTAATATTAAAATAAAAGAAACTATAAACTCTCTATATTGCTGTTGTATCAAGTGATGTTTATCACGGCCATTATAATAATAAGATATACTGACCTAAGTTAATTAGCGTTGAAGAAGTTTATCTGTTGCTCTCTCTTCTTCTCTAGGGTAAGTCTATGAAGTGTACTTTATTTGTATATATAACAATATTTTATCATACACGTATCTTTATTTTATAATTTATTTATCTATTGTCATAACAGTATAAAAGAATTTAGATTGTAATAACCAGAGTGAATAATTTGTAATGTATATATAACATCAAACGTAGTTAGGACAATTTAGGCCCTAAGCAAATGTTCATATTTCCTATAATTAAATATTGTGTTTTAAATAAATAAATAAATGTAAATATAAAATGTGGCTCGTTAATAGTGAAATGTTAATATTGATATTTTTATAGATTGCGTATTATTAATTCTAATGTTAAGTATTTTTATTTTATAGGTTTCGGTTCCTTCTTTTGGTTCCTTCTTTCGATTTGATTTGTATTCAACATTTCGAGTTGATATTTCGGTTGAGTTATATTTAATTGCCACTTATATTTAAATTGCCACTTTGGTTGTGTACGGTTCCCATTTTGTCTTTCTGAGAATAAAAGAACAAAGCCAAGATTGTGATATGTGTAACTGTGTTGATTGCCACATAATATACAAATAAAATATTCTTTTTATTTCTGTATTTTACAGACCCCAAGAACCAAGATGAAACGTGTTCAGTTAAGTGGTGCACAAAAGCGAAAACTATCAAAAGAGAAACAAGAGAAGACTTTGGATTTAGAGTCCAAGACTGCAAAGCTGACTGATTTCTTCACACAAGTTCCACGACCACAACGTCAACATGATATACCGATTCTGAATCAAAACCAATCTCCGTCATCAGAAGTGGACACAAATACCACTTTGATCACTTCAAAATCAAAATATGATGACGTTGGAATCACCGAGGTGTCACAAGCAGGTTCATCTACCACATGTCTCACTACTGATCTCACTTTGCCTGTAAATTCTCTTGATACCTCTACTGCAAATGTTGATTCAAGTTGCTTTACAAGACATTCTGGGGTTGAAATAATTGCTGAAAATGAAAGTTTAGTGGACCATGGTGATGGTGGTGAAATGAATCAGTCTGCAGAAGATGAAGTAAATATAGCAAAAGATCCAGGGTTGTGGCTTGATTTCTCTGCTGATGATGTGGCTTATTGGATTGCTTGTGGACCCAGTGACTGTCAACACCACAATGGGCCATTTGACAAGTCTTACCGGCATTTCAGTAGTGGCAAACCAGCAAGATACTGTTCACAAAAACTTTTCGTTGGGACAAAAGCCAATGGTGAGAAATACAAGAGAGAGTGGTTATTGTATTCACCATCAACAGGATCAGTTTACTGTTATGTTTGTAAACTGTTTGCTCCTAAAAATGTCTCACATTTTGTTATAAGAGAAGGGTTCAGTGACTGGCGAAATACTATTGTAATTGATCATCATGAAAAAAGCACTACTCACCGAGACTCTATGCTAACATACTTAACTCGCAGACAAGGTGCGGGGTTGGGACAACAGTTGGAAAAACAAATTCAGGAAGAGTGTGATTACTGGGAACATGTCTTGAGGCGTGTCATAGCTGTTATTTGTACGTTAGCTGAACGTGGCTTGTCTTTTCGAGGAACAGAAGAAAGATTTGGATCATTGCAGAATGGGAATTTTTTAGGGCTGCTTGAGCTCATAAGCCGGTTTGATCCATTTTTAGCAGGTCACATTTTGAAATATGGAAATTCTGGCAAAGGAAATCCTTCTTACCTGTCCAAAACCACCTGTGAGGAACTCATTCAACTAATGGCTCAAAAGGTCCACGCACTCATTGTTGACGAAGTAAAATCTTCTGGTTATTTTAGTTTGTCAGTTGATTCAACACCAGATCTATCACATATCGATCAGTTAAGTGTTGTACTTAGGTACTTAAAAGATGGACAGCCTATTGAACGCTTTTTAACCTTTCTGAAAATGAAAAGCCATACTGGTGAGGAAATGGCAAATCAGGTGTTGCAGTACTTACGTGAAGTTTGTAAGCTAAACTTTTCAAAATGTAGGGGTCAATCTTACGACAACGCTGCCAACATGTCTGGGCGTTATAAGGGGATGCAGCAAAAAATTTTAGAAACAAACAAGTTTGCTATATATGTGCCCTGTGCAGCCCATTCACTAAATCTGGTAGGCCGAAGTGCTGTTGACTGCTGTCAAGAGGCGGTTAATTTCTTCTCTACAGTGCAGTTGCTCTATACCTTTTTTTTAGCCTCAACCAGCAGGTGGGAAATTCTTAAAGGTTGTATTGGAAATGAAAGTGTCTTAAAATCCCTCTCTGATACCAGATGGGAGGCACATGCTATGGCAACAGCAGCAATTTTGAAATCTTTCCTTAAAATTTTAGAAGCGTTAGAATGTATAGCTGAAGACCAGTCACAAAAGGGAGACACTAGAAGAGAAGCAAATAATATTGCAAATAAGATGCAAGAGCTAGAATTCGTTTTTATGTTGAATTTTTGGGATGAGATTTTGCAAAATTTTCATAGAGTAAGCAAAGTTCTACAGAATAAGGATGTGAACTTAAAAACATGTGCAGATCTGTATGGATCATTAGCTGACCAACTGTGCACTTCACGAGATGAATTTGAAAGATATGAAGCAGCTACAAAGGAAATGCTACCAGATGTTGATTACAAGGCAGCTCAAACTCGCAAACGTATCAGAAAGAAGGTACCCAATGACGGAGATGCACCAGAAGTATATCTGAATGCCAGAGATAAATTTCTTATCACCACCTTTTACACAATTGTTGACAAACTTGAAACTGAGATGAGAAGAAGAGGAGAGATATACAAAGAAATAGCAGAGAGATTTTCTTTTCTAAGTGATGTGCCACATAATGTCACCACTTCATCATCTACTGAAATTGAAAGGTATTCTCAGGGTTGTAAAAAGATGATTGATGCTTACCCAGAGGACTTGAACACTAATTTCTCTGCTGAGCTTCAGCAGTTTCACTCATATGTGTGCCATAAGTTCAGTGCAAAAAAAAATGTAAAAACAAGATTCAGTCATGCTGAACTTTATAAAATAATTGTAGAAGACAATATTGAGTGTGCCTTCCCAAATGTAGAAATTGCCTTTCGTATATTTTTAACATTAATGGTCACAAATTGCTCAGCTGAGCGTTCATTTTCTCAGTTGAAGTATATTAAAAATACCAACAGAACAACTATGCAACAAGGCAGGCTGGATGCCTTATCTCTACTAAGTATAGAAGCAGATGTGTTACGTAAGATTAGTTTTGAGGATCTGATCAAAGACTTTGCAATTAAAAAAAGTAGGAGAAAACTTTTCAAATATAAATGAAGTGGAAGTATACAAAAATAAACATTATTTTCCATCTTACTGTAAGTTTTGTTTCATTTCAAAAAATAAAATTTTATTTTATGGTTTATTTTTGTTTATATTTTGAATTACATATATATGGGGCACCAAAATCTTTTAAGTGCTTAGGGCCTCTAAAGGTCTTAATCCGGCCCTGCCCATACATATATACAAACAAACACTTTATTTCAGACTCAACAGGTACAAACATTATACAAGAGGTCCATAGAAGATTAAGAGATAGTTGTCTGGAGCACTGACTAAGTAGGCCAGTGAATCACTGTGTATAATGAACATACAATTGCCTATGGGTCATTCCAGGACAAATCAGGCATTGCCTGAAACCACACCCACTTAGATTTTGCTTTAAATTGCTATACAGGGTTGTTTATGCTGAAAAACAAAATTTCGAGTTTCAGAGCAATCAGAGTAATGGTTCAAAAGTTAGATGGTGGTGGAGGTTAAAAACACATTCTATTTGCTGGATTTTGAACTTGCACCATTATACCTGTTTTACTTATTAAGCTCTCTTGTAAGATGTTTATCTTGACTTGCAAGTAGATTAAGTATAGCTGTAAGATAAACTTATTAGTGTTTTCCTAAAACTCAATAACAATAATAACTGTCTCTCAACTTTGTCAATCTTCAAAGGCAAAAAAAATACTGCTAGTATAGTTATGTTTTATTGAACAAATTAAGACATTACTTGAATAAAAATAATTGCTATACAGTACATTAAATCTGAAACATTTTTGGTACCTAGCCTAATTCTCAGTATCATGTATTTCAAAGATATACACAACTCTGGTGCCAGATTGAATATTAGTTGACATTTCATGAAGGATGTTTTGTCTTCTACCCAACAAACATCATCTTTATTAGTTGGAAAATAGTATCTTTTTGTTGGAAATAAGAGGAGTTAGAAACTTCATTTTATAATCTTGGAATTCTTCTGAATAATCTAAAATGATTCCTAGATATTTTCTACCATCATGAATACATGCAACATACTTTCCCACAGAAAATTTTTGCTCATTTGATAAATCTGGACTCGTGTCTGAGTCACCTTGTTCAGAGGTCATAACCAGTGGTGTAGTGCTGTGGGAACGCGTGGGAACGGCGTTCCCTTACTTTTTTTGGTAGACGGAACGGCGTTTCCCTTACTTTTTTTGGTAGACGGAACGGCGTTCCTCACTATTTCAAATAAATCCGAACTTACAAATCTCTAACATCATGAAATTTTAATTCCCACCCCCCTAGAAGAAATATGAGAAAGAATCATTAACTGTTCCATTTCTTTTAGCTTCGACTGAGGCAATGCTAGCCTCTAAAGATCTGGTGAAACAGTCACCACGGCGTACCAGTTGTTAACTTTTTTTTAGTTAATCATTCCAGTTGTTAGCTATTTTTATTGATCGTACTGGATGTCATATATCTAATGACACTGGAAATACTGCATCTTCAACCTTGGAATATATCCTAATATCCAGTGCATATGACCTCAAAATATTCCTGAAATTGGTCAGATTTCAAAAGATTTCCCGGGGAGCTTACAGTGCCCCCGGACCCCCAGCTGTATGGGCTCGCCACGCTCGCCATTGTTCCCCCCGCATCTGAGTAACACTCAAAATGCGTTCCCTCACTTCTTTATTTAGCACTATACCACTGTGTAGATGACTCAGTTTCAAAAACATCATTAAATAATTTATCAGGTTCTTCAAGTTCATTTAATCTACAGAACAGTTTGTACAAACTTTCCAATTAAGGAGTGCAGGATTTTTTCTGTTACATTTAATGGTAAATTTCTTAAACCCTTTAAGACTCTTTTCTTGTGTCTCTTAAAGGGGTCACACAACACTGTATGATAATTTAAATGGTAAGACATGTTTAAAATTTATATATTAGCTTCAGTTCCTGTAATAAGTAGAAAGAATATTAAATGCTAATGCTTTTTAATGATAACAGGCAAACACAAGCACGGCCAATATAGGCAAGGCACTAAAATAATATGGCAAGCAGATACCATATATGAGCAGTGTTTATCATGTGGTCACAAGAGGCAAACTGAACCCTTAATAACTAAGACTCATGCTAATGGAAGGAGCCCTCAGACAATCTCATTTTGCTGTGACAAGTTGTAGCATCACTACACAAGCATGATACCACTCGATCTTACAAACTGGCAGTACAAATTATCTCTCTTATTTTAATGTGTGTGTGTGTGTGTATATAGTTAGGATAAAACTATTATATAATTAGTACAGCCCAATTCCTGAACTTGGGCTAATACAGCGTTTCTTAACCTTTTTCGACATCAGCACCCCCTGTAGTTAGGTCTAGGCAGTCCAGCACCCCCTTCACATGGTTAGTAGCAAAAAGCATCAACGCAAATACAAAACAAATAAGAATATGAATACAATTTATAGTTGACCAATATTATTTTGAATAAAAAGATATCAAGTTAAAGCAAAGTGAACATACATTTAAAAGCAGCACATTTAGAGTAAAAAATAAACGAGGAAAATTTTAAAACAATATTAAGACAAGACACACAAAGAATTATATTTACAAATTCAAACCAAAATACTTTCTTGAATATAACAATATAATAAAATACTTGTTCTTGAATATAACAACAGATCAAGTGGCCAAAAGAAATGTTAAGAATAACAATCAAGGAGAATTACTTACCCCCTAATCTTAGGGTCAAAATCATGCAAAAAAGTAAATTTCTTGTGACACAGAGTCAACGTCTTCCTTCTTAATATTAATGGTGATAATGTAAACGTGCAATAAATCTTTCGTAATTAAATATATATTCAAATTCTCATACAATAATATCTGTTAATAAAATAGAAAAGATTAGGAGTTTGTGAAGGAGTTTGGTTAATGGACCTAATGTATCCATACTGCACATGACAAGCCTTTTTCTAGAACCTCCTAAATTCGATTTCAGGACCCCCTGTGGGTACTAGCACCCCAGGTTAAGAAATGCTGGGCTAATATGTCATCTTTTTGCTAGCAAGTACCTTATAATAAAGTGCAAAAAAATACACAACTTAAAGGTAAAAATACACAATGTCATTGACTAAGTCATACAGAAGAGTAATTGAGGTACAAAATGATGAAAAACATCTTGAATAGCTGTATCATAGGGGGTGGGCCCCACCCCCAAAATATTGAAACTGATATAGCTCTTTAAATTTTTTTCCTAGCTCAATTAGGGACCAAGTTATGGACTTTTAAACATTAAGGGGCCAGCCCCCACCCCCAAAATTGGGGGACCCATAACTTTTGAACCATTACTCTGATTGCGCTAAAACTTGAGATTTCATGTTTTTGCACAAAAACAACCCTATATACCAAAATTGAGAAAAATCCAAGTTGGAGTGGTTACAAATTTCATTTTTTTTTTTTTGCATGATTTGACTTGGAATGACCCCTATGCCAATGCTTTCAGATTTGAGATTTATAAAATATATCAGAGACCAGTCCACTAACCATGGCTTCTACTATCTTACTGACTGACTCACCAAGCCTAGTGATAAATCTAAATACAAAATTACGAATGACACTGGCACAGTTAGGCACCTTATTGACTACAAACAGCATACTGACACTAGAAGGAGCACCATTTACAAATCTTGGAGTCCTTAATAAACTCCTAAAAATATTATTATATGCAACATATAGTGTAATTTCCTCAAATTATACATCTTGTAGTTCCACCATAAATGAGCTGTATACATTGGAGTACAAAAAGTTTTTAACAAAATCAACTTACCATCTAATGTACACATGAAATTTTCTAACCAAAGTATTTCCCTGAGCATATAATTGTCTACATTGCCTTAGAATAGCACAGTCATCTGAAAGACTATCCATTAGTATGTGGCCAAGATACAATGTTCTAATAATTTTTAGGGCAAAAACATATATCCTGGATTGTAAATAAGATTGCTTTTATTTAAAAAATATATTAGCATAAATATTAGATGTCATTAGAGTATAGTGCTCAAAAATGAGCAGCTAGGCATGGCAAAGTCCTCCTGGGCAAACATTTTCTTTCATAGATTGAAAATTTTTGGGAAACTATTTTATTTTTTTAGAATAGTATTGATAGATATTTGTAGACTAAAATATATATATATATATGTATGTATGTGTGTATTATGTATATATATATATATATTTAATATATATACTCAAACACTCTTTCCAGGAACTAGTGGATTATCCGAGGCACCAGTCATTTCAATTGCAACAGGAAGTTTTTATCCTGGAAATCGCACTCGCAAGTCTCTATTTCTTGCAATTGCTGAAACAAGCAACGAAGAGAATGGATCAGGAGACGAAGAAACAAACATTTTGGAAGAAAGAGGACAGTCACAACAGTCGAGTTCAGAATCAGAACAGGAACAGGACCTTTCATCTTCTAGCACTGTTGTTTTATGTGTTGATAACAGTTCACCCTTGCCTTCATCACATGTAAATAGTCGGAAGAAAACCCTTCAAAAGAGAAATCCCATTTGGGAAAAGATTGAAGCACGGGATCCTATTCCACAACATCCAGATTTTGAGGATAATATCTTGGTATCGGAAAATCCTGAAGATTGCTTGGTTAGTCCTTTTCAATTCTTCATGAAATTTATTGATAAAGATTTTCTAAATTTAATCGTTAGTCAAAGTAACTTATATTCAGTGCAGAAAAATGTAAATCGCCCATTAAGATTGACAAGGGAGGAGTTTGAGCAATGGCTTGGTTTGTCTATCTGGTTTAGCCTTCACAAAGTAAGTGACACTCGACTTCACTAGGGTGATATGAAAGATGAACGTTTTGCAGGCATGATGACTCGTGACAGGTGGTAGGAAATTAAATCTAATATACATTTTGTAGATAATTCTCAACTTGGGGAGAGGGGAGATAAGATTGCGAAAGTTAGACCTTTTGTAGAATATCTAAGGGCCAAATTTAGGAAAATTCCAATGATTAGAGATTTATGTATTGATGAAAGTATCATCCCTTTCAAAGGCAATTCTTCACTGAAACAATACCTTCCCAAAAAGCCACACAAATGGGGTTTTAAAATATTTGTATTAGCTGATAAGGGTGGTATGGTTCATGATTTTATTCCATATACTGGCAAAATTGAGCCAGTTGATGATCCTACTGTTCCTGACCTTGGGGCTAGTTCTAATATAGTTTTGCATTTGACACAAAATACTCCACATGACAAAGGGTATAGATTGTTTTATGATAATTGGTTTACTTCTTTACCATTGCAAGTATCCTTAGCTAAAAGAAAAATATGGTCTTGTGGCACTGTTCAATCAAGAAGGCTACCTGGTCTATCATTCACCCAGGATAAAGAAATGAAGGCTAAGGGTAGAGGTACATTTGAAGAGTGGGATGCAAATGTAGATGGAATAAGAGTAACAGCAGTAAAATGGTTTGATAGTAGAGCTGTTACAACTTTGTCAGCCTTTGCAACAGCAGAGCCTGTTGTTCAGAAAGAGAGGTTTGACCATCACCAAAAGGGAAAGATATCCATTATTTGCCCCCAGTATTGTACACGAGTATAACCACGCAATGGGTGGTGTAGACCTGCATGACCAATTGGTATCCTTGTATAGGTTTTCTTTTAAGTCTAAAAAGTATTATCATAGGATTGTTTGGCACCTGTTTGACATGGCACTGGTCAATGCTTGGCTACTGTACAGGCGATCATGTGATGATATGAGTGTTCCCCGTAAAAACCAAAATATTTTGGCACAATTCAAGGCTAGGGCAGCTAAATCTTTGATGTTTTCTGGTAAAGTAACTAAAAAATGTAAAAGGGGGAGACCATCTATAGAAGCCACAGAAGAACCGAAAAGAAAAATTGTTAACCAAGGTTTACCTATACCTGAAAATGATATAAGATTTGACAATCTTGGCCATTTACCTAATGTTGGTTCAGTTAGACAGTGTGTAAGATGATTGGTTGCAAAAGCAGAGTTATGACACACTGCCAGAAATGTAATGTATATTTGTGTATTACACAAAAAAAGAATTGTTTTGCAGACTTTCATACAAAAAAATTGTAAAGTAATATTCAAATTTCATTATTATATTTGCAGAAAAATGTTTGAATAGTAATAAAAATAAGTCTTAGCTGTTCATTATCCATAAAAATATTTTGTATTAGTTTTATATTTTAATATCAGTAAAAATTGTTCCAGATTTTGTGTTTTATTCTCCATAGATTTTCACATTAAATTTGTCTCATGTGCCTAGGTGCCCAAAATAATCCACCTTCATTAATTCATTAAAAAAACAAAAATAAATTAATGTAAATACATACATGCCTTATTGACTCCTGTTAGATCACAATTTTCAACAATTTAATTTTTTTCAGAGCTAAATAAAAATTTAGGTGATTAAGGGTTAAATGTTAACGTTCGTGTAGCGAAAAGTATAAATTTAAAAATAAATATTGTTACCATAAATTTTGTCAATGCATGACTCAATGGGTCAATATCTGTATATCAATAAAAATATTTACTTTAAGAAAATATGCAATAAAAAAGCATGCAGTATAAATTGTAATAAATTATAAATAAAATTTTACTTCTTTCCCTAACCTTGTAGACAGTATATTGGAATTGATGTTCTTGTCCTTTTTTCAAACTTCATGGAGTTGGCAACCCTAGTTTCACTGAAGAAGTTACTGATGAACCATTTAAAAAACTAGGTTGTCATTATTTAAAACACACACAGGTGTTTACAGAGAAGACTCATCCACAACTAAAATATGAGTGGTGTACAAATGTAGTTTAAAAGAGAGAAATTCTGTCATAGAAGGCCCAAATCTTGTCTTAGATCTTGTAAAAGTTCTCCTTTGCTTTCACTTAGACAATTATGCAGTACAGAGTGACGTAGAAAAAGCATTCCTCTGTAAATTTAAAGCTTGAGTATGACAAGAATCATCTTTGGTTTTTGTGGTTTAATGATCCATATGACATTAACAAAGGTTTCAAAACCTACAAATTTTAAGTAATGATTTTTGGAGCAAATTGTTTTTCAAGTTTTCTTGCTTTAACAATTAAAAACAACCTAAACTTATTTCAAGAAAACTTAACTGTTCAGTTTTTAAATGTGTTCCATAATGCTGCTGACAGATTCAAACTCTGTAGAGATACTGATGGTGCTCATATAGAATCATATGCTTAAGTATTCATTAAATGTATGCCTTCTATTATAGTTATTGAATTTTACCCTTTTTGCTACATTTTCATTGAAATAGATAGGGACTTTATAAACACCTTGTGTGTATATATATATGTATAACCTTGGTTTTGCTTCTGTCCAAGTTGTTTATTCTGACAAAGGTTAAGCTTGTCACTCCACCTTAGACCTACAGTTTAACATGGAGTCTGAACCACATCCCATCAACAGCCCAGAGTCTTAATCACTAGGCTACCCATGGTACCCATTTATCTACCAACCAATTTTTTTTATTGTGTGGAAGGATTCCATAGAGATTCCCTCTTCTTCTAGATGGTCAAAGACCTGTGAGGGGCAGGGTGCAGCCAACTCCCAGATACACAAGTGCAGAGCCCTCTGCCACTCAGCCTACTCTTGGATCCATGAGTACAGAGCCCTCTGCCACTCAGCCTCATCCTGGATCCATGAGTGCAGAGCCCTCTGCTTCTCAGTCTCATGCTGGATCCCTGAATCCAGACACTGCTACATCGCCAGCTCAATGCCATCTCACACAGAGTACCCCTCCAAGGGGCCTTTGTGAATCGGGATGCTGGGAATGCAGTTGGGGGTCATGATGAGGCGGCAAACAACCCATCCATGAACTGAAACCACTACAGTAGCTAATGGTGGGGGTCCCTCAAGGGTTTCTGGTCCCACTCATGCACTGGCTAGAGGGAGTCAGACTGTGGTAAAGGCCGGCAGAGAATGGCAAGGTATCATAGGGGCTGCCAAAACAGATCATATGATGGCTTTACCAATGAAGACAGCAAACATTTTCATCTTGAGATGTCGACCTGATCTTATAGCCAAGGAGCTGCACAGGCATTTGTGGAAAATAAAGTGAACCTTCAGGTTACATGTAGGAAAATTGACTCCAGATGGACTACGTACAGTTCCTTTCAAGTTACAGCAGTCTGTGATGATGCAGGGGTATTTATGGATCCAGCAGTATGGCCAGAATGGGTATATGTACAGCAGTTCTATGAGAAGAAGGAACAAAAACACCTGCAGCCCCTCTCACAAGGGCTGGAGAGGGTAATTATTAGGGATGTACCAATATCTAGCTAGGGTTTATTAGTTTGTCATATTTTTGTAACATATTCATAATTTATTTTCTGTGTTGAAAATTTGGCAACAAAGCAATAATCTTTTTCAAAGATGGCAACAGTGCATTAGATGTCATAGTTTTGTTGGTATACAATTGGACTGTGGGCCTATGTTGGGCTTAGTAAATGTATTTTTAACTAACTAGCTGGGTTAATATTGTGAGCTATGACTACAAGATAGTTTTTTGGTTTTCTAGGCTTTATAACTATTTCTCAAAGGATTTACACTTGTTTGATTGGCTGTTTGAAAAAAAAATTGGGTAAAATTTATGTGCAACATTTCTTCGGACCTAGGCTATGATAAACCTGCATCATTAAGCCAAACATAGCCTATTCTATATCCTGACCTATTTAAAAATGTGTATATTGTCTGTAACACAGCTTTTGGTTTTCTAGGCTTTATACCTATTTCTCAAAGGATTTACACTTGTTTGATTAGCTGTTTGAAAAGAAAATCAGGTACCATACAACTTGGGTGCTACATTTCTTCAGACCTAGGCTATATTAACCTACAGCATTAAGCCAAACATAGCCTATGTCCATATCCTGACCTATTTAAAGATGTGTGTATTAATGGCATAATTTTTATATATAATGGAATATTATGTAATATGAAATATTGGCTGATACTGATACTGCTAAAAATCTACCAATATCACTGATACTGATATATCGGTACATCCCTGGTAATTATGGAGACATCATGCATTGTACTGTGGAGGAAAATGTAGCTGGGTCTAGTGCTGTAACTACTGTGCCTGGTATAAGTGGAATTCAACATGAAAGTTGGCTTGCAGAACTCCTGCATCTTCCTAAGTGCAACATTCAAGGTAATCTCTTATAATTGTAGAGGACTAAGCTTAGGCAATAACAGCAAACACAGGCAGATCATAATTAATAAGCTGTGTGTAGGCTATATTTCAAATACATAAAATACTTTGTTTCATTTAAACTTACACCCATGGAATAGGCTTAATAACTTTTTTCAGCTCCTCCTTATTTTTCAAACCAAAAATATAGATAAGTATACAGCTAATAAAGCAATGATGAATGTTATAAAAACAAAGAAAAATATAATAAAGTTTTTATAGTAATTAATGTTAAGCATATGCTCTGGAGCAGTGGTCAGCAACCTCTGACCCATGGGTCAATTGTAGTATATTATGTATATATATATATATATTGTAGTATATAGTATATATCTGAACTACTTCCCACATGATAATGGAAAGCTTGGTAAGGAGTGGATACTTAATCCACTCAATGAAAGAGTGGTAGAGTCTGCTGAACTTGCAGGAAACTTATGAGGTAATTTGATTGAAGTTTCTTCTAACAAGACCCAACTGTTGTCATTCCTGTCAGAAGACTTGTGCACATTTTGAATAGCATGGAAAAGTGACTATACATAACTGGTGCCTGAAACATCAGAAGTTTTAATTCACTCGCAACCTCATACTTGTGCAAATTTGGGCTCATTATGTCTCTGACCAACAATGTGTTGGGGACATACTGGATTCCATTTGTCCATTTATTCATGCCTTCATTTGTGTCTGCTCAAAATAAACTGATGAAACTTAACACACATATGCATCATCAGATGACAAAGTGTCATGGCCAAGAACCAGGTTCCTGCATCAAAGGTCAATGTCATAAAAGAGGTCAAAGGTAATATGGAAGTTGGCAACATAACATTTGGACCACTTGATGTAAGTGACTTTTCAGACATATTTGGATGATCACAAGATACAGGTCAGTAAAGGTAAACATCACAAGTAGAGTCTGAAGTTAAATGGAGGTCCATGCCATAACTTCTGAACTACTCAACATAAACTTGTGAAACTTCATGTGAACATATGGCTGGCTCATCATAAGACTTGGGGTCCCTATATTAAAGGTGAAGGTTAAGGTTAAAGGTTATGGTCCATGCCATAAATTTTTTAACTAAACAAATTGAAACCACAGTCTCATGGATCATAAGATGAAGTGTTTTGAGCAAGACTCAGGTCCTTGCATCAGAGGTTAAATGGATGTACAGTCCCTTGCAATAGTTCCACTCCACTCTCCAAGATGTGGAGTGAATGCAGTCCCTCTTAAACCCATCCCCCACCCTCACTCCCTTCCTCTCCAGAGGTGTCATGGTAATACTTTTATATTTTGAAAACCAATGACAGAATAAATATATTGTTCACTGTAGTTTTGGTGGTAATGCTAAGACAAGTATGTATTTTATTCATGCATTATTCCAAATTTAGGTTATTTCACAAATTTATGTGGGATACTTCAAAAACTTTCAATCATAGGATTTTGATGTGGCCATGTTATAGTTAGTGTAAGAAGTTGTAGTATTGACTTTTTCTCCAGGCAATAACATTTCTGTTTAAAGTCCATGCATCATCAACAAATGATTATCCAGAAATATGTCTATCCATGGAGAGATAATGATAACATAGTTCAATTTTTTATTACAAAAATAAACATGAATCAAATAAGTTTAGGGATTTTCTTAAGAACATATAAGACATAGTGTTCAAGTTATAAGGAACTGGCAATTGTTCAAGTAAATAAATATATATTTACTACATCACAACCATAACATTATTATACACAATTACTCACTACTTGGTTCATTCTCCATTATTATTAATGACCTCTCATAGCCTGTTTGGAACAGATGCCATGTGATTGTAGATGACTTGTGGGTTCCTGTGGAAAAGTTCCCACTCTGCCATGGTGTGTTCCAGCAGGTGCTGAGATGTCTGCTCCTGCTCAGGCTCCCAAGTGTTAAACACATTTGTCCACACATTTTGAATGGGATTTAGGTCACACCCCTTGGTGGGCCAGTTCAGCAGCTCAACATCTCATTGTTCCAGAAACCACCATCTAATGATCCTGGCAGTATGAACATGGCAGTTATCCTGTAATATGTATGTTAACTCTCCATCTATGGCCTTGGGTGGTTTGAGGTTGATGGGGGTTCTGGTTAGGTGGCAGCAATGGATTTTCTCACTCTGGGGCAGCTGGTACCATGTAGGGAATTGCAGGAGTTTCTTTTATACTACACTCCAATTTCTTCCTGTAGTGGATTGGAGGATTCTGTGAAAACTTACTAAATTAGCTGATGGTTTGCCGATTCCTTTTGTAAAATATTGGGAAATTATTCTACTTTAAAACTAAGTTCTCTAGAGAAAGCAGGGCTCAAAGGAGAAGACAAAGAGATCCTCTGACTGAATTTTACTGCTTCTAAAATATTACAGGTAATGCTTCAGCCTCTAAGTCAGATCAGAATAATCAGAAAGATAATTTGAAAAATTACAAGTTTATATTCTAATAATTTGGTGATATTATTATTTAGTGTTGACCAATTTTGTTTTTTATTCTCAATTGGCTGAATTTTTTTTTGTAAAATATTTGAAGATAAAGGTAAATTTTGGCTGTAACAACATACTGGCAGATAAGATATTTGAAGATGGTCACATTTTTTCTTTTAAACAGCATAATGACAGATCTGATGTTATCATGATTTGCAGAGATAACTAAAAATGGAAGTTGAAATATGCATTTTATTATGGATTAAAATTAAACATTCACATGAACCAAAATTAAATGCTTAATATTTAAAATTAAGTGTTAATTTAGAGTTTTGGCAAGTTATGACCATCTTTTACAGCTAAGAGAGAATGTATAAAAAAATGAACATTGCAGAATTTAGCATGATTACATGATTAAGCTTAATCTAAAAAATGATTAGGTAATTTAAAAGAAAGAATTCATCAATTACTTACAAAAATAAAATAAAGAAAATTAGAAATTTTTCCAAACTTGTATTTTATACACAGTTAGTGTCACAAGTTTAAACTTTATATGCAAAAATAAATGTTAGATGATTCATTTTTACATATATACTAATATATTATTTAATATATTTCGTTGCTGGGTTCAAATCATAGTTTAAAATTAGATGCTATTTGAATTGCAATCTGACACATCAAATTATGGTGACCTTTGAATTTTGGGATTATTCATGATGCAATACTTTTTGTCATATCGTGATTTGATATTAACACTTACAAATAAGTGTTGGTATTCCTCTACATTATGATGATTAATTTCAGCTATTGTACAATTCCATGTAGATGGTTTGATTTCCTAACAGCGTCATTTTTGGTGTATTATTTAAAAGAGAAACAAGATTGTGGTATTGATATACACAAATATTTTTGGAAGCTGTTAATATATTTTTTAGTATTTATAGAGGAAGTTTTATTAAAAATTAAATGTGTTGAGTCAGTTATGTAAAAGAGAAGGGATTAGGAGGGGAAAGTAAAAAGGAAAGAAGCAAAAACACAAATGACAAGTAGTTGATAGAATGGGAGGAGGTAATAATTGGGGAGCAGGGGGGAGGAAGAGAAGGTTCATGTACTAGTGTGAGGTGAAAGGGAAGGAAAAAGGAAAATAAGAATGAAGGCAAATCGAAAGAAAATAACAAGGAGAGAGAGAGAGAGAGAGAGAGAGAGAGAGAGAGAGAGAGAGAGAGAGAGAGGGAGGGAGTGAGGGTGTGGGAGAAAGAGGGGCTGCATTGGCTCCACATCTTGGAGAGGGTGAAGTGGAACTATTGCAGGGGACTGTACATACCATAACTTTTGAATCACTCAACATGACCTAATGAAAGTTTACACATATATCAATCATCAAAATATGATGTGTCATAAATGAGACTGAGATTCATGCACTAAAGGTGAAGGTCACAAATAAAGGAGAGGCAGCTTCCTGAAGCTAGCTTTTGTAGGCTTCTGCTTCAACTTCGAGAATTGGTTATTTGTATAGTTCGAAGATTTTTATTTTTTATCTAACTATTTTAATATTTTTTATTAGTAACCCTAATAACCAAAAATAGTTAACCTATACTAATTTAGAATAGGTTAACTATGGAATTGCAACACAACACTGTTTACCAGATAGGTCAATAATAAAATGTTGCATGCACTCCTTATCATTGATGTATGAACATGTTTATATTTTCAGGGCAATTTTTTATTCTTAAAAAATTAGTAAATGACAGTAAATATGAGTAAGAGTAAAATTATTTTCTATAAAGAAATTTACTTATTTTGCATCATATTTATATTTGTATTGTTGGACGAATCATGAATTACAAGATGAATGAAAATTTTGATTTTAAAGTTAAAGAAGAAGTGGATTATGAAGAAGAAAGTTGCTCTAAGATGATTTATTTGGCCATGAAAACTTCAACAATGAATGGCAGGTAATAAATAGTTAGGCCTAGTGTTTTCCTACTTCTCATAAGCTCATCAGTTGTATTATACAGGGAGTATTTGTGCAACATAAACTCATTTAACATAAATTTGATTTTATGACCTAATAATCACTTTACATAACATGCTTGAAATTAATATAAAAGCAAATGTAAAAAAATTCAAATGTCCCATACGAACTACTACCAGCTATGAGGCAGCCAACCATCATAGCTGGTGGCAGGTGTAGATACAGAGTGGGGGAGTATGGGAGCTTTACTCCTCTAGCTTTAACCTGAATGACATCTTGTACTTTTAATAATTAATAATTGTTAATATTATTGTATAATATTATATAATATTGGGCTGGCAATATTTATATGACACCAGCATGACAATCCTGCCACTCTGCTTGAGTAACCCCTACATACCTCCATTTTCCTCCAGCCTTGGGGATGAAAGAGCCACTCAACCTTGAGTAGCCCCACCCAGCCACCACTCAATGAGTACTGTATACTACATATTTATATTTCATATAGCTATATTTTGTCCATGTGTGTGTTTATTTTCTAATGTTGAGTTATTATATGTGTGGTAGTAATTGTATATTTGCTGTGCTTATTATGTCTGAAAATTCACCCCTGGTATCAAAAAATTTTGCAACAGGAACACCCCCCCCCCCCCCCTTAATACATGGGTTGCTATGAGAAAATATGCTTAATTTTATGTAAATTTGCGTTACGTAACTTTTTAGGACATAACTCTTATGTTAAATGAGGACTCCCTGTATATGCAAAAACTATTCTACCTTTTAAAAAGTTTATTTAATAAACCTGAATGTTTTTATAGTTAGTTTATTTTGTCATTAAATTGATAAAATCTAGTCTACCCTCTCTAAAATCCTTCATTACTTATTACAGTGATCCCCTGACCTGCATGAGGTCCAACATGCATGAATTGTGAGATAGGGTGAGGACATTTCACTACCCTTTTTTTCAATCTGCACAAGCTAAGATTCAAAGATAGATCAGCACAAATTTTTTAAAATTGTGGTAAATACTAAAAATTACTTAAATACTTTTTCACAAACGGTTGTAAGTCCAGAACAAAGGCTGTTGGTGCACATGCACTTACAATACTATACATGTCCATGTGCAATATACATTACACCACTGCCACACATATAAGTCCCCAAGTAAATTACGTATTAATTATAACTTCTAATATAATTTATAACTTCCCTTGTACAACTGGCTAGTTTATATGAGGCACGCTGTGCAACAGTAACAAGCTACACTGATGCTACCCAAAACATTACAAACACAATCCAAGCAGATAACACGATAGAAATACAGGCAGTTAACATTAAAACACGCGCAAAACACAACACCACACTAATCAACATTTACATCCCACCAGATAGTTCACCTCAGGTGCCAGCCAATTACAATCCACAGTTACACAATCTGGCCTCTCTCACTATGTCATCTTAAGAGGAGACTTCAATGCCAAAGACACTAGTTGGTACCTGCACAACCAAAGCAACACCAGAGGCGCCAACATAGCCACACAACTAAACAGCCTCTTCATTCTTAACAATACAGAAGAACATACACACATACCACATCAAGCAGGATACTCAAACTCCTCCTCAGACATAACATTCTGTTCCCCCTCACTAGCAACACACACAATGGAGAACAGAAAAACAACTGTCATCAGACCACCTGCCCATCATCATTACAACACATTCTACACACTGCCCCAACAGCCTTAGGCACACTTACAGAAATTACAAGAAAGCTGATTGGGAACAGTTCAAAATACAGACTGAGGAACAATTCACCACATTAAACAGCACACCCATCATAAACATCAATACAACACTCAAGACATTTAATCAGATCATCAATAATGCAAACAAATACATACCGAAGGGCAACATTAGGAAATACAACCCAAATTATACTAGAGAAATAGCCCACCTTATAAGGCAACATAACAACCTCAAATATAACACACAAACCCCACACACAGAAGCCGTAAAACAGCAGATACAACAGCTCAACACAGAAATAAACAACAAACTCAAAGAAAAACAAACAGAAACATTCAGGGAATTCATAACAACATTAAACCACTCCACAGATACATCCAGGCTATACAAGACTATAAACGGCATTACCCACTCTAACAGCGGCATTCACACCTCACACGCGGCTATCTGTCGCAGCCAAAATAATATCCCAACATACACACAACAAGCTAACATTCTAGTTAATCATACGCAAAGGTAAGTCACTTAAACAGAGACAACAACCAGAAACATGCAGACAGACAAACAGCCAGACACAAGAAAACCTACAGACTCGACACAACCATTACACCCTTCAATACAGACCAGACCACCAAGATCATCAAAAACATTAAGAATTCGAAGGCTACTGGACCAGACAACATATCTAACATACACCTTAAACACTTGGGCCCACAAGGAATACTAGCTCTCACAAATATCAGCACATATTCATACCAACACTGTATTATTCCTGACATATGGAAACAAGGTAAAATTATTACACTACTCAAACCAAACAAAAATCCAACAGAACCAGCTTCCTATAGACCCATTACTTTACTATGCACACCTTCCAAAGTAACAGAAAGACTAATCTTACAAATCACCAACCCACACATTCCACTATCGCCTACTCAACATGGATTCAGACCTCACCACTCAACCCAACATTACTCACTAACCTCACGCAGCATATCATGGATGGCATCAACTCCAGATGACCAGCTCAACGTACACTATTAGCAACAATAGACATTAGTAAAGCATTTGATGCTATCCCATGCTTCCCTCTCATAAACAAAATACTCAACACAAACCTGCACAATAACACCAAAAGGTGGCTGAGCAACTATCTTTCAGGAAGATACATGTCACATTTAATGGCAAGTCATCCAAAAACAAGCTTTTTCCGAATGGGGTCCCTCAAGGCTCTTCTCTCACCAACACTCTTCAACTTATACATGCATGACATTCCAACACCCATAGATAACAGGCTTACATTATCATCATATGCAGATGACATCACTCTAACATCCACCCACAACAACATTGACACCGCTACAAATAACCTACAAACATACATAAACAATATACAAGACTGGCTCACACACAATAGACTCAAAGTAGCGCCCACAAAATCAACCATCACCTTGCTTACAAGCAACACAAAAGAACACCAGGTAATTCCACAGCTTACACTAAACATCAACATTCCACACACTCACAGGACCAAAATACTTGGTGTCACATACAACACATCATTATCTTTTGCAAACCACATTCAGGATATTAAAAACAAATGTACGTCAAGACTTAACACGCTTAGGGTACTAAAAGGCACAAACTTTGGACACCAGCAGGAAACAACATCACTCGTATACAAACAATATATTCGCTCAGTTATGGACTATGCTAGCCCATGCTGGGCACCCATTATCTCAAACACACACACAAACACCTTACAGACAATACAAAACAACGCACTTTGGATCATTACAGGATGCACTCAAACACCACCAATAGAACACCTATACACAGAAACAAAAATACTGAAAGTTAGGGAACATTTAGACATGAGGGGAACACAATTCATGGCAGCAGCGACAACTAACCCACAACACCCTTGCCACTACATGTACAATCACGCACCGACACCTCGCACCATTAAGGTAACACCAGAGAGACATTATAACCAAATACTCCATTCCATACCACGCCTCACAGACATCACACAGTACAGAAAAACACACACACACCTAACCCACAAAGCACTGACACGACTCAGTCCGAATGCGGTCCTAGGTGCGAAGCCACCACCCATTAACAGTTGAGAGATCAGCCTCAGCAGATCAGATCGAGTTAACTTAGCACGATTCCGATGTGCACATCACCCCAACTTACTAACATATAAACACAGACTAGACAACTCCATAGATGACACCTGCCACCTGTGCCATGACACACCACAAACAATTGAACACATTATGACAGACTGTACCGCTCTAGCACAACAACGAACACAACACAACATCACTAGTGCGCTGAACCTCTGGTCCACTCCGAAGAGGGCGATCGGTTACCTGCGTGCCGCCAGCTTGCTCGATCAGGGTGGGTTGATCAGCTAAACAACAACAGTAACGAGCCTGCCTTGGTTCCAAAAATGTGTTTTCTATGGTACCAGAAAGGTCTATCCCTTGTCTATCATAATACACAAGCCTCATATGGCAAGCTCATCTTTATCACCTGGTAATTTTCCATTGTTTTAGAGGGGGTGGTGGATGATGTGTGTGACTTTAAAACTTTAATGCACATTTTCTTGAAACTTAAATTTGCCACACTCATCACTGTCACATGGAGTGCCTCATATCAAGTCATCTTTCTCTCATTCCTCTGGATTATTACATTAATGTTTAGTGATTTTTCAAAATTTGTCTTTTTTACAAGTTTTTACTATTTAGACTTGTCAGACCTATATTATTTTACATGCATTATTTATATACATTCATTGTACAATGATTTAAAAGCTTTTATTCAGGTAAAAATTACTTTATATATGATTTTTTAAACTTTTATCTCTGTAACCCTATTTATATTATGGGGAGATAGTTCTAACCTGCATGATTTTGCACTCCATGAGCTTTTTCAGGAATGGAACCCTCATGCAGGTTGGGGGATCACTGTATTTTAGAATTGTTTCTGTATTTATGAAAAATTGCATAGAAAAGAGCATACAAGAATAATTTATAAAAATTAATTGAAGTTTATGAAAGGAATACTAATTTCAGAGTCCTCAGATCAAACATGAGCCAGTGGAAAATATTTCTGTTAAGGAGGAAATTTTAGATACATCTGATTATGAACCCACCACTAAGGTAATTATATTTAGTTTCTACTTCAGGAAGTCTCCTAAAATCCCTCTTTATATATGCAAGAGTAATTAATTTTTATATTTATTGGTTTTTCCATAACTTATTTTTTATTAAATAAAAACAATTTTGACATTTCATCTAGTTGTATTTACTACAGTAGTAGCTGGATCCTGTACCACGATATTATTTACCAATATGACTGTTTGAACCACTTTGTAAAGTTATCTTTGAAGTCCACTGTTTCAGCACTCTCTGGTACTACCATGTTTTCAGTGTAAGCTAGCATGAAATGCTGAAATTTTTATGATACTCTATTCTGAAATACATAATAGTCATTTAAAATCTCTGAAGCAGAAGCTGCAATACATTTATTCAAGGCATCATTTCCTCAGTAATCATCTATAAATTTGAAAACAATTGAATGATAGATCCTTACAATCACTTAATTTTTGCAATTCACATAGGTGTTTCTTCTAATTTTACCCACACTACTTTTATTTTGAGTGTTTTCATCATGCGGCTGACATTATTTTACCATTTATAACTTAAAAATCACTATTTTTAATTTTCCAGATGGAAAACAAACTTCACAAAAAGAACAGAAAAGGTTTGATTTTGGTTCTTTTGAAATGTCTAAGTATGCATATATTTTAAAGTAAATTCTGTAATCAATGTTTGGGTTTATTCCTTGTGGTTTGTATAAAATACATCACCAGCACAAATACAAATCATGGTCTGCCTATTTCTGACCCATGTCCTAGATATTTTGAAGAAATAACAGGGACCCTGGTACACTAAAAATAAACTTGGGAAAGCCCTGAGTTGATATGCTGTATTAAGAGTAATAGGAGGAGACTATAGACACCAATTCATTGGGGAAGTATTCCAGGGGGGGGACATTAGGCAGGAGACAGGGAGTGCTGGAACTCCCATTTCTCTCCTCCTTAGCTGATCTTCTTTCTGTCTCATCTACTCTGTGAGCAGTCCACCAAGCTCACAAAAACACTTCTCTCTCTATTCCTCACTACACATACATTCATACACAGACCTGGTAAGAACTAAGCATTTTGCGTATCTGCTACACATTTTAGGGTGATGATACACAGATACACATTTCTTGACAAATGATATGCAAAAAAGCAATTACAGGAAGCTGAATAACTAGATGTCACACCAATCTTCTGTCATGGGCCAAAATAGCATTTATAAATTTTGAAAAATAGTGAATAATGTACTGATGTTTAAATTTCACATATATTTTATTGATGAATATACAATATACTTCGTTTTTTCTTATGCTTCCCATGAAATGAGAGTAAGATTTATGATGAAACAATAAATTTCAAATGTTACATAGAAGTCTGAGAAACTGGAGAAAAAGTAACATGAGAATTGCTGCTTACAGAAAAAGTAACTCTTGAAAATGCACCAGAATGCATGATTAGTCTATCAGTTTTAAACATTTTTCCTGGGGGCATGCCACCCCCGCTAGATTTGCATTATGCCTTTGGGGCTTGCATAGTGATTACACATTTTCATTTTCCAATGGCATCATTCTGAACCTTGATTTTTGCTCTTCCTTCTCTTTCTAAGGGTAGGTTGCGGGTAGGTACATTTCTGCATTGGCTCACCTTGGCTCCTCTATCCTGCATTTAAAAAAGAGCACTGAATATAGTAACTTTAAAATTTTGCTACATCCCTTAACCCCACTTTTAAGTTTTGTCATTCTAACATGTGGTAGAAACCTTTTTAAATCCCTTTGACTTTTGTTTTAATTTTCACAAAATAAAATTTTTGAAATTGATTTGTTATTGTGAATTTATTTTTATTTTTTTGTGAAAAAATGGAAGTATTTGGTAGTACATTGCTGATGGATTTGTGTTGATTTCAACTTATTATTCTTGGTAAGATTATATCATTCTTAAAATTGGTTCAGTACAAAGGTTTTTAGAATCATTTCTGTTTCAGAGATTTGAAATTTCATGTCAAAGAAAATCCTGAATGTTCAAATAATTCTGATTCGGAAAGAAAATTCATATGTTTAGAATTGGAAAAAAGATCTTCATGTTTCAAATAATGATAAAATTCTGTTCAATCCAAATATTGAATTTTTAAGCTAAACAAAATGAACTTCAGTATTAATAAACTGAGAAACATTAGAAACATTTAAACTTAACTGGTTAATGGAAAAAGTTTGGTTTTAGTTTCATAAAAATGAAAAAACAAAGCAAAAGAACAGATAAATATGGAAGTGTAGTTACAGAGCTAACAATAGAGCAGTTCTATTTGCAGCATAATTCAAATTAGGAAGATGACAATAATTCTTTGAATGTTATGAACATGATTACAATTTCACTTAAAACAGTGATTTAAATCATCCCATTTAAAACTCCCATTTAATGAAATGTATTTTTTTTTACAATGGGCAGTACCTGTAAATAACTACTGGCATTTTTGAATACTTCTCCTAGAAGTTCAACAGAATTTTTAAGGAGTTTAAATTTTAAATTATTATTGTATTGTAGGAAGGGGTGCACTGAAGCATCAGCATTGGCATTGGTAACTAGATACAGTCTGCCTTTTATCCATGCATCAGCTGATGCTGATGGTTTCATTTCAGTAATTTTACATTTACATTATTAAGACTTGGATGTAATCAGTCATTTAAAACTAATTCTATTTAATTATTTGACCTTTTAAACAAAATGTATTATGCAAAAACCAAACATTAAGAAATGAAGTACTCTATACACACAAAAAAAATCTTGCTTTGGTGGCCTATGGTAGCCATCTATAGGTTGAAAAGATTGTGCATGTTCTCCATCTTCTGGGGTCAACCTATTTTGTGTAAATTCATAAATATTTCCTGTGATGATAAATATTTGTTGGTTGTATAGTGTATACTGATGGAGAACAAAGTCTAGATAGAATTAATGTATACTGTACTTGCTATCCAGTGCTGGATTAACCATTAGGCTAATAAGGCTGCAGCCTCAGGCCCTAATTTTTATATCAAACTCTAAATCTTTGTCACAAGGTTGATTAAGTAATATCATATATAACTGCATAATTATATCTTCACAGGTGGAAAATAAGAGTTTTTTAGTTTTAGTCGAGTTTTTTTATGTCATTATATCTGATGGCATATTATTGTCGATATGTATGTATGATTTTCATAATTTTTGTATGATTGGCTTCAAAGGGTTAATCTGTTTCTGAAATCATTTTTCAGACATTGGGAATTTGGGCCTAATGTTCACTCAGCATATCAAAGAAAGGGGGATGTTTTGTTTAATAGTTATCACAATTTAAAGCCAGGAAGAAAGAAATCATTCACCATTTGAATTGTATGCTATTTTTGCCATTTTTTTTTTTAATGTACATAGCTTTGATTTTTGTTGGTTGTTAAATTTGAATAAATATATATTTCTATTTGTTTGAAGAATTTCTGTTACAGGTTCTAAATGTTAGAATATAATTACACCACCTCATCCTGTGTGTCAGCTATACAGTATATCAGGGTTTCATCCAGCCTAGTGAGGTTTTGGGGGGAATCATTTTGGGGATTGGCAGGTTTGAGGGGGAATCATTTTGGGGATTGGCAGGTTTGAGGGGGAAGCATTTTGGGAGTTGCAATTCAAAACTCCCCAGACTAGCTTTCAAGTGTACTTTCAATTAAGTTCATAATGTATTTAATAACAACACAAATTAGTACCTTACTCTAACTGTTATGAAACTATTCTTAATAATCACAAATCCAAATCAATTCAGGTCATGTACAGTTGCACTCATTATTCATAGGACACTCTTGAGAACAGATAGCAACACCTGGCATATATTTCTTACTACAAATTGTTGTAACATTTTATGAATGAATCTTGGAGTGAGTGAGCACTGATTGGTTGGTTGACTCATTGCCAAATGTCTTTAGAACATAATTATTTCCATTCATCACTCTGGTTTACATATTACTAAGGAAACATAAATAAATAATTAAATATAAATTCAAGAAGTGGATATATATATTAACAAGGAGGATGTCAATGAAGTGAATAAAAAATGTCTTGTAAAAACTAAAAAAAACCTTTGGGTGTGATGACAGTGTTCATGGTATTGGCAAGCCTGTCATCCTGAACAGTGTATAAAAAGAGAGCCATTGGTAGACATTATTGCACCCTGAGCAAATTCCAAATTGATTGATTCATTTATTTATTTAATATCTGTAGGTTTCATATGTCACTTCTTAGAATATCTTCTACTTGGCAAATGGATGACAGATGAATGGCTACTACTGGTATAGTTTTTCTATATCCAGAGCAAATGCCGTTTCTAGATCAGCAACACTGATGTAGTAATAAACAGACAATATAACACTAACTAAAAGTTGAAACAATTAAAGACAGGTATGGTACCATTTTCCTCTTTTATTGATGAGTCTTCTCTACAGTGATTTTCTGTACAAATCTTATTTTAGTACCACTTCAAGTAGTTTCTTGTAAGCAAATGATTAGTGTTATCATCCAATGAAAAGAACTGCCAAATGCCATCTTTCATTTTAAGTTTTTTACTGGAAAACCAGAAGGCTCAGAAAAAGGACTTTCACTTCCTTCTTCTCTACTAATTACATTTGAATCAGGTTCAGGTACACAAAAAAGGATCTACTACATGAGTAAAAAATAAACTGAACTTTTAACACAACCTTTATTACATTTGTAATACAAGTTTTTACACTTGTAGGCACCTTCAGCAGTGACACACTTTTGCTAATGTCCATACTACTTATCAAAACAGTCCTGCAAACCATTCTTTGTGACCTCCTTAAGGGCATTCATCACAGCACTCTTCACCTCTTTTCCTGATTCGAACCAGCACCCCTTCATCAATTGTTTCACTTTTGGAAACAGATAAAAATCTGCGGGGGTGAGATCAGGAGAGTAAGGAGGCTGGGGAAGCTTCATGGAGCAAGTTAAAAGTCTCAGTAAATGTTTTACGAAGTTTGACACAAAACGTAATGTTTATCTGCTGCTTGTGATACATCATATCTGAGATCCGATGGCATACACTAACAGTGTTCTACTAAATGAGGTTGTGCGTCTTATTCGTGACAGATACATCAACTGCCATTTGGCAAACAAGTCTCGACATGTCTATCAACATCCAGTGTGCATGCACATTTCACAGCTGTCATCTTTACTGGGCAGTATGCAAAGTTTGGTTTATTTTTTACTCTAGTGGTATAAAAGCTTCAATCAGTAAACTTTTCACTTCCTCTTTTTTTCTCTGTTGTCAGAAAAAAATTCAATTTGAAACAAAAATCAAGAACTGTTTCAAGCATTAACTTTTCCTTGTTTATATAGAGGGTGACCCTTGTTTTAAAATTATGTTTCAAATCACTATGCATTATCTTCATACCTGATACATTTTCTGCAGTAAAACTGATATATTTTTCCATTGCAATAATAAGTGGAATGATCATTGATACTGTTGCAGTATTTGAGCTCATTTCTCTTATGTTTTCAGAATGTTTTAAAATTTTCACAAGTGTGTCTGCCAGTTCCCATTGATTGTTCATCAGGCAATTAACTTTTTTTTGGTCACAATACAAAACCAATGCCCTCCTTTGCTCAGTGAAGCATGCAATCATGTAATAAAATAGAATTCCATCTAGTTGGGACATATTGCATAGAATGGTGTTCAGGTAGATTCAACTGTACTTGAATGATTGAAAGTGTTGCTAATGTTCTTGAGACTGCAAACATATCACTCACTTTTCTTTGCTATTTGAGCAGTTTATCTTGGATTAGCAGCTGGAGGGAATGAATTGCATATCCTATTGAGGAGTTTTCTAGTCCACAAGTTTGCATAGCAGCTTCCATATTAGCTGTATTATCACAAATTAATAAATGAACTTTATGTGATGGAATATTCCAATCTTTTAGTATATTTGTCATAAATTTTCCAATATTTTCAGCAGTATTGGAACCAAGAAAATGTGCAACTGTTAAAACTAGGACACTGTACAGTCTTCAGAAGGTCAATAAATTGATAAGCTTATAAAGGAATGCAAACTATGACTTACAGTCCACATATCTGAAGTGAAACTGAGATATTCAGTAGTATTTACAACTTGCTTTAAATTACTAGCTAATTTGTGATATATAACTAGTATTATAGTATCAGAGAAATATAGTCTTGATTGGTTTCAAGTGATTTATTAATCTTTTAAGGCCGATATTTCCAACAACTGAGTGGGGTTGAATGCCTGTACAAATCATTAACTGTTATTTCAAATGTTATTTCTTTGTTTTCATATTAATGATATGTCATTCTAACTTTTTTATTTTCCCAACACTATCTTTCACTGTTGAAATTGGTCATTGGTTTTTGAAGGGTTTTCTTCCTCCCTTTTTAACTTTTCTATTTTCTGAAATATATCTGTGTGTTTGCTTTTTAAATTACCTCTCCTATTTGATGTCGTCATTTTCTTAGCATCAGTTCCTCTTCCTGAAATTATTGCAAAGCAAATTATACATTTTGCCTTATTTTTATCATCATACTTTTTAAAATATTCCCAAATTGAGTTTTCTGTTGGGGTTCCCATGACATTCAATAATTTTGTACCAGTTTAATATTTAATAGAGGCCTATGCAATTAATACCATTAACCAAGATAAACCTATTCTGAACCTGAACCTGAAAAATAAGAAAATAGATTAACAGTTTACACATTTAATACTAGATAATTTTGTACACTTACAGACTATATATACTTCACACAGTTTATCATTTTCAAATAATGAAATGGTCAAAATAATTTGTTGCATATCACAATAAATAAAGAGAAGGTACAGTATGTATTCACTATTCAGAATAGTAAAAAACTGATCATCATTCAGCAACTGTAACTCTATGACTAATGTCAGTTTTGCTTAAAGCACACATTTTATATTAGAAAGTAGAATATTTTAGATGTTAGTGATGTGTTCCTGTAATTTGCCACTGTGTGAGGGATTAAGATACTACAACAAAAACTTGAGAAATATAGTTCAACTTTGAAACCACTTAGCCGAAGGGGTTATTGACATTTATCAGGTATGGTATGCAGATAGGTGTGAGAAGTATCAAAATTCAAAAAATCAAAACTAACCAAATCTTTGAAAGGTGATTTAAAACTCTTTTTATAAGAAGCACTCCCAGCCTATAATGAAGCCAATAATGCTTCTTATATGAGACCAACAAAGCATTTATTTTAAATTATTTATATTTATATTATTACATGTTTATTGTTTTAATAATAGTCATAGTTAATGAGTACTGAGAATAGAATTAATAAATGGAAACATTCTTTTTTCAGGCTGTAATAGGAAATTTGATTTTGTGGATACTTGTTGCAATTCTATAAATAATGTATAGCCAATGCCAATGTCAATGTGCTTGCAGAGTCATTCCATTATAATTCAGTCATGAGTGTAAACCACACTATTTTGGATTTTGTTGAGCTGGAGGGAGCCAATAAGCCTTGAAAAATGATGAAAATAGCAATTTAAATTTTTGTAATCGGACCTATGGTTCTCGAGTTATAGCACTTCAAAGTTTGCCACCTTTGCCACTGGGTGGTGCTAAGAGCGCCATTTTATTTTTTTAAATTTCTTTAAAATCATAATTATTTGTTCAATTTTAACAGTGTCAAATCCTACATTTTTGAGGGCAAGGAATCCAAAATTGTATAAAAAATATTATGTAGTGTACTACTAAGCTATCAATAAAGTTTTAATGTAGAAAATACAATTTAGGTAAAGTTATTGTGGCTGTTCTTATAATTAAATTAAGGGCCACACAGCTCAGAATTAAGTCTAGGAAATTTTATCAAGAGCATTTAAAATTTCAGTTAAACAATATGCAGAGAATTGAAATCAGTGATAAAAAGTTACAATGCTACCATTATTAAATTATTAAAATAAATAGCTAATCCCACTTTCGTCCAAGAAGAAAATGTGGTATGCTCTCATGCCTGTAAAATCATACAGAAAGATAATATATGAGATTTTTTAAACATGATTTCTCATATGTCTATCCTAAATAATGCTGCATTTCCCTTGAAAAAAAACCTATGCAAACCCGAGATACAGGCCCTCAAAGCCGACCCATTTTTTTGGTCCGAGAAGATAAAATATGGAAGATATGACTTGGAAGGGTGAATTTTTTCCACATTTTGATGTCATTTTTGGATTCCTTGTCCTTAAAAATGTAGGATTTGACACTGTGTTTGTTAAAATTGAACATACAATGATGATTTTAAGGAAATTTAAAAAAAATAAAATGGCGCCCTCAGCGCCACCCAGTGGCAAAAGTGTCAAACTTTGAAGTGCTATAACTCAAGAACTGTAGGTCCGATTACAAAAATTTAAATTGATATTTTCATCATTTTTCAAGGCCTATTGGCTCCCTGCAGCTCAACAAAATCTAAAATGGTATGGTGTAAATTTTTTTCTAAAATTACTGAATTATAATGGAATGACTGCATGAGTATCAGCCTCACACCATTAAGTGAAAGCTAAACATTAATGCATCCCTATTGTATAAAATCAGTTTCTCCCATATTTATAAAAACTTTGCAGAGTTTAGTTTTCCTACATCATAGCATATTTGCTACACAGAGATATTGACAAAATTTCCTTTTCCAAAATATGGTATATTCATAAAGAAAAATAAGTGATATCTTTATGCATAAAACTTTGTTCACCTCCATTTTTTTTAAATACAGTATATTGGTTAACCCGTAAATAAGTGCCTGCAGTCTTAATTATTTCACTTGGTTAAAGAAGAAATATCACAAACAACTGTCAGATATTTCTTGTGATGACTGAAGGTTGAAGGTTTTATACAGGGCTGTGGAGTCGGCACATAAAAAACCAACTCCGACACCGACTCCTCAATTTTTTGTCTATCCGACTCCGACTCCGAAGGTATATTAATTCTAAATCTGCTATGATGATAATTACACAAGAGGCATTTCATCACCACCACATGAAGCATCATCATCTGTGGTCATTGTTACGGTAACTTTGTCTGTAGTAAAGAATCTTGTAAGTGGTGCTTGTCATTCAGTAGATTTCTGATCTTTTGTTAACTTTGAAGTAGTTGGAAGGTTTTATTACTATCTTTCTCAATGACAACTTCTAAAATTTTGGGATGGAAACACTGCAAATGTCTTTTCAAATTTGATGCTCTGGTTGGTGCATTTTATCAGAGCCAGTAAAACCACTGATTTTTGCTTCACATAATTTTTCATCATCATCATCATCTATCATACACTGACACACGAAATGTTTCCCATCTGTGGTTATTGTAAAATATTAAAAAACTGCAGACTTTGTTGGAAGTGTCTGCCATTGTGAAAGGGGTTTTAGACTTGAAAGTTAAAAACTTATGAAATTTAGAAAGAACTCGAAATTAAATAAGCATTAAAAATAAAAAATATTATCTGAAAAGAAAAATGAATTAATGGCATTAGTGTCTGAAATGGAAAACATTGTGTTTATTATTTAAGTGGTTTAACCACCATAGCTGCCAGTGATATCACACACAAAAACATATTTTATTAAAATTTATATTGAGGTTGGAGTCGGAGTCGGTACATTTTTACAGACTCCGACTCCAGCACCACCAAAATTGCTTCCGACTCCGACTCCACAGCCCTGGTTTTATACCACTTTCATTGCTATAATTTCATCTTCCATTCTAGGTGCAATTTATTTTAGAAACTGAAGATGTATGTTTTGCATTTTAAATTTTTTTTAGCTCAAATTTAGGTCTTTTTTATGGTATTGGTGGTCAGCAGTAAAAACATGAAGTATTAAAATGTACTATCTATTACATTTACTGAAAAATGGTTGATGTAGAGCCTTTGGTTTTTATATTATTGTTTTTTATTTCCTTTGGTAAAATTTAATGTTTTTCTATTTAAGTTACTTTCACTCTTGTTTGAGGGCTTATATTATGTGATTGCATTTGTGACCTTCAAATTTATTTTTATCTTTAATTTTTATGATTTGATAATTACAGGCAGTTAAGAAATAAGTTATGTAGTTTGTTTAGGAAAAGCAAAGGGCATAGTGAATAAATCTAGCTAGAAATAGTAATAAGGATCCAAAGAATTTGGTTTTTGTTTGTTTTTATAACTACAATAAAAACAGGATAGGAATGGCCCAATAGAATAGAACAAGCTATTGGGATATTTTGATGATGGTATTTAATGATTATTTTAGCTCAGTTTTTATTGAAGAAAATTTGAATAACTTGATTTTGATTCTTTAGACTCTATAAGCTGTGGCATTCTTGATAAGATTCATATAAGGAGGGATTGACTTTCCCTTCCTGCTGGAAGTTCATTTTCATTCAGCCTGTCCCAAAGAAGGGTGACTGCTCTCAACCTTTCAGCTTTCATCCAATTGCTTTGATTTCTTGTGTTTCTAAAGTTTTTGAATCTATCCTTAATAGGAAGATTCTCAAACATCTCTCTTCTCACAATCATCTTTCAGATAGTCAGTATGAGTTGTGCAAGGGATGCTCTACTAGCATTCTTCTTGCATATCTCTCTACTTCATCATCCTCCATTCAGGATTTTGGTGAAACCTTTCCTATTGTGCTAGACATATCAAAAACTTTTGATAGTCTGGCACAAATCTCTAATCTCCAAACTGCCCTCCTTCAGTTTCTATCCTTTAGTCTGTGTCTTCATCTTTGATTTCCTTTCTGGCCAATCTATAGCTGTGGCTGTAGATAGCCACTGTTCTTCTTCTAAATCTATTAACAGTGGTGTTTCCAGCAGTTCTGTCCTGTCACCCACACTTTTCCTTTTATTTATCAGTGATCAATTCAGTCACACTTCCTGTTCTATGCATTCCTATGCTGATGATTCCACTCTTCACTTCTCCACCTGCTTCAAAAAGTATCCCTGTGAACAGTTACTACATGCTTCATGTGAGACAGCTATGGTACAGCTGACCTATGATCTTTCTGCTATCTCTGATTGGGGCAGAAAAAACCTTCAATGCCTCAAAAACTCAGTTCCTCCATCTGTCAACTCATCACAATCCTTGACACGACTATCCCCTTACCATCAACAATACACAACTGAATCTTTCTCTTCTGTTAACATTCTTGGTGTTTCCTTGTGACCTTTCCTGGAAAGATCATATATACTCTCTTTCTAAAACAGCTTCTAAGAGGTTAGGTGTGTTGTACTGGCTCTACGGTTTCTTTACCTCCACTCAGTTGCTGTCTCTGTACAGGGGTCTTGTCCACCCCTGTATGGAGTATGCTTCTCACTTGTAGGGAGGCTCAACCAACACAGCCCTACTTGATCAGATGGAATTAAATGCTTTTCATCCCATCATTTCCCCACCTCTTACTGTCTTCATTACAGTGTTGCCTCACTCTCTCTTCACTATTGCTCTTCACTCTCTAACTACATGCCTCCTCCTTTAAGGAGAGCATGCAGTACCAGACTTTCTACACATTCTCATTCCTTTTCTGTCAAATTCTGTAATGCATGGGTTAATCAGTATTTTCAGTCTTTCATCTACTCAACCAGTCAACTCTGAAACAATCTTCATCAATCCATCTTTCCCCTTGTTTATGACCTCTAGTCTTTCAAATGCAGTATGTCCAGGCATCTCAAAAAAGCTAGACTTTGACTTTGGCTCTTTTCTTCTATTGGGTATGTGGGCATTTTTGTGGGCATTTACCCTTGGCCACTCCTTCCTGCATAAAAAAAAGTGATTAATACAATGAAACCAAATAAAGCTGCTGATCTTAATATGCTAGGATTCTCAAATAAGAGGGGAATAACTTAGTGGAGGCACTAACTCTTTTGTTAGATGTATTAACCCGTTGATATCTAGATATGCATTTTCTATCCCTCGCGGATCCGAGATGGAGAGAGGGGGGATACTTTTATATTTTTTCAGATATAATTTTATAATTTCGGTCATTTTAGTGGATAAATATTATATATATATATATATATATATATATATAATATATATATATATATATATATATTCAGTGGATTTTGCTTGAAAAATTGTCTTGCCTTATCATTTCCTAAGTCACTTTTTGACATTTGAGTTTTTCTTGCTAATGCCATGTAAAAAAATTGCACATTTTTTGGTACAAATTTCGTCCTTGTAGGATGAACTATAAGGGTGATATTTGCAAAAATTCATATTTTCCTAAGTCACAAGTAATTTAATTTATAACCCTTTTTTTCATTTTTCTCAAAACCACAAAAAATGACTTAGGAAAATATGGTATGACTGACGATTATGCAACTACATCATCACCAATAAATAACTTGAAACACTCAATTACTTTTTCATGATCAAACACAATATTTGGATTTACACCAGAATAAGAGCGCTGTAATGGAGGCTTCTCTGATGGCCTTTTGTTTTCAAACAAATTTGGAACACAAGTCCAGTTTTTCTCCAATTGAATAGACTCATTTTCCCATTCACTCTCAACACTGGTGTCACTAAAATCACTAAGCCAATCACTATCCTCTTCCTCAGTAGGAATGTAATCAGAATCAGTGTCACTAACATCTATTTCACTCATTATGAATGTTTATAAGTATAAAAAGCAATTATGACAAACACAAGTCAACCACCACCATAAACACTGCTCAAGGGCATAAATGATGCAATGTTTATAATGTTAGCCCCACTCACAAATTATACTCATTTGTGATTGGTTGAAAGATTTGAGTCAATAAACTACTCCTACAACTCGGAAGTCTCCCAGTAATATTCTCCTAAGAAAATTAAAGCAGTAGAAAAATTAAATGCATAGATAATGCACATTACCCATGGGATATTGGTGTGCGCGTCTCATGGATAACACAGGTTTTCCATTGGGCCCAGCAGGTTAATTATGTAGAGAGAACTGAAGGGGGGGGGGGGGGGGGGGGGGGGGGGAAATATCATGCCCATTTACAAAAAAGGTAGTGAAAAGGAGGTAGGGGAGACACTAGAAAGAATTACAAAGAATAGTATTCAAGAGCACTTGGATAATTAATTTTAATCTTATTTCAAGTATCCAGGACAGATTTAGATGAGCAGTGTTGTTTGTCTAAGCTCTTACACTTTCCTGAGTTTTAACTAATCAGGTAGATGATGGAAATGATGTAGATGTTGTTTATTTGAATTTTGGTTAGCATTCAACAAAGTTTCACATAGGAGACTTATGTATAAATTAAGAGCTCATGGGATATCTGGGTCAGTCATAAACTGGGTAGAAGGATAGTCACAAGACAGAGAATGGATAATAATTTTAAATGGCCATGAATCAGGGTAGAAGTCTGCATGGGCCTACTTTTTCAGGCCTGGACCAGTCTGTATCCATGGGTTTTTGGTGGTCCAGTCCTGTCTGGTCTGGCCTGCATTTCATAGTGTCACCAACCTATAACACTGTTCCACGTATATTATTATAGGTGTGTAACTATGAAAATCGAATATTATGACAAGATGCCAGTATAAAATTAGTTTTCTAAAAAATTTAAATATTTTCAATTGAAATTTTTAAATTTTTATCATTCACAACACATTTGAAAAAAAAGTTGAAGACTGTCTGCTGAGGCCCATACCCAGCCCATGTCTGCCATGCTTTCAGTAAGCCTGCCCATACTCAGCCCATGGGCTTACAGTCCTACCCATTCAGACCTCTAAATCAGGGTGGCAAATACTAAAAATGGGTACCACAGGGATCAGTATTAGTTTCATTATTCTGGTATACATACTGTAAATGATTTAGAGAAGGAATTATGTAGCAAAATATCTAAATCTGAAGATGATACAAAAAATTTGCCTCAGTCACAAATATGGAAAATCTGTATAAACTACAAAAAGATCTTCATAAGTTGCTTGGACCAACAATAGCAGATGGAATTCAGTGTTCAAAAATGCAAAGTCATCCATTTTGGCTTAAATAATGTAGATTTTAGTTATTAGATGCAAGTAAACTTGTTAAAGATGTTTTTCAGGAGAAAGATCTTGGCCTTATAGTTACTAATGATCTAGAATTTTCTAAGTAGTGTGTAAAGGCTAGAAATAAGGTAAATAAAATGTTAGGTATTATTAAGAGGAATGTTAGCTACAAAAAATGAAGTTGTCTTTGGATTATAATAGTTCTTATATTAGGCCTTACTTTGAATACTGCATTCACAAGCTTGATCACTTCACCATAGGTAGGATATAGACATGTTTGAAAGTGTGCAATATAGGGAAACCAAACTTATCCCAGCTTAAGAGGGTTAGAATTCAATGAAAAAGTAAGGAACTGGACATGTTTAGTTTTGAGACATTGTTTGAAGGAAGATATGATACAGATGTTCAAAATGTTTTCAGATTTGGACAGTTTAGATCAAACTTTTTCTTATTAGAATCTAATGGAAAAACTTCAGGGCATGATAAGAAAATTAGAAAACAGACTTGCAGACTGGATCTAGGAAAATACCTTTTTAGTCATAGTAGTAAATTTTGGAATGACTTGCTAAAGGATGTAGTAAATAGCAGTGCCTTAGTTTCAAGAAAATACTGATTGCTTTCATGAATGAGTGTGTTTGTAAATAGTATAAATTTCTAATGTATAATTTAGCTGAAGTAAGTAGGCTACTTCAGTAGTCATGTAGATAGTTTAAGGATAATTAGCTGACTTAAAAATTATATTTTGTAAAATGTGATAAAGTTTTAGATCATTTCTCTGATTTGGACAACCTCAATAGGATAGAGTAGCTTCACATTTTCCAAATCTAATGTAATGTTAAATATTTTAATTTATATATATATATATATATATATATATATATATGTGTGTGTGTGTGTGTGTGTGTACACATTTATGCCATTTTAGAAGGTCAATTTTTTTTTTAGCTACTGGGGTGATGATTAAATTATATCAAACCAATATAATTTCTGCATTTGATAAAATCATTTAACTGTGATATAAAGTTCATTATCAAATTTGGTTGTCTCACCTGTTTTGACTTTCATAGTTTTATCTGATAATTAAATCACCTTAATTAACAATAAACTAGTGCCAAATTGCTCACTGTTTGAATTTAAACTTTTATTTTGAAGCAAAAATCCAGATGTTCCACAAGTGACTTCAAATGACATGAATGTATTCAGTCATCATGAATGTATTCAGTCATTATTAAAGTTATTTCATTCTCATTATTAAGGAGATATATAAAACAAGAAGTGTTTGGGATTTAACTATGAGTGTTAGATGATGTTATCTCCATGAGAGTTATATTAATTTTGTATAACTCATTTTCAGGAACCTAAACTCGAGCAAAACTCAGAAGATAAATTAGAAGTTACTAAAACAAAACCTTTTCCTGTTGATAAACAAACAGAAAGCTCTTCTATATCCATTGCAAAAAATGTAAAGGAGTCAATTAATTTTCCAAGTAATGGAAACTTTGATGAAAAGGCTACAGTAAAGGAAACACACAAATGTTCTACTTGTTCTTACCAAACAAAGAGAAAACATAATTTGAAAATTCACTTAAGAACTCACACTGGAGAAAGACCTTTCAAATGTGCTCAGTGCTCCTTCAGTGCCACCACAAGCTCAGCTCTCAAAATTCATCATAGAACTCACACTGGGGAGAGACTTTTTAAGTGTGATTATTGCTCATACTGTGCTGCAACAAAAGCTGCTCTTATAGAACATACTAGAACTCACACCCGAGAAAAACCTTACAAGTGTGCTGAGTGCCCCTACAGTGCCACCACAAAATCAATCCTCAAAGTTCATAAAAGAACTCACACTGGGGAAAGACCCTTTGAATGTGATCATTGTTCATATCGTGCGTCAAGAAAATCTCAGCTTATAAATCATACGAGTATTCACACTGGAGAAAAACCTTTCAAGTGTGCTGAATGCCTTACAGTGCCACCACAAAATCAGTCCTCAAAGTTCATAAAAGAACTCACACTGGGGAAAAACCTTTTGTATGTAATGATTGTTCATACCGTGCATCAGTAAAACTCTCTTATAAATCATATCAGAATTCACACTGGAGAAAAGGAGTGTCCTTCAGTGCCACCCAAGTCAATCTTGAAGTTTATAAAGAATTCATGCTGGAGACAAAAAATTTAAATGTGATGATTGCTCATATTGTGCATCAACAAAATCTAATCTGGTAAACCATATCAGAATCATACTGGAGAAAACCTTTTAAGTTACTGAGTGCCCTTCAGTACCACCACAAGCTCAGTCCTCAAAAATCATGTAAGAACTCACAACTGGGGAAAAACCTTTTGAATGTGATTATTGTTCATATCGTGCATCAACAAAATCTCACATTGTAAGTCATACCAGAATTCACACTGGAGAAAAACCTTTTAAATGTGCAGAGTGCAACTTTCGTACTACCCAAAACTCAACCTCAAAGTTCATAAAAGAACTCACACTGGGGAAAAACCCTTTAATTGTAATGACTGCTCGTACTGTGCTTTACAAAATCTGCTCTTAAAAAAACATACCAGAATTCACACTAGAGAATAATTCCAGTGATGTACCAATTCCAAAATTTAGTTGATGCCAATGCCAATTCTTTGCCTTGATTTTAAAAAATCAATTCCCTTTATAAATTTTAATAGTCTAATGTGAAAACTTTCAATCTTCATATTTTAAATTTCAAATTGGTTCAAATGCTTTTCCTCAAGTCACTCCACCATATACAGTATCAGAAATTGTTACTCATATACCATAGTGAAAGCGATGTTAAATAGTTTTATTACTCAGTAAAATGATAAAATAATTTTATTTTAGTTTCATAAATTGAATACCAATATTTAAAGTAATTTGTTTTCCTTATGTTGAAGGTATTTCCTTTCTTCAACACTGTAAACAACAAAATTTTTCATTAAAATTTGAAGTCCCTGGTGGCCTATTTGAATAAAAAAAATAGATATACAGTTTGTGTAGAGAAAATGAAATTTTGTGGGTAACTTAACTTATTAAGCTTTGCATTTTTCATGATAAAATATTTTTATACAGTTATACTTTGAAATGAGTACAGTAATACCTTGAACAGCGCAGTTTTGATTAGCGTGGGTTTTGATGTAGCACGGTTTGTATTTTTGTCAATTTTTTAAAATTTAGCGCGCAATTTTCATATTGTTTTCTAATTTCTTTTCAGTACTATTTCATTCGAAGAACTTTCGATTTTTATTCGAAAAATAGATGAACCAATTAACCACACTGTGCAAGGTATTGCTGTATAAATTACACTGTACAACAAATTTTTGGTTCAGAAAAAAAAAACAGGAATAACATTCAGTCATTCTTAATATTTCGAGTGTGCTGATTCCAAATCTGAAAATAGTTTTTTTCTATCACGTCACATTTTTTTGTAATGACTGCTTAAAATCTTCATACCAAAAAATAAGAATATATTGATAAACAGATAGGCTTTATCATATGGAACAGTTTAATTATTGCTATACTTCAACATATATGCACAAAATTAACATAAAACTCTTGTATTATACTGTTTTCAACTCATTATTTGTATTTATGCTGGTGTTTGTGTGATGCTTCTGGTTGGTCACGCTTTAAATTCCAGCAGAAATCAGCCAGCATAACAGGACTCCACTTCCCTTTGTATCAGCTCTCCATTGTGGCTATATCCTGGTGGAATCTCTCCCAGTGTTCATCACTAACAGCAGATGCGTTTTCCAGAAAGAATGAGATTGAAAATTCATTTTTTGATAAGTTGATCCACAAGTGCAGCATAGTAGTTGTATTTAGTCTTTCCTAGTAGACCACTGCACACATTTTCGAATGCATGCCAGGCTGCCAACTCAACCTCATCCATCACCGCTTCAAAGTGTTCGTCTAGCATGAGTTGGCGAATTTGAGGGCTGATGAATATGTCTTCTTTAATCTTGGCATCACTTATTTTTGGGAATTTTTCCTTTAGATATTTGAAGACAGGCTTATCCTGTTTCAATGCCTTTACAAATTGTTTCATCAGCCCTAGTTTTATGTGAAGTGGCAGCAAGATAACCTTTTCCTTTCGTACTAGTGGTTCGTGAATAACATTGTGAGATCCAGGTGAGGAATTGTCTCACGGCAGCCATTCTGAGCGTGTAGTGTTCAGACCTTGCTCGGCTATCCCACTTGCATAGGAAAAACACACGTTTCATATAGCCAATTTGCAATCCATTGAGAATAGCCACAACCTTCAAATCTGCACAGATAAGCCATTCATGTTCATTGTATTTTATACAGTCCAGAATAAAAGCAACATTGTCATACATTTCTCTCAAGATGACTGAATGAGCGATTGGAACAGAAGGCTTTGTGTTCCCATTGTGTAGCAGTACACCCTTAACACTGTACAGAGATGCATCAATGAACATTCTCCACTGATTCAGTTCATAGCACAAACCCAGAGCATTGAACAGACCATGTATATCAATGCAATAACAAAGATTGTTCTTCATTGTGAAGTATTCCTGCAAATCCAAGGAGTGCTTTCGGAATGCTGTAATTCGTATGTCTTCTGCCAGCACATTCCATTCTTGTAGACGTGAGGCCAGCAGTTCACTTTGTTGCTTGGTAAGTATTAAATTAAATCATTGAGTTCAGGCTGAGTGATGAGATGTTGTTCTTTCTTGGACTCGACTTGAGCTTCATAGCATTCGCTGATTCCAATTTGTCAGAGTCTGGGTTATCAGTCGGCATTTCAGCTGGAGGATGAGGGATGGGTATATCTGTAGAATGTTCCATAGGACGCATAGCAGAATGAAGATTTGGGGAGACTATAGCCTTTTTCCCTTTTCTGTTGCAACCTGTAATGTGAGACAATAGACATTGTTGACTACTTAAGATAGCATAATTGTGTAATACATTATTCAGAGCAGGATATGCTAAAATGTGCTAAAAACACCAAATTTGACAGAATATTCAGAAAAATAAAAGATTCAAACCTGTGATGTTTGTTAAGCAGAAATAGCAATCAGATGAATGGTCTAACAGCTCTCTCCATACCATTGCGACACCGAATCCCAGACCAGGACTGGTGCCTTCGAACCATGTAGATAATGAGCTTGTACATCTCACACAGCAGATATGAAGCACTCAGTGCTTGTCCTGATCACCAACTTTGCATGCGAAGTATAATCATAAAGCCTTTTCACATGAGAAGTCAACTTCCTTTTATACTGTTTTAACGTTAATGTCCCACAAATATAACAAAAACTGTCTGGGGAATATTTGCACTCTCTAGGCATTGTAGCATAATATCAATAAAAACCTGTAAAATAAGAAAATGATAGATCAATTTGGAATTTCACACAATATAGACATTGTCGGTGAAATACTGTATACATAATTTGATAGCTGTTATTCAATAATACTCACTTATAGCACCGATTTATGATAAAATATGGCTGACAATTTTATTTTAAATGATTAATGAAGGAAATTTTTCATAAAATCAAAGTGGAAACACAGAGCCAAACACCACCACCACAGCATATGCATGACTGAACAAAATGTAAAAGATGCGTTCAGAGAACCAGTGGTTCTCAAAATGATACAATGAAATAGGGTCATTTTCATAAAATCGGTGGGTGATACAAATAAATGAGTGTTATTTTCGCAATCTACGCATATAATTAGCCATAAAAATGACAATCTCATTTCTGTTTTTTTTTCACTGTTGTACAGTGTTATCATAAATAGTAATTTTTACTTTTCAGTTTTCTATAAATATAGATTTTGTTTTCTAACGAAAATTTTAAAGTTTCAAAGAATCACTAAAGGAATCAGCTAAATTTGGCAGATGCTGATGCTCCAAAAATGGCCAGTTAATTGGTGCACCATAATGTCAACCATAAAAAATGGTGCTGTTATCTGGGAAAAGAAATCCAACTTTTTTAATATAATGACTGAACTTAAAAGATGTACCAGTATTTAAAATTGTGTTCAAACAGATGGCAGGGATCAAATAGGTTGACATGGTCAAGCACCTGAGCTTTCAGTATCTCATGCTAATTAAGGTCAACACAAACAAAACATTTAGAGAGTTAATGCTGCAATGACTAGACTAGTATGGTACCAAATGATGTAATAGTAACAGAGAACAACAGCAGCAATTACACAGCTGGGTTATTCAAAAGAAGCTCATACCAAATCATAAGATCCAACTAGCTAGTAAACAATACACAAAAGAATCCCCAGCATGGGAAATAAAAAAGGAGGGAAAATCAAACAGCTTTGGAAAAAATATCACAAATAGAACAATACCTAAGAAACCCCCATACCTGAAGACTAGCAAACAAATTCAAACACATTAAGCAGAAAGTATAATCTAAGCACCACAAGCCAACTGCAAGCCAAATGACTAGACTATCAGGCAGAAGTTAGAACCATAGCCCAAGAAATCAGGAATGTAATAAAATAACAAAAGGCCAGAAGACAAAATCAGCTGTTTGAAAAAAATCCAAGAGCCCTATATAAAAACCTGATCTTCAACAATATTGGAGTTAAAGAATCGCAATAATCAGACAACCTTAATAACTACTGGAGACCATTATTTGAGGATATGAAACAGTATAACTTCACTGCTGAATGTATAAATAACATCAGAGAAATGAATGCCAACAAATAAAAAATGGAAAATATTTCAGTGAGGACAGAAAATATTATGAAGACATTGAATACCCTTCCTAATTTTAAAAGCCATGGCTTTGATCAGCTAACAAACTTCTGGCTTAAACAAACTACCACTGTACACAAATTCTTTGCACAGATCTTCAAGTAACTTTTGAACAAAGAAGAGGCTACATCAGAATGGTTCATAACAAGAAACACAACTCTCATTTCTAAGTCTCAAGAAACCCAATTATGCCATAAATATAGGCCAATTTGCTGCTTGATCACTACTTATAAGCGGCTAACTGACCAGTATCATGACCTTCAAAAATTTCATCATTTAAGGTCACACATTTGGGCTGGACCAGCTCAAGTTGTACTGCATGGGTTGTAATAACAATACATACACTAGGGCTGGAAAGCTGGTACCACCCCCAAATGTGTGTATTATCATTACAACCTATGCAATACAACTTAGCTGGACTAGCCCAAATGTGTGACAAGCTTTAACTGAGAATGGTTATCTTGAAAAAGAACAAAGAGGATGCAAATGCAACTGTTTCAGTAGTAAAGAACAATTACTGATTAACAAAATAGAGGAACATTACAGAATAAGGGGAAGAAATTTAAGTATTGTATGAATTGATCAACAAAAAATATTTGTTTTTTATGCAAGAAGAAGGGGACATGGGCAAATCCTCGCAAAAAATGCCCCCTCCCCCTGTAGAAGAAGAAGAAAGCCAAAATCTAAGTCCAGGGTTTTTGAGATGCCTGGACACTCTGCATTTGAAAGATTGGCAGTCACAGACAGGGGGGAAAAATGGACTGAGGAAGATTGTTCCAGAGTGGACAAAAAAGGAATGAGAATGTGTAGAAAGTCTGGTACTGCATGCTCTCCTTAAAGGAGGAGGCATGCAGTAAGAGAGTTCAGAAGAGTAGTGTCTGCTATAATAGCAATAGCGAAGAGAGAGTGATTAAAAACAGAGTAAGAGGTGGGGAATTGATGAGATGAAAAGCCTTTGATTCCACCAAGTCAAGTAGAGCTGTGTTGGTTGAGCCACCTTACATGTGAGAAGCATATTCCAAACAGAGGCAGAAAAGAGCTCTGTACAGAAACAGCAACTGAATGGGGGTGAAGAAATTGCAAAGCCAGTACAACAACACCTAACCTCTTAGAAGCTGTTTTGGAAAGAATATATACATGATCTTTCCAGGAAAGGTCACAGGAAAAGGAAATGCCAAGAATGTTAAAGGAAAAAGAAGAAATGAGTTGTGTATTGTTGAAGGTAAGGAAATAGTTGTGTGGAAGATTGTGATAAGTAGACAGATTTGATAACCCCCTATTTATATGGATACTGGACTGTCTAAAAGTGTACAACATTCATAAGAAAACAGACCTTCTCACAAGTCAAATGCAGTAATGGAAAATCAACATCAGTTTCAACCATGAAAATGGTTAAATCCCTATGGAAAACTTTGCCATTTAATGAGGCATTCTCCAGGAAGACAATCTACCAACACTGCTCTTCTGCCTCACCCTAGACCCAATGAGCAAAATTTTAAGATCACAAAATATAGTCTACAATCTTTACTGAAATTGAAACAGAGACCCAGCCAAACAGCCAGTTATGTACTCTTCATGGACAACCTGGAACTCTATGCTGAAAAACTGTACTCAAAAAACAATCCCAACACCTGCTCAAAACATTATGAATTCTCCAATGACATCAATTAATGTGAAATTTGGATTGGACAAATATGCAAATTGTATAATGGCAGGGAAAAATGGACAGGGCTGAGAATATCAACATTACAGGGAATGTAGAAATACGTGATCTAAGAGAGGATGCATCCTATAAATACCTAGGGAAAGGAAAAAATGCTATAGTAGACCATACAAAAGTAAGAGAAAGTTAGAAAGGAATAGGTATATAAGATAAGTCAAGAAAATCTGCAAAACTGACCTAATTCCTAAGAAAGAAAATGACTGCTATAAATCAATTAGCAACATCATTAATTCATTACACCAAAGGAATTATAAACTGGCCTCAAACAGAAATTAAAAAATGGATATCAAAACTAGAAACTTCCTAACTATACATAGTCATGTACAAAAACCAGTGCACTGACATTTACCAAGCAAACAAGGGAAAGTGAGATTTATTGAAATTGACCATCTTCAGAGATCAACTATGGCCAGCTTCACACAATATCTCATAAACTCATCAAATTGAAATATTAAGGTGTCACCATGACAACAGCCATGGCCAACAGACATCCCTACTAAACTTACTGCACCTTTCACTGAAAATAACTTTTCAGAAGAAATGAAAGGGATAAATAGGCGTCACAAAAATAGGTAAGAAAATAAAAAATAGCTATACAAAAGAAAAACTGAGAAAAAATTGAAGACTGAATGACTGCTACAGCAGGAAGATTTGCTGTAGAGCTAGAAAAAGGAGTAGATTGACATAGAATGATCACTGGAGTAGCTCAAGAAAGGAGTGCTAAGATTTGATGGAGAAAGATTGATAACAAGTACACAAGATCAAGCCTTGTATACAAATGGGTTTAAGAAAATGGCTGATGGTAGGTGCTAGTTGTGCCCTAGTGAAGCAGAGAGTGCAATTCATATGGTATTTGGCTGCCAGATACTATGAGCAAATGGCATCTATACAACACAGCATAATCAATTGAATGATCCACTGGAGAATCTGCAACTGCTTAACATCAGAGTGAGTGATAAAGCATAGGAACATGAACCACAGTCAACAACAGGAAATGAAAAAGTAATTATATTCTATGATAGAAAACCAAGCAATAACACCTTGAAGAAGTTGCCTGAAAGCTGAGGTAAAATTATAATTCTTGTATGAGTAGGTATAAATGATTTAACAAGCAAGGATAAAGATGGTAGATTTAAGTTAAACAGAAATTCAGAAAAAGTTAAAAAATATGTACAGAGAATTAATTGAAACTTTAAAAAATAGGCAGAGCAAGTGTTATGTAGTGTGCATTTTACCAAGGGTTTGAGTAAGCTCAGAATTTACAAGTAGAATTTTAGCCTTAAATGATAAAGTAACTATGCTGTGTAGCAAAGGGATTGAGTTAATAGATTTTTGTGATAATTTTAATGAAAAGAGGGAACTTTACGGTAAGGATGGATTACATCTTTGTAGAAAGAGAACTGCTTTGTATGAGAGACTTTTAGAGGATAATCTGAGTTCTTTGCAGTTTTGAAAGATAACTTTAGATTAACAAAGGGCATCATGGTATATGTAAAGTTAATACTGTTAGGATCTTAAATACAAATCATGTCAGGAATAGGTATATCAGCTATCTAGCCAAAAGTAGTGAATGAGTTAAAACTGAGGGGTTGAAGTGTTTTTATATAAATGCACAGTGTCTCAGTACAGTAAAAGCCCTGATATCCGGAATGTCTGGGACTGGCGATGTTCCGGATATCAGAATTTTCCATAAGTATGAGCAGTGAAAATACATGGCCAAATACGCTAAAAAAATACTAGACTAAACAAAAATAAGTAGCAAGCTAACTCACCTGGCAAAGAAGGTGCCAAAAGCAAAGAAGTGAGAGTGGAAGTGCAGCTGGAAAGGAAGGAAAAAAATTACTAAGACAAAAAAATACTGCACACATTATGTATAATCAATATACTGTACCAAAATACTGTATTTACAATAAAATAAAAGCAGTGTGTACAGTAAATCATGAAAGTAAAGTGCAGTACATTAATACAGTAAAGGAAGTTGTGTAATTTACTTACCAACCAAAGAAGGAGTTTGAAGCTAAATGGGAGAAGTTGATGGAAGTGGTTTCTTAAACACTACTGTACTTATATACTTAAATACAGTAAGTACTGTACTAGTCACTTATGCACTTTAATTAATATTCACTTATAATTAATATTTCTTTTCTCCAGAAATATCCAGCTTTCTTATGCCATTTCAAATTTTTAATCTAGTTAGCCAACCATCGGAAAAGGCACAGGGCTCCATAAGCTCCATCTTCTGGTAAAAATCTTTGGCCTTCTCAATCAGCATAGGCCCAGAGATTGGTGTTCCTTCAGAGTATTTAAGCACAAACCACTCATACAGCACTAAGTCAAGTTGCTGCAACTTTGGTTTCCTTAGACAACAGCAGTGATCAACTCCCTTCAGTGATTTGCTTTCGGCATAGAACTTAAGAAGTTCATTCTTCTGCTTCTGAATGTCGTAGACTGTTGATGATCTGATGCTGTATTCATCCATTATTTTCGGCACTCTTTCTCCATGTTGTAAGCAATTACAGACCTCAATTTTGTCCTTAAATGTTAAGATCTTTTGTTTTCACTTCTTGGCATAATTTTTTGTCGAATCCATGATGATTCAAGGGGTAGAAAACCACAAAAGTACATCCGCAATGTGGATAACACAACAACACAAATGAAACAATGGCAGATGAAGGAGGCAACTGAAGCACTGCATCTGCACCTAGCGGCTGCCCAGCAAAACACACACTGCCCAAAAAGCACAATTTTGGGGAATTATGATCCATAATGGGGGATTTTAAATTTTTCCAGGAAAATGAGCTTTCTATTACACTGAATGCCGGATATCAGGGCTTTTACTGTAATAACAAAAATGAATTATTTAATTATATGATTCATGAAAATCTGGATATACAGGCAGTCCCCAGCTTACGAACGAGTTCAGTTCTCACAATGGTCTTTAAGTCGAATTTGTATGTAAGTTGGAACCCATACGAACAGTTTGTACTTAACATCTGCTTGTCTAATAGTATATATCGGGTGGCCACAAAAAAACTTTACTTAATTGAAAGTTTAATAACTGCAACAATTCAAAACTTATGCGATTGAGATTTTGCACACATTAGCAGATGCATATAATCTATAATTGCTGGAATTTCCAAATATGTAGGTTCTATAGTTTTGTTACAGTGAACAATTTAAAAGCATATGTCTAAAAATAGCATGCCTGGTGTGCATCTGACACGTACGTGCGCTAGCGTAGGCTAAACCTAATGTAGCGTAGTATGACACACGCGCTTTTATTTTTCCGCTAAAACCCCGCCAGCATGACGTTAAGTAAAAGTGATAAAGCCATCATAGAAGCATGTGTCAAGGAAAAAGGTTGGAATGGAAATAGGATTGTCCGAGAATTCCCCGCAAAGAACTGGACTCATCAAAGTGTTTATAACTTAATAAGAAAGATAAAGGATACTGGATCAACAGCTAGAAAACCCGGCAGTGGCAGGCCCAAAAGTGTTTCAACAGAAGAAAATAAGGCTGCCGTGGAGGAACTGATTCAATCCCAGGAGAATACACCAGGAACTCATCGCTCCCAGAGACAGATTGCGTACGACCTTGGGATTTCTCGCTCCTCTGTACAAGGGATTGTAAAATGTTTGAAATTGAAGGCCTACAAGAGAATTCAAGTTTCTTGGCATGATCAGAATGTAAGACAGCATAGAAAGACCCGCTGTAAATCCCTATATGAATGCTACTCAGCTGAAGATGTGCAAAAAGTTGTGTTTACAGACGAAAAGGATTTCACGTTGGAGGTGGCCAAAAACAGGCAAAATGACAGGGTTTATGGTTCAAGGAAAAAGGACCTTCCTCCCTCCAGGCTTTATCATGAAACCTCACGATTCAGCAGAAAAGTAATGGTATCGGCGGGAATTTCATGGAAGGGGAAAACACGAATTCATTTTATTGCCACAAACGAAACTAAAGTTAACTCTGAGCGCTACATCAACCTGTTAGATAATGGGTTACTTCCTGATTGTCATCAGCTGTATCCTGATGAGGCCTACATTTTCCAGCAAGATGGGGCACCCGCCCATACAAGCCGAGCGACCCAAAATCATCTTGAGCAAGAGACCCCTAATTTCATCAAAAAGGATGAATGGCCGCCTCAGTCTCCTGACTGTAATCCGATGGACTATTCAGTATGGGATTCCCTCATGGTGAAGGTTTACGGCAGCCAGAAAGACAAATTCACCGAAGATGGACTTAAGGAGAAAATCAGTAGAGCATGGGAGGATATCACCTTAGATGAGGTTCGAAAGTGCATCTCCTCGTGGAAGAAGTGATTGAGGGCAGTTTACCAACAGGGAGGTGGTCACATTGACCATTTGTTTAAGTAAATTTTGTTAAGTTCAAATTCATTTTCTTTGGCATGCTATTTTTAGACATATGCTTTTAAATTGTTCACTGTAACAAAACTATAGAACCTACATATTTGAAAATTCCAGCAATTATAGATTATAACCATCTGTTAATGTGTGCCAAAGCTCAATCGCATAAGTTTTGAATTGTTGCAGTTATTAAACTTTAAATTAAGTAAAGTTTTTTGTGGCCACCCGATATATACACTTAACATATGTATGTATAAGAAACATTAAAAACGCACTTCCAAATATACTTAAACACTTTAAACACTGAGGCCACCTACGGTACCCATTTATCTACCAACCACTTTCTTTATTGTGTGGAAGCAGGCCCGGATTTAGGGTATGGAGGGCCTAAGGCTAATGGGAAGGAAGGGCCTAAATATATGCAACATAAATTCACAATCCGTAATAGCACATACATTAATGATTAATCACACAAACTATGACAATTTGACAAATGAAGGCAAAAAAATCTCCAAGCACTTATGGAATTGCCAGAAATAACTAGTGATTACAAATCTATAGACACATAACCTAATTGTTAAGTTGTGGGTCATAAATCATAATTCATCATAAATTTAATACTTAGTGTTAATTTTGTAATCCAAAGTAGGTAGTCACTTTATATGGGTACTATCACCATTTGTAATTGTATAAACTACATTCAAATAACCGTCAGAAATTGACCACAGTTTATTTAAAAAATCAATGAATACTAAACTAATGTTGGTAATTCAAATGAGAATGTGTACTGGCAAAATTTGCCAGTATGAATTAGCGAGACCAACTTTATTGCTCAGTTCAAAAATAAATTTTGTTTGTTTTCCATTCATTTTTACGTTTTCTATGAATGATTCATAGAAAATGTAAAAATGGCTGCTGGAGTGCCCATGGTACTCATTGTGGACCAGGATTCTAATGTATCTAACTCTTTCATAATTGTCAACATCACTTTTATAATCTTTTATCTCAAAAATATGCACACCAAGGAACATGAAGTATATGTATCAAGTTGCTATGCAATGTTCTTCCTATGAAATAACCAATGCAAACATGAGCCAAACCAAAAATTAACTTACCTCTAAGATTTCATCTTTTGTTTATACATTCCTGGCTTCAGGGCTACCAACTGAAAAGAGTATGTGTTACAACTTGTAACACACACTCTTTTTGGTTGGTAGCCCTGAACAAAATTGAAGGGCCTAAAAAAATTTGAGGGCCTAAGGCTATAGCCTTATTAGCCTATGGGTTAATCCGGCCCTGTGTGGAAGGATGAACAGCTGGGTTTTGCTGTGCGCCGGCTGCCGTCGGGTCTCGAACCGGGGCTGATGGATTCATAGTCAGCGATGCTAACCACTACACCACCGAGGCGCATATATATATATATATATATATATATATATATATATATATATTAGAGATGGGATGATACCAAAATTTTGGCTGATACCAATACCAACAATTTGGCCAATACCAATACTCCAAAAAAGATGATACTTTGCCGATGCTGATACTACTGAAACTTTCAAGTTTCAATTAGTTTCAGCTAGACTAACAACTGGTTGATCGCATTCTTGCTGTCAACTCATGACTATTCATAATTCAAAGTAACTAATAATTAACTAATAAGAGTGAAATTCCAAACTCAGTTTAACTTTATTTTCAATTTCATTTCAGAGAGTTTTACAAAAGTAGGGCAACAATAAACATAAAATATTGATATTCAAACATATCAGAAGTGTAATCTTTAACTAATATTCTTAATAGAGTTTACTTTAAAAGTCATTAATGAGTGGCAAAAATACAATAAAAATTAAAAATTATAAAATACAAAATTAATAAAATATTTAGACCATGGCAAATTGGCAAAAAGACTTAAAAATGAAAGAGTTCGAATTTTTTGAATTTTTAAACTCCAAACTTGTGATAAATTCCTTACAACTTTTTAGTGACCTGTGAATATAAACATAATCTGCGATAAACATAATCTACGTTGTGGCCAATGTTGTAACACCACTTCCCGGAGATCAGCGAAGTTAAGCGACGTTGGATCTGGGTAGTAGTTGGATGGGAGACCATCTTCCGTGCCCAGATTATGTAGTGACCCATGGTTCAGATCCCATGTAAAGCTGTAGGTCCTCTCCATCATATGACCTTAGATGTTCCGAAGGAGGTTAAACAACCCCAATTAAAAAAAATATATATATATATTATAATAATAATAATAATAATAATAATAATCTGCTGCCATCTGCTATAAATCTAAACATAAAACCCCCTCCATCTCACCAACTCTGATATACTCCCCCACCTCCTCTCCCCCACACCAAACTCCACCCAGCTCTGTTGCATGTGTGCGTTTTGTGTGATTTTGTAGCCTTCGGGTGTAAAGTTTATCATATATATATATATATATATATATATATACATACACAGAGTGTCCGAGAATTATCTGTACAATTTTTGGCTGTTATTAAAAGTCAACCATGAAGTGCAGAAATTCCAGTGTTGTCCCATTTTACAGAGAATCTCATTAAGTTTTTCTGATACCAAGTTTTGACAAGTTTTTTAGAAATTCCAGTGTGTCCGAACATTATCTGTACAATTTCATCTTTTAATAAAATTCTTAATAACACACGTAAAATTCTTAAGCGTTTAAGATTATTTAGAATCTGTATTTTCAAAAGTTTCTTTTATTAAAGTAACGCTGTGACAAACATTCGATATGTGCACCATTAGTGATTCGCAAAATATCCAATCGATACTCCAAATGTTGCCATGTACGCTGCAGCATATCCACATCAATTCGCTCAATAGCAGCTGTGATTCTTGCTTTTAAATCATCAATGTCTGTCACCCACGTACATTTCTAAAAAACTTGTCAAAACTTGTTATCAGAAAAAACTTAATGAGATTCTCTGTAAAATGGGACAACACTGGAATTTCTACACTTCATGGTTGACTTTTAATAACAGCCAAAAATTGTACAGATACTCTATGGACACCCTGTATATATATATATACAGTGCCCGCGAAAAGTATCCGATCACCCTGGAAATTTGTATTTTTTACATAAAAAACAATGTTTAAATGTATACTAACCTTATATTAGTATTTTGTCATCTGTCCTTTGGTTTGGATGACTTGTTCTAGACGTTTTGGCATGGATTTAATCAAGTTTTGACAAACTTCCACTGATATTTCCTTGCACCATACCTTTTTGATGGCTTCTTGTAATTTTCGACTGAGCCAGTGTCGTGGCATTCAACCTTATTTTTTATTATTAGCCACATATTTTCTATCGGATTGAGATCTGGACTATTACCAGGCCAATCCAAAATATCAAATTTATTGTCAGTAATCCATTTTGTCACTATTTTGGCCCTGTGACATGGTGCACCATCATGCATGTATGTTTTTGTCCTTTGGATTGCCATTGCCATTGGAAGTTTACCCTGTAGCATTGCTAAATACCGTGCACCATTCATAGTTGTGTTCTTCGGAAGAAAATATAGGTTTCCACGCCCATAGTAACCGAAACAACCCCAAACCATCACACTTGGAAGGTGTTTCATTGTCTTTAGGGTGTATTTAGGGTCCATCCTATTTGAGCCAATGGGCCAGCGAACCTTTTTGGACAACTTCTGAATGTCAAAAATGTCGACTCATCACTAAATAAAACCTTCTTCCAGTCATCAACAGTCCAATGAATATATTTTTTACAAAATGCGACACGTTTTTTACGCATTTTTTCATTAATGAACGGTTTCTTAGCAGCATGGCGAGATGGTAATCCGAGTTCTTTTTGGAGCCGCTCCTGGATAGTTCGTTCAGAAACACCAGATAACAAATTATTCATATTAAATTTTATTTCTTTCGCAGTTATTGTTGGGTTTTTCAATACTAAACGTTTCATAAGTTTGTCTGTTCGTGAATTTGTTTTTCTCGGTCTACCAGATCGTTTTTTAGGGACTGGCGTGGTTAGGCCGGCATTGTTCTTAGCCCGTGAAACCCATAAATTAACGGTACTTTGGGATATGTTTAATTCCTTAGCTATCTGTCTCTGTGATTTCCCACATGTATGCAAAGCAACAATAGCACCTCGACAATCACTCTTAAGTTGTTTTTTAGCACACATTATATAAATTTTATTTACACCACTTTCTGTAAAAAATAACAAAATATCAATAAATTTATACAAACAGTGAAATCTGACAACTTTGAGACACAGCCACCCGCAACGAAGGCTACCAGAACACTAATTTGAGAATGCGTTGGATAGCTCTCATATCAGCGAGCAACCTCAAAGTTACCAGATGTCGCTAGAACAAATAGAAAGTGAATTATGTCTCTCTGAATATCAAGGGAAAATATTGTATTTTCTTGAGTGATCGGATACTTTTCGCGGGCACTGTGTATATATATATATATATATATATATTTATTTATTTTAAAGAAAAAATACAACTTGCAAGACTGTTTTTATATTAATCACATTCCACTGAATTATTCCAAATAGTTGCATGAATTCACAGACAAATTATTGAAATTATTAATTTAATAATCAAAGATAAAAATTTGAAGATTGTAATTTAAAAACATCAACATTTCTCGATTATCTGCTGTCAGTCTGTTTCTATGTGGTGAATATATATTGCCTCCAATGCTAAATAGATGTTCACTTTCAATGGATGATGGTGGAGAAGATAAAAATTTATTTGCTAATGAGCTTAAATTTGGAAATTAACTTTCATTTACCCTCCACCAATCCAAAGGCTTACCATCACATGGAAGAGCATCCATTGCTAAATACCTGTTGATTTCTCCTTTTAAGTCATCAGATGATGAAGTTCTTTTCATCTTTTTGATTTCTTGTGATCACCTCTTTCTGAAGCTGATTCTTGAGCACCTCCAGATAGCAATTGATCAAAGCATTTGTCAAATTCATACTCATCACTGTCCTCTTCATCAAAAGATTTATGAAGGTTTTCAACTTCATTACCACTAGAAGATGCTGTTTGTTCTATTTGTTGCTCCTGCTCTGTAAGCCACTTTATTTTATCCTGAGTATTTTTAAGTTCTAAATTTTGTAGATTTGTTTTGTTTGAACAGTCTTCTTGATTTTCTCTGTAGAGGTTGTTTTTGTATCTAGGATCCAAAAAAGTACTAAGAAGTATGTTATAGTCATCTACATATTTGTCTAACCTACTTGCTACTGACACTTTGAGGGCACTGATTGTACTGCCTAAGCCGGTAAACTTTGTATCAGTTGAGGCTTTGAAGTGTTTAAGAAATTCAATTTGAAGGATAATATCTGACACTAGGCAGCTTCTCTCACTTAAGCATGCTGTTATTTTGTGGAAGATCTTTAACAATATTGTAAGTTTTGCTATAAGATTCCACTTATTGCCATCAAGTGAGAGGAGATTAGTTGACTCTAAGCAATATATGGCAATAGCTTTTTTCTGCTCCTGTATGTGTTCTGTCATGAAGTAAGTGCTATTCCATCTAGTGGATACATGTTGCTATAGTGCATGTTTTGGTAGGCCATTATGTTCTTGAATAAGTTCAAGTTTTGAGCTAGCTAATTGAGAATGGCTAAAATGGCCTACAATTTGCCTGCAATTGGCAATTATATCCTTAATAATTCTCTGCTCAAAAATACAATCATGAATAATTAGTTGTAGTGTATGCAAAATACAACAAAAATTCTCATAGCCAGTAGCTTCAACACCCTTCACAACATTAGCTCCATTATCTCTTGCAATAAGATGAATTTTAGAACTTGGAATTTTAAATTCATCTATCACTTCTTGTATTAAGTTTGTAATTTTGACTGCTGTGTGTGAGCCAGGAAATGGCATCACTCTTAAAACAACATTCTTCTGTGTGAAATCCTTGGTTAAACAGTGGCCTGTCAAACTTATGAAAGCATCATTGGAAGAGCTGGTCCAAATATCACTTGTAAAGCTGATGTTCTGAGCTTCATTTACAATGTTTCTAACTTTTGTCATGACAGCAGTATGTATTAAGGGAACAAGAGTATTACTAAAGTATTTTCTGCTGGAGATGTCATAAAGGGGTTTAAGCTTTTTCATTAATCTTGTGAAACCAATATTATCTACTATCAAAAAGGGCTGATTATTATCAACAGCAATCATCTCACCAATGGCATAGTGAATGGTCTTAGCTTGCTGACTATTAATGTCCCATATTTTCTTCAATTCTAGAGTCTGCTCTAGTGTAATTTGTGTTCCAGGACTACTGATGTTATTAATGCAGTACATGTTAGTTAGTAGTCAGTTCAGTTGTCATTTTAATATCACTATTTGGTTTGAATTTTATAATTATTTCAGAAGTATAAGAAAATTTGAATATATATTAATTTAAAAATTAAAATTAAATAGAAATACTATGCTAATTGCTCAGTCACTTTTAAGTTACTTAATGAGTAATGAGATATCAGATATCATTATCAGATATTATTGTGTCATTACTAATGACACAATAATAAAATATGCACAGTACTGTAATGCAAATTAATATCAAGTTCCATCTTAACTTTGAAACTTAAAGTTACAATATTTATTATTTATTACCTGCAATTTTGGAGCTTGATGGTTGTGATTCATTATCTCCTCTGAGTTTCTGCTTGGTTGAATCTCAAAGTATTTATCCAGCTGTCTTTTCTTTACTTGGTGTTCTTTTTCTTCTTTTAAATGGTTTTCTTCAGCTTCCATTTGTTCTTTATGTTGTGATTTGAGATGTTTCATCATGTTTGAAGTGTTGCGAGTATGTTTACTTGATCCTTTTGCTCCACATGAAAATGTATTTTCACAGATTTTACATTTTATTTTTCTATCATCACTTTTGTCAATTTCAAAAAATTGCTAAACAATACTCTTATGATGGTCACTTGCCATCGTGCATATGACTCACTATATTATTCTTTTCTGTAAAAGAATAAAGCTAGTTAAACACATGCCTCCTTAAGTAGCTACACTGCTTAGTTTCCAATGTTAACTTGTTAACACTAATGAAAGTGTGAAATATAATCTAATGCATGAAATTTCTATTAGAAAAAAGATAAATGGTTAATATTCGGTATAGCGCCTAGTAATGGTCAATATAATGGATATAATATATAAAATGTCCATGAAAAACTGTTTAAGAAGATTTATATCTTTTCTTGTGCAAATTTCTCTAAAATGTTGTTTTTTAACATAAAAACATCGTAATATAAACGTAATACTTACCTACAAAGATTCCATAAAAGTTAGAGTTGCCAGATTATTATATTGTAATTGTATATTTTCAATATATGTTAAGCTAGCTTAAGTTAGGTTACGTTGCTTCTAATTTATTATTTATTTGAATTTTTTTTTTTTTATCTTTTGTTCTTTATCTGTACAAATTAAACACTCAAAAGATATTTGGTAAAATTTTTTGATTTTGTTGAAACAATTCAAATTTTTATGAAATTTTTCTATCTATTCAATCTGATGTGAAGGCAGCGAGTCTTTTGCTTATATTGGTTCTAAATGTAGCAAGGCTAGGCTGCTTTAAACCCTAGATCCATGTCCCAAAGCTGGATCCTGTTTGCTTTGCAGATAGCTGGTGAGGGAAGCTATATTTATGGGACCTCTTTGTGAGTGACCTGTTGCCCACGTCGGGCTAGCATCATGGAAAAGAAAAACTATGGTATTTGTCATTTACCATTACTTATTCGGACTATAGTGGATTTAATTAACCCAGAAGAGTTCCTTGTTCCATGCACTGTCTGTGTGTATCATATATATATATATATATATATATATATATATATATATATATATATAATAAAAATATGTAAAATACATACGCATATATATATATAATATATATATATATCGTAAAGAACGACGCTTGTATAGGAGATATTCCGCGCAAGACGAGAAAGAGAAAACAACAAATGAAAAAAATAAGTAATATATAATGAAGTAATATATAAAATACAATTTAGGGTGGTCCATAAAATTGAAGTTTTGATTTTTTGTTATTGCCGGGCGGTAACTTGTGAGGATGAATGAGAAAACACCTCTGGCCAATTTTTTCCCAAATCAATCACTTTTTAGGGGTAGCACACACTACTTCATTTTTGCACTTTTGCACTACCAAGTAGATTTACTTGTATATTATGTTCCAGTTCCAGTAATACATCTTTTCCTTGACAGATTATTGGTGTAGTGTTCATTGGTTGTGTTTAGTGGTTGGATATATGATGACTCAAGTTCGAAGCTCTTGCTTTTATCTCCTTGAAGGAGATAAAGTGAAGGACAAGCTTCTTGGAAGCAAATTACCATCATGTGGAGAAGTATTGTCATGCTTCCTTCATCACCACACTAATCTCAAGGAGGTTGAAGGAAAGTGCTCAAGTAGTGTGGGGTCAACTTGAAATATTTTGGAACAAAGCTCGAATCCCGACAAGGGAAAAATACAAAGGAATCCAAAAGATCTTGGACCTTCACCAAGATTGGATCAAAATAAAAAAAGGACGAATGAGGAGGAGCCAGAAGCAGGTGAGTTGGATGATCAATGATAAATAAAATATTTTCTTGAGAGTATGACATATTATACTGTACAATAGTCAATACATTTATCATATTATATTATATATATTTATTATTTATATTTAGGTGTACAACAAAGAGGGATTCAAGGAGACACTTCGGAACCTATTTGATATGGCACATGCTGATGCCTTGTCTCTAATCAAAAACCCAGAAGACAAGGCCTTCTTGCTGGCCCAGCGAGAGCCTGGAAGACGGGATGCATGGTGGGAGTAGACAGAAAAACAGCAGAAAAAGAAAAACAAGCTGCCCACAGGAAGATGGAGGAGGAGATGCGAAAGAGAAAGGTGAGATTGTTCTTCAAATTCCTACTTTCATTTGATTGCAATGATTAGGTTGTTCATTAACACTAATTGTCCATTTTCTTCGATTGTATTGCAGGCAGTCAATGAAGGTGCATCAACGTCGGGTACAGCAGTATTGGTGTCCTCAACAGAATCCTCAGTCACTGACGAGTCATCCTCCACCGAAGATGAATGAGCAAAAGGTGGAAAGTGACCTCCAAAACAGGTGAAAAGAGTCAAGAATGTGATAACATCAAATCTAGCTGCTGCCCTAGATCAGACACACACTACGGACAGGATGGCAACCTACATAATAGCAGAGACTGCATTGAACCTTGGCCACAGCCCAATGAATTTTAACATCACCCGGACCTCCATCAAACGGCAGAGAGAACAACATCGGATCATGATCTGCAGTAGCCTAAAAGCTTCCTTTCAGTCCGGTCCTGCAATCATCCACTGGGATGGAAAACTTATTCCAGACCTCCTCAAACACCAGAGACCATGCGCATGTGGATCGGCTGCCTGTGCTCATTTCCTCCTTTTTGGGTCAATCTCAGCTCCTTGGAGTCCCCAAATACCAACTGGATCAGGAGAACACCAAGCCAGCGCAGTTTTTGAATTATTGACTGATTGGGGCCTCGAAGAATCTGTCGTGGGGATGTGTTTCGACACCACTGCCTCCAATGCTGGTCGTTTGAATGGAGCGTGTGTGTTGTTGGAGCAGAAGTTGAAGAAAGACCTCCATTTTGCCTGCCATCATCACATCATGGAAGTGATGATTGGTGGAGTTTTCACTGCTTGCTATGGCCCAACGAGTGGACCTGATGTTCCATTGTTCAGCAGGTTTCAGAGCAAATGGACCTTCATCGACACAGGAACATACGGCACTGGATGGGATGATGAAGAGGTGCATCGACTCTTGGCCCCCATTAGAGATTGGATTCTCCGCTTTGCTGAGGAAAAACACTCCTCAAAATCCTTTCGAGATGACTATCAGGAATTCCTCGATCTGTCCATCATTTTCTTGGGAGGGAGCATTGACAACTACACCTTCAAGCGACCTGGCCCCATGCACCAAGCCAGATGGTTATCTAAGGTGATCTATTCATTGAAGATGTGGCTGTTCAGGGGACAAATCCCCCCTCACTCCACGAGAGCAAAAGTGTCTTAAGGATGTCAGTGTCTTCGCTGTTTCCATCTACCTGCAGGCATGGATGACAGTGCCAATAGCTGCTGCTGTGCCTCGCAGCGACCTCAGTCTTCTGCAGAGTCTTCGGGAATACCATGACCCCAAAATTTCGGAAGTGGCATTAAAAAAACTCAGCGGTCATCTTGGTATCTTTCGGAGGAGATGGTGGGCCTCGCGATTTTCGATCCTGAGGTGTCTGAAGAGACTAAAACAGCAATGGTGAAGGCGATGGAGGAAGTTGAAGGAAAGCCTGATTGCCAGAAGAGAAGGAAAGGTGTTGCTGAGGGGCTTCAATCGAGTCACTAGCAACAGCAAACTTAAAAAGACTGCTGTTGTCTCTGGGGTCAGGTGTGGATACCTGAGGAAGGAGGTGCGGGATTGGGACAGTGATCCTGATTACCAAATAGCGAAGAAATCAGTGGCAAACCTCTCTGTCGTGAATGATCATGCAGAGAGGGGGGTTGCTCTCATTAATGAATACAACAGCTGCCACACCAGGAATGAGGAACAACTGCAGTATCTCCTGCAAGTTGTTGCTAACTACAGGAAGCAGTTTCCTCAACCACTGAAGTCAACCTGGCAACTGAGCGAGAAAACAAAGATCAAATGAGGTGCAGAGGGAATTGTTAGTCAATTCATTTCGGAATTGTTAGTTACCCTAATAGTCATGTACTGTCACCAAGATTAACTTTGCTGTGATTTTCAGATTATACCAAAACTTCAAGTGTCATGTGCTACCCCTACAAATTAACTGATTCAAATAAAACTTTCCCAGAGGTGTTTTCTCATCCATCCTCATAAGTTACAACCCAGCAATAAAAACAAATCACAAAAAAAATTCCACCCCTATAAGAGTGGACCACCCTAAAAATATATATCTATATATATATGTAAAATACATATATATATATATATATATATATTTTTTTTTTTTTTTTAAGTTCGGGAAGAACCGATTCGCCTCTATTTAAAGGGCATATCTCAGCGGAAAAACAAAGAAAAAGTGAGAGGAAAGACAGAGGAAAAAGAAAGGGTGGAGGGGACAGTCGAAGTGGAAAAAAGACCAAGGATGACAAGGACTGCAGGGTCGAGCCCCATCATCCTTGGGTGCTAGGGCCGGGAGGGCGCACGTGAAACCTCCAGGAACAAGCACGTACAAACGAGCACAAAGAGCACTCAAGAGCACGAGCTTAGAACCCCCTTGCGGGGATATATATATATATATATATATATATTATATATATATATATATATATATATATAATATATATTTAGGAGAAATCCAATGACAAGGAGAAATGTAAATCCATGAAAAGTCTTCTTAATGCGCACGTTTCGAGCAAATACGCTCATCTTCAGGCTGTATGATAACAATGTGATTTTAATTTCACATTGTTATCATACAGCCTGAAGATGAGCGTATTTGCTCGAAACGTTGCGCATTAAAGAAGACTTTTCATGGCATTTACATTTCTCCTTGTCATTGGATTTCTCCTAAATATTAAATTGAAGCTCTGTAGAAGCAACCCGCATGATTATATATATATATATATATATATATTTTTTTTTTTTTTTTTTTTAGTTCAGGAAGAACCGATTCGCCTCTATTTAAAGGGCATATCTCAGCGGAAAAACAAAGAAAAAGTGAGAGGAAAGACAGAGGAAAAAGAAAGGGTGGAGGGGACAGTCGAAGTGGAAAAAGACCAAGGATGACAAGGACTGCAGGGTCGAGCCCCATCATCCTTGGGTGCTAGGGCCGGGAGGGCGCACGTGAAACCTCCAGAAACAAGCACGTACAAACGAGCACAAAGAGCACGAGCTTAGAACCCCTTGCGGGGATATATATATATATATATATATAAAACTATTACAGTGATTCATATCAATAAACATAGAGCCACTTAAACAATGATATTTGACAATTTTGCAAAGGTATTACACATTCATAATTACCATTGTATTTGAGAGATATTTTATACATGAACTCAAATTTAATATCTTGTCCAGCCACCATTGTTATCTATGACTTCCTGCAGTCAATGTGGTACAGAAGTATATTTAATATGCAGCCATGCTATCTAAAAAGAAGCCATTCCCCTATTACACCCTGAAAAGTAATGACTCACCTGAACTGAAAGCAGAATTGCTAAAAATGCAGCAAGATCTTATTCTGAAGTTTGAGTTTGCAGAGAAAAAATTGAGACACTTTGGGCAAAAGTGGATGGGGAGTATCTTCGCTTGCTGAAGAAGCAAAGAAAGTGCTGGTGCCTTTTGCAACAAGTTATTGTTGTGAGGCAAGCTTTTCAGCAATGATGGTCATAAAGAACAAACTACAAAATCAGCTACACATTGAAATTTGACTCAAAGTATACTAAAAATGCAGCTGAAATTCCTGACTTTAAAAATGGAAATATGACTGAACTAGTTAATGAGTTAAACTGTATAAATTAGGTGATTTTTGAGCTTCAACCAAAAGATATATTCAACCAAAGTAAATCTACACACTATGTATGGGAAAAGTTAGAAAATAAAATAAAAGATGTTCAAAGTAAATATATTCCTGGTAATGGTTCAGAATACAGGCGCCACTTAATTAAGCAAAATTTCGAAAAATACCATAGAGACAAAGTTGTTTCTCTCATTAAAATACATTGATTGCATGTGTTGCATAGTCCATTTGTATAATTTAGGTCTCGGGGGTACGGGGACAGAGCCTGTGTAAAGATCACGCATCACAAATTGATTGGTATAGGGTATTTTGGTGTGTAAAATGACTGAGTGTGTCTATATACATAATTACGTATAAAACCCTATACCGATCAATTTGTGATGCGTGATCTTTACGGGGGCTCCGCCTCTGTACCCCCCGAGACCTAAATTATACAAATGGACTATATGACACATGCAATCAACGTTTTAATGAGAGAAACAACTTTGTCTCTATGGTATTTTTCAAAATTTTGCTTAAGTGGCGCCCGTATTCTGAACCATTACCATATTCCTCAGCGTAAAATAAGAATCAGAAATAACAGAGAACCCTGGATAAATCTGTCTATTAAGAAAGGAATGAGATAAAGAGAAAGGCCTTCAGCAAATTTATGAGAACTCAAAATGAAATGGACCTTGAAATCTATAAAAATAAGAGACAAAAAAGCAAGAAACTTATAAGAGATAGTAAACACAATTTAGAGAGGAACTTAGTAAAAAATTGGAATTATGTTAAGAATAGCGAACCCATTTACCTTATGTTAAGAATGGCAAACCCAAAATTCAACAAGTTAAGAATAGCGAACCCAAAATTCAACAAGTTAAGAATAGCGAACCCAAAATTCAACAAGTTAAGAATAGCGAACCCAAAATTCAACAAGTTAAGAATGGCAAACCTAATGTTTCAACAGGGAAAAATACTTCAAAAAAAAAAATATGCTCCACTATTTCCATATAGCCAACTGATGGGTTTGTACTTGTATCAACTAAACCGAACACCCATACTTGATATGCGGGATATTTTTGCTACCCACACACGAAGGGTAGCAAAAATAACTGAATGCCCAGTTAGGTTAATTGAATGCTCTGTTAGGTCAACTGAATACCCATTAGGTTCATTGAGTACCCGGTTAGGTCAACTGTATGCCCTTGACGATTGGTTAGTTTAGTCATGATATTTTCGTTAAAACTAACGAATCTATCACGACTAAACCTAACCAATCATCAAGGGCATACAGTTGACCTAACCGGGCATTCAAATTTTATCCTATGTAAATAATGGTTTTTACAAAATTCTCCATGTTAAAAATAGCAAACCCAACACCCTATGGGTTCGCTATTCTTAACGTGATCCAAAAATTGTAAAGGAAATCCCAAAAAGTTCCTTTAATCATTTCAACCTGAAAAATAAATCTAATAAAAAAAATTGGACCACTTCATGCTGACAACAAAATTATTGAAGATTTTGAAATTGGTGAGGAGCTAAATAGATATTTCTGCTCAGTATTTACAAAGGAAACTAAATAAAATTCCAGATTTTACATTAGTAACACAAGAGAGAGAGATAAATCATATATATTTTGAGAGCAATTGACAGGCAAAACATAGATAAGTCACCAGGACCTGATGAAATTTATCCTAAAATAGTAAAGGAAGCAAAATATAGCATAGCCCAAGCACTTAAAATACTTTTCAACCTTTCATTGATTAACAGCGAAGTTCCAGAAGACTGGAAAAAAGCAAATGTAGTCCCACTTTTCAAAAAAGGAAACAAACACCTAGCTAAAAACTATAGACCAATTAGTTTAACTTTTATTATTTGCAAATTACTTGAAAGTGTCATCAGAGACAAAATTACAATATTCTTAGAAGGGGGAGGATTAATTAGCAATAGCCAACATGGCTTTCGAAATGGCAGGTCATGTTTGACAAACATAATTGAGTTTTATGGTAGTATGTTAAAGCATCTGGATAAAAAAGAATTTGTAGATATTGTGTACAGTAATACCTTGAACAGCGCAGTTTTGATTAGCGCGGGTTTTGATGTAGCATGGTTTGTATTTTCATCAATTTTTTTAAATTTAGCGCGCAATTTTCCTATTATTTTCTAATTTCTTTTCAGTACTGTTTCATTTGACGAACTTTCAACTTTTATTCGAAAAATAGATGATCCAATTAACTGCGCTGTGCAAGGTATTACTGTACTTGGATTTTGCCAAAGCTTTTGATACAGTTCCTCATAAGTGGTTTCTTGTTAAAGTTAGAGCTCATTGAATAAAAGGGACAGAAGCAAATTGGATTGAAGAATGGCTTAGAGAAAGAGAACAGAGCTCAGTAAATGGGACTAGGTCTACATGGAGCCCTGTTCTGAGTGGAGTCCCACAGGGGTCAGTACTTGGACCTCTACTTTTTATTATTTATATTAATGACTTGGAAAGGGGTCTAAATAGTAAAACCTCAATATTTGCAGATGATACAAAATTGGGACAAAATGTAAGATCTTTAACAAGTGCCATGAAAATGCAAAAGGACATTGATAAAGTAGTTGCTTGGGGAGATAGATAGGAGATGAAATTTAATGTGGAAAAGTGTAAAGTTATGCATGTTGGTCATCACAATCCAGAATTTGAGTAAAACATGGATGGAAGTTGGATAAATAAAGAAAAAAAGGAGAGAGATTTGGGTGTCATTGTGAATCATGATCTTAAACCTACAACTTATTGTATTGAAATTAGAAATAAGGCTAATGCTAGATTGAACCTAATGCAGAAACACATAGAATATAAATTGCCAGAAATTATAAGTAGGCTCTACACTTCATACGTGAGGCCTCTTCTTGAGTATTGCATTCAGTTCAGTACTTATTTAGAGCAAGACAAAGACAGACTAGAAAAAGTACAAAAGAGAGCCACAAGGATGATACCCCATGCCTTAGACACCTTAGTTACAGAGAGAGATTGGAGCACCTAAACATGTTTTCCCTAAAGCGAAGAAGGTTACAAGGTGATATGATAGAAGTATATAAAATAATAAATGAGTTAGATAGTATAGACTTCCACTCTCTTTTTACAAAGGATCACAATGATAGGACAAGAGGCCATAGCCTTAAGCTTTTTCAGGAAAGATGTAAATCACAGTTAGTACAACATAGTTTTTCAAATAGAATAGTAAAATTCTGAAATAGCTTAGATGAAGAAGTTGTGAGTTCCCATACTTTGGAGACTTTTAAGAATAAACTAGATAAATTAATGACTGAAAGAAGTATTTGGTAATGATGTTTTGCTGGAACTGGTAATGGTGTGGAGAAGAGGTTTGTGAACCCTTCCCACATATACATATAGTTTATTTTTATTTGGGTAAATCGCATCACCCACACAGAGTGATGGGATGTAGGTAGGGATGTGCCGGATATCCGGTTACGATCCAGTTTTTCCGGATATCCGGCACTTTTTGCACTATCCGGCACTTTTAATTTTAATTAAATATCTTAGATGATGAATCCTTAATAAACATTTTTATAGGTACCTACAAAGTAATAGCATTATTATTAGTATTATTATTTATTATTAGCTATATTAGTTAGTTTTAACCTCTCTATCTGCAACAATGGTGACCCAAAGAGAGAAGAAATAAGTTTAATAATCAAGGGATCCAAAGAAGTGGTTATGACAACCACCCTAACACAATAATAAACAGAAACTGAGAATTAAATTGATCTAATTGAGCTAAACAGATAAAAAATTTAAATACATCTGTAACATTGACATATCATGATATCACACATTATAGAAAAATGAAGACAAGCAATCAATAGTATGGCAATATGTGTTGAAAATAAATGAAAATAGACTTAATGTACGTATTTACGATTCACTATATTTCATATTTTTCATCAGAAGATCAGTTTCTTCAGCATTAGCTGGCAATAATTTGCTTCGGTTGTCTGCATATACCTGACCCGCTGCACTGAATAACCGTTTAGAGGCAACTGAACTTGGTGGTGCACTTAAATATTTAAGGACCATTGGTTTCAATGTTTCAAATTGATTGACATTGTTGCACCACCATTTCATTGGGTTGTCAGTCCTGTGTATGTTTGGTAGCGACAGATACTTATCTATTTCTGAAGTGTAGAAGAGGCAGAGTTTTTTAGCCTTTGAATGCCTATGAAGCAGAGGACACTTTGCATTGGATGAGTCTGAAGTTTGAGAAACATCGGGTAGCTGGCATGATTTGTCTGCACTGCTGCTGTCTTCTGATCCACTGAAGTTTTTTTCACAAGTTGGTCGAAGCAAGCCCATATGTCCTCATGAGTTTCTTCAGCCAAGTTCATTGGTAAACCAACCTCTGCTACTTCTGCTTCCTCGACTTCTGCTTCAGCCCGGCTAGTAGAATGTTTCTTCTGCAGTTTTCGTGCTCAACTAATTCTGCCACAAGCTGCTGTTTCACCCCATTGGCATCTTTCAGAAAGTGCGACTTGTAGCGGGGATCTAAAAGGGTAGCCACTGTAAAGCAGTTTTGCTCCAGGTTTACTGCATGTCGGTTTCATGAAACGGTCTTCCAGCGCTTCTTTCAAGTTTTGCTTGACAGTTTGGATCCCACAATCTTTTTGTCTTTTGAAAGATAAGAATGTAGTGTAGCTACTGCTGGAATTACAAAACTGATCAGTTCGCTGTCTTTACTTGCTTGTTTGGTCAATTCTTCAAATGGTTGTAGCACTCGAATAATATTTTCCACCAAACCCTAGTTATAAGCGGTGAGTGTTGGAATGTCTTGTTCTGCAGCATATGCTGTCACTACCTGCCTTTGTTCATGCAGACGTTCTAACATGTAATATGTCGAATATGCTGAATCGTTAGTGGCTACAGACTCGGTCTTCTCTTCATGCAGTGCTTTGAACTTAATGCTAGGATGTTTACTTTGAATGTGATTCCACAATGGTTTTGTTGAATATGACTGAGGTGTTTTACCACGCACGATGTACCTCCCATTGTTTGTAACATCACATAATTTGCACTCTGCTTTATGTTCATTTTCCACACCACAGACTTTAAAATACTTCCAAATAATTGATTTTGATTTAGGAGACATAATTCACTTTTATTTCTAATATTAACGACTAGAAAGTCTATATTTTCACAATTTTTCTGAAATGAACAAGAAAACTAGTAATGTACAGCCTGGAGTAAGAAACAATAGTAAGGTTCCCTAAGACTAGGTACTAGGTAAAACGAGTGAGCTTTTAACATATGCATCAGGTATTATTTGCAATACCGGATATCCAATAGGATATCCGGCCGGATACAGGGTATCCGGTGATAACTGGATATCCAGCCGGATATCGGATATCCGGTGATCACGATTTGCCGGATATCCGATACCCGGTTATCCGGCAAAATCACTATCCAGCACATCCCTAGATGTAGGGAGGCAGCATCTTAGGTTAGGGGATACATTCTGTCTTTATACCCCCCATTTAAAGAATTTTCTCTACTGAGTGGTTCCCCCCATAGCACTGTGATATATGAAAGACTCATTATGTTCACTTGCCTGATAGACACCTTTAGATGGGAGACCCTGAATGGGTGTACATTCAAATACTCTATACAGTGTTTACAGTCCCACCTACTCCTTTTATCTTAATTGTAGAGCTTGTATTATATTAATCAGGTTGTAGCTATGCAGATATATGGCTATATAGATAACCATGTGATGTCTACAATTAGTACAGTAGTGGTATTGATGAATGATCCACAAGATCCAAATTTTTTAAGTTAATGTACAGCTAGTAGATGTGTGACAATCTGCAATTAGCAGAGATCAACTGGATCTTAATTTTGCATGTAACTGTATTTATGGTTTGTTTATATTAACAGTGGAGTAGTGATGGGACGATTGTCATATTTCATACAATCATTGTTGCGATTGCGATTGCCAGAATTTGAAAAGCGCACGATTGCGATTGCGATGTTTTAGCTTTAGCCTCACTTAACGCTCATTTATGCTTTAAATATACCTAAACGCGTTACCTACCTCAGTCAGGGAGTTAAGTATTGATGTAGCTCCTGCTTCAGTCTGTGAGGAAAGTCCAGTTTCAACCAATGGCTTCACCAACTCCATCCGTGATTTTTTTGATACTGGTACTGAATCCTTCATTACTTTATCAACTAAGAAATGAGAGACAATATACCTAAACGCGTTTCAGCCACACATTTCTGTTTTTTACTTATTTATTATTTATTTATTATTCCGTATTGTTGTTAGCTAAACTTTCCTTTAAGTACGCATGAAAGAGCAGCTTTCATAGCAACTTCTGTAGAGATTTAAATCTTTTGTTCACAATCGCAACAATCGCACTCATTAAATGCGATTGCAATTGCGATTGCGATTGTAAAAAATGTGCGATTGTATCGCGATTGTGATTGCAATTGCGATGCGTCGTCCCATCACTACAGTGGAGACACCCACTGCAGAAGTTTGCTCATATGGTTAACTGCATGAAGAATGTCATACCATACTACTGTGCAAATCTGAAAGTGATAAGACCCTACCTCCTCTGCAAGTGCTTGTGGGGCATTTCAGGACAAATCACCCAAAAATTTAAAAATTTGTTACCACTCTGACCCGGATTTTAATGAAAATTGACATATGGGTTCTTCTGGGTGCTGATTTCACTGGTTCAAATAAAAAAGTTCTATGACCCATAGTTTTTGAGATATGGGCCCCACTTTACCACCTAACTTTAATGGGCAATAACTCCCAAACATCTTGTTGTAGACCTATAAAACTATACATTTTTAGAATCAGCATGAAGAGATCTATTAAATGATACCACATTCAAATGTGTAGAACAATAATGAAAATCCCCCCTTTTTTTATTTTTATTTTTGACCCCCACCCTAGACAGTGAAATCCAAAAAAAATTTCATTTATTAAACTTCCATTAATTGTTAAAAGATACAAAAAAAAAAATGTGGGTATCAAGTTGCAAGATATTTTTTAAAAAATTATTGAAAAATATGTACATTGACATTTTGACATTTTTATGCAGACTAAAATAGAGAACTGCAAATGATATATTTACATCCTATGTATAACTCATATTCACACACACTCTCTCTCAAATGTTTGTTAATTATGCTTATTTTTATTACAGATGTGCTTATTGTGAGTCAAATCGTACCTTATTTTTGAGATTTACAATTGTGTATTTTTAGTAATGAAAAATGGTTAGATACTGTGATGATCCTTTACAAAAACATACATAAGGATATAAGAACCATCAGCCAATCACTTTATGATCGATGTAAATGGAAACTACAAAGGAATACTGTACTATGTAGCAACTGTAGGAAATTATTGACCGAGAGACCAGAGTTGCTATCAACATCACAAAGTGAAGAGTCTGATCACAATCAGTCTTCTGAGAATGTTATTTCAGAAAGCGATGAATATGATCAAGTATATCAAGTAATGCCAAAGAAGAGGTTTCTCAAGTTCTAGAAAGTCTTGCTGTACTCATGAAGAAGCGTAAGTATTTAATGATAGGTACTTTTTATATTTATAATTTTTTTATTTATATTATTTATTTATAATGCATTTACTTTCAAGACAGTTTTCCAGCAGTTGCTGAAAAACTTAATGAAATTAATATGTTGACATATTAAATTTATTAAACTTATGAAATTAATATGTTGACATATTAATTATTATTGTCCATATATATCAAATGGAGTCAAATATTTATTAATTCAAAAATTTCAGATGGTTTGGGTTCCTCAAGAAAAGAAGCAAAAGCTATTCAAACAATAGAAAAAACACATCGTTCTTTAAAACCAAAGCTAGAAACAAGTTTAGAAATTGAGATCCCAAGCCCATCAAAAGCTACAAAGTTGGATCATGAAACTCAAAGGTATGAATTTTAAAATGATACGCTATTATTAAGTAGGAATATACCTAAACTAAAACTGAAGCATAAAAACAAAATGTAGGTATTCACCTTTGATAGTAGAAACTAGAAGCACAACTCCCTAAAGATGGAGATTAATGGGCCCATTAAATCATTTGGAATTCATTTGGTCACAAAATAATTTTTGGTTTAATTTGACTATCTCAAAGAATGCTCATTTTATTACACTTGAAATCAATATTATAATCAAAACAATTTAATATGCACATGTAATGTTTTGTTTTTAGCTATTATACATTCATGAATTTGTTTCAGGTCAATGATTCATCTCATGAATGAACTGGTTGAAGCTTTCCATTCTACTGACAGTTATGAGAGGAAACTCAAAATATTGACATTATCTCCATTTACCATATCAAAAACTACAAATCTATTACAGACATCTGAATATTTAGTTAAGAAAAGCAGAAATATAAAATAAAGACTTGGAATTATTCCTGAAATTGAACCCATGTCAAAAGGAAAAGTAATAACTAAAGGTACTAAAGATTCTGTTCAGAAATTTTTCGAATCAAATGAAATTAGTCGTTTCTGCCCAGGTACAAAAGACTGCCTGAGTATCAGAAATGAAAGTGGGTATAAAGAATCTGTGCAGAAAAGACTGGTGTTAATGAATCTGAAAGAAGCTTTTAGTCTCTATAAAAATAATCCAGATAGTCCCCAAATTGGCTTCTCTAGTTTTGCCAGCCTTGCCCCAGACATTGTGTTTTAGCTGGAGCTGCTGGTACCCATTGTGTGTGTGTATGTACATACCACCAGAATGCCAAAATACAATTCTCAGCTTTGGGTGTCAAAGGGTTGGAATACACAACTCTTATGGAGAAAGCAGTGTGTGATGTCAACAACAGGAATTGCATGATGCAAATATGTAATCTCTGTCCAAAAGAACAAGGTATTAAGAATTTTTTGCTCACTTTTCAAAGTGTTAACGATCCTGAATGTGAGGAAATAAAATATAAACAATGGGTTACTACAGATCGATGCAATGTGGTTGAAAAAACAGAATCTGTAGATGATTTTTAAATTCATTAAGCACAAAAATTGTCAAATTGACACATCATCACTTTATAGCAAAGAATCAGAGTGCATTTCTAAAAAACTTGAAGAATAATTTAAATAGCCATACAGCTGTAGTTCTTGGTGACTTTTCAGAAAACTACTCATTTGTAGTACAGGATGCAGCCCAAGGTTTTCATTGGGAAAATACCCAATGCACAGTGCATCCCTTTGTGTTATATTATAAGGAACCAGAAAGTAATGAAACAAAACATTCAAGTTATTGTTTTTTATCTCCAAATACAAAACATAACACTACAATGGTTTACACTTTTTTAAATACACTCATACCTATTATTAGAAAATCCCACCTTCATATCAAAAAATTACATTATTTTACTGACGGATGTGCAGGACAATATAAAAATCATTTCAACTTTGTTAACATTTGTAAACATGAGAAGATTTTGGGCTGAATGTGAGTGGCATTTCTTTGCCACAAGCCATGGTAAGAGCACTTGTGATGGGATTGGGGTACAGTGAAAAGATCTGTAGCCAGAGTGAGTATGCAGAGAACATTCGCAAATCAAATATTAACACCAGAAGACATGTTTGAATTTTGTTCAAACAATATAAGTGACAGCATAAATTTTTTTTTAATAAATTCTGAAAAATTGAAGCTATGGAAAAATTTTTAAGTGACAGATATGAAAAAAGTATGCGGCTAACAGGAACACAAAAATTCCACAGATTTGTACCTATTAATGCAAATAACAAAAACATTTGAATTATCTTCTGATGAAGTTGGTGAGGTGAGGATTATAAGCAAAGCTTTTCTGGTGAAGATAATGAAGTTAATGAAAATAGGAGAGTACATAGTTTGTACTTACAATGATCAGAAAGTTGGGATTTGTACATTCCTATAATGAGGAATTTGATGACTTTGAGGTTAGCTTTTTGCACCCATCAGGATATAGTGTTTACTATTACTTTCCACAAATTAGAGATACATGCCACATATCAAGAGATAAAATTTTAGGTTTATTAAGCATACCAACTTTAAAGCCAGGAACAATGCATATTCAATATGTTTTCCCAGAAAATTAATTGAAAAAACTCGTGTAATTATGAATCAACTTGATGTAATATGTGTGTTCAATTTGTATTTTTGCTGTTTATTTTCATCCATGTGAATATATCATTTGTAGTTCTCTATTTTAGTCTGCAGGCATAAAAATGTCAAAATTTCACAATGTACATATTTTTTCAATAATTTTTAAAATATCTTGCAACTTGATACCCACGTTTTTTATTCTTTGTATCTTTTAACAATTAATGGAAGTTTAATAAATGAAAATTTTTTTTTTGGATTTCACTGCCTAGGGAGGGTGGGGTCAAAAAGAAAAATAAAAAAGTGGGGGAAAATTTTCATTACTGTTCTACACATTTGAATGTGGTATAATTTAATAGATCTCCATGCTGATTCTAAAAATGTATAGTTTTATAGGTCTATGGTAAGATGTTTGGGAGTTATTGCCCATTAAAGTTAGGTGCTAAAGTGGGGCCCATATCTCAAAAACTATGGGTCACAGAACTTTTTTATTTTGACCAGTGAAATCAGCACCCAGAAGAACCCCATATGTCAATTTTCATCAAAATCAGAGTCGGAGTGGTGACATGCATTGGGTAATCTCTCCTGAAATGCCCCTTGTGCTTCATTCCTGGCTATGGCATCTGTGGCATTGTTTCTGACTTCCAACAGGGCCTCTCTGATGTTGTGGCTCTGGTATCGCACAGCCTCAATGCTCTTAAGCCAGCTCTCCCACCTGGTTTCACTCCAAGACTTGAGTGTTATGTTCACATGCTGCTTTAGGATTGTCCATCTCTGTGTTGCTGCTGCAAAAAGGTTGTACAATTTTTGTATGTTGCCACGTACATGATTCCTAAGCACTTGCCTAGCTTGATGGTCTACCTAACCTAGTTGCCTGAACTGTAATCATAAGAATATACAAGTGGCACATCTCACCTGTGCTACTGGAAAGCTTCTCCTCCTCTATTTCCTTCTTTTTCCATTTTTCAGCTCCTGATGGATAATGTTTCATTTTCCAAGATGCACGAAGTCACATGTAGTTAACCACAACTAATCTGCTAAATAATAATAATGCTAATAATGATGATGATGATAATAATAATAACTAGTTATAATTGTAACGTTAATCAAATACATTCAAATAATCAGACCATTTAGGTTTTAACCGACAAAATTCACATTATTTAAAAGATGAGAAAAGAATTAATAAACTTGAAAACATAAAAATAATCCTAGGTTTTAAAGTGTTACAAAATCTCTTAATAATTAGTAAATTAGTGAAATAATGTTTTACAATACTAGAAAAATTAAGCATTTAGGAAAGTATAAGAATATAGTAAGAATAAAGTTAAATAATATAGAAATAAGATCTCACAATAGTTATTTACACATAACAACCAAAACGTTTTGTTTGTCTCCATTTTATCACATTTGTCTCATACAAAAACTTTAATTAATATAATAATAATAATAATATTAATAATAACTTCAGCTATATTCCTATTCTTGCCCACTGAGCTATGACCTGGGAGCCTGTCTAGGGGCCCCCTAGTAGCAGTGGAGCCCTAAGCAGCTGCTTAGTCTGCTTATGCCAGGAAATGTCCCTGGACATCATTGGTAGGAAAGAAACTAGAAACAATTATAAAGAATAATATTCAAGATCATTTGGAGAATTTTAATCTTATTTCAAGTTCCCAATGTGCATTTAGATCAGGAAGGTCCTGTTTCTCTAATCTCTTAGACTTTTTAAAGCTTGTAACTGAACAGATAGATAATGGAACTGATGTAGATGTTATTTATTTAGATTTTAGTAAGGCATTTAACAAGATCCCACATAGGAGACTTCTGCATAAATTAATAGTTCATGGGATATCAGGGTCAGTTATTAATTGGATAGAAAAATGATTAGAAGAAAGAGAACAGAGTAGTTTTAAATAGGTATGAATTTGTGTGGCAGAAAGTGAAAAGTGGAGTACCATAGGGATCAGAGTGTTAGGTCCATTACTCTTTATTTCATATCGAAATGATTTAGAGAAGGGAGAATATAGTAAAGTTTCTAAATTTGCAGATGATACAAAAGTAGTTGCCCCAGTTACAAATATTGAATATTATTATAAACTACAAAAAGATCTTGATAGATTAGTGGCCTGGGCTAGTAAATGGCAAATGGAATTCAGTGTTCAAAATGCAGTCCTCCAGTTTGGTAGAAATAATGAAAACTTTAGTTATGAGATGCAAAGAAACTGGTTAGAGGATGTTAGCCAAGAAAATTATCATAGTATTATAGTTAGTAGTGATCTGACACTTTCTAAGCAGTGGTTAGAGGCTAGAAATAAGGCAAATAAAATGTTAGGTATTATTAAGAGAAATGTTAGTTACAAGGGTAAGGAAGTCATCTGTAAATTATACAATTCTTGTGTTAGGCCTCACTTAGAATACTGCATTCAATCCTGGTCCCCTCACCACAGACATGATATTACTATGCTTGAAGATGTGCAATGCAGGGCAACCAAGCTTATCCCTATTTTAAGAAAATTGGAATACAGGGAAAGATTAAAGGAACTGGGTGTGTTTAGTTTTGAGAGGCACTGTTTGAGGGGAGATATGTCTGATGGAAGAACTGGAGGTCATAATAAGAAAATTAGAAAGCAGACTTGTAGACTGGATCTACAAAAATACTTCATTCATATAGTAGATTTCTGGAATGACTTGCTATATATTTTAAGAAAAAGTTTGAAGCAAGTGTAGTTTACTTCCCCCTGATGCAGAAGGGGACACAAACTACATTAAGTCAAAGTTGGGGAACATAACTACACTAGGATCTTTAGGAGACATTTTTTAAATGAATCCATCAAATAAAATGTTAAAACTAACAAAAATATTATGACTTAACCTAACCAATTGTCAATATATATATATATATAATAATATATATATTATATATATATATATATATATATATATATATATATATAGTAAAACCTTCGTTATCCAGCAAGCTCAGGGATTAGGCCATTCTGGTCGTCTAAATTTTCAGATTATCTGAGGGTACCATTAACCAAGGAAAACCCAATGGACAATAATAGTAAAACTCAAACTTTGGCTATACTGCACTGTACACCAATGTAAACTATATTGTAATGAACAAACACTATGCTAACTATGTATGGGACAATTGAAACAAGTAAAATTTAGTCTTATTTTATTAAAAATATTAAGGATGTTCTAGATTTTTCCGGATAGCATTGGAAAGCTTCCCAGTTTCTAGATTGGTGAATTGTATTGTCCTAATATGAAATTTGCCAGTTTCTAAAGTTTTCTGGATAGTTGATTGCCAGATAGCGCAGGTTTTACTGTATACAGTATATATATATATATATTACGGCGGTTCATGTAATAGGGGTGAAAAATTTTATTGCAGGTAAGTCACTGAGCATGTAGATTTTTTAATTCTACTTGTTTACAAAAAGCTTCATGGCAAATTTCTACTTGGTAGATTTGTCATATGACAGGAGAAATGGGAGCTCCAGCATTCCCTGTCTCCTGCCTAATGTCCCCCCGGCCCCCGGAGTACTTCCCTGGTCGATTGGTGGCTACAATCTCCTCCTGGTTTGGCTTTGTTTCGTTTGAAACCTTGTTGGAAAAAAAAGATGAAAATGGTTGAGGCAGCAAATTTATTACAGAGAGGAACACTAAAGAAAGATCAGAGAAAATACAAAGGAAACATTTCAGTAGAGAGGATAGATCTCTCAGACTTTGTCAATTCAGTGTCATTCAAGTTATTTGACACTTTCAAGATCAGCCAAGGGTTCTTAGGACATCTCCTGATGAGTGATAAAATCACCATGACCATAGCTGATCCCTCCTATCCATGTAAAGATTCAATGTTATCAATGACAGTGCTGAAAGGGGCGTGTCCATGATAAAAAATTTCAATGCAACCATTACCAAAGCCGAGACTCAAAAGCAGTTCCTCTTACATGTAGTGGAAATGCATCAGCACTAATTTCCTGACCAGAATAAGTCGACATTCGCCACTGGTAAATGTTCAGGCGACTAGATTTCATGTATGATATCAATGCATTTGTGCCATCACTGAAACGTTATATTGTGCGAATTCATTGGTTATCTAAATGTTATTTATCCAATTCACCCACTGTACATATTTTAATGCTCGAGCACAGAGTAAATTTTCTCGTATTCCACTCAAATTCGTCTCAGAGTTTTATGTTCTTAAGTCTAATAAAAAAAAGTACATGCTTGCTTGAATTTTTAATTTTCATTTATTTGAACCACCCTAATACATATATATATATATATATATATATATATATATATAAATTGATGATTGGTTAAGTTGTAATATTTTTGTTAGTTTTAATGTTTTATTTGATTAGGTATACAAAGTTGGGGAACATAAACTACACAAGGATAATGTAGGGGAACATAAACTACACTAGGATAATGTAGGGGAATGTAAACTACACTAGGCACCACAGGGGGATGTAAACTACACTTGCTCCAAAAGTTTGATGCGTTCATGACAGAGTTTATAAATAGTGTATACTTTTAGTTTATGTAGGCCACTTTGGTATCTCTGTAAATAGTTTTCTGTAAATTAGCTGACTTGAGATTGTCATTTTGCAAAATTTTGTTATAAAATATAGCTTATGACTTGGAAACCTCAATAGGCCCAAGTGGCTTCATGTTTTCCAAATGAAGTGTAAATTGTAATATTGAAAAAGAAAAACAAAACTCCTTTCATAAAAGAAGTGTTCACAATGGCTTTGGAATAAGCAGAGCTGAAAGGAAGACAGGTCACCAAATACCAAGATCTGAAAAATTACTAAAAGAGAACATGAGCCCTAGAGAAAATTGTAATCATCCCAGTCATAGTAGGGGCTACAGGCCTGGCTAAGAAAAACCTAAGCAAATATATGAAGATGATACCTGGATCATTAACATCTCCAAGTCCAAATAGAGGCAATATTAGAAACAGTTACCATCTTCAAGAAAGCCCTCAGGAGTAATTTGCAAAGAAAGGTTGCACTTATTCAGTTTCAAGATGGAAATTGGGTGCTGCCTGATCTGTAAAAACATAGAGAAACTGAGAGAATCATTTTAAATATGATTGTTCTTTTACTACATCAAAATCGGGGCTACATTATAGCCAATGTCATAAGACCACTTTCCATTGATCAGCAAAGTTAAGTGACATTGGGTTAGATAGTAAGTGGATGGAAGACCATCCTCTGCATCCAACTATATAGTGACCCTTTGTTTGGATTCCATGTAAAGCTGTAGGTCCCCTCCATCATATGACCTTAAATTTTGCAAAGTAGGTTAAACAACCTCATCACTCCAGTTTCATCAAAATCTGATCACAAAAATTACTGTAATTCATACACAGGAAACCTTTTAATTCTGTGGAATGCTCCTTTAATACACCCAAAGCTGATATCATTGGGCACATTCAAAGTGGAGCAGTTAAAACTGGAGTTACAGTAATGATTTGCATTAGCAAAAAGAGAAAAGGTATGATTATTGATTTGAAGAGAATGGGGAGGGAATAGATCACCAAATATCAAAATATGAAAAATGACCTATAAAGAATTTAGAGCCCAAAGGAGTTTCATGTTATACCCATCTTTGAAGGTGTAATGGGTTTTGTGTAAAAGAACTTTGACACATACTTATAAGTAATACCTGCAACACTAACTGGCATGTGAAGATTGGTTAAGCAATTCAGGGAATTAACAGTTTTATAGAATAAGTGATATGTGCTCAGATCCAAGATGCAACTCCAATGCCATAAAAATAAGAATATGAGCTAAAGAGAAAAACCCTTGGGATCATAGCCTAAACAAAACTTCAATAAATTCATTCCTGTCACAAAATAGTGGTAACACTTGTCTCCTACAAATTTAGACTGATGTCTTTCCCAAGTTCAGCAATATCTGATAAACTAAACATAGGTAACAACTTAAATGAAAACTTAGGCATGTCCAAAACAAGTATCTTTAAATCAAAACTAAAATCCACCTTAACTGCAAATTATACTGAAGACTATTCATTTTAATTTTTATTCCTTGAGTAAAATCCAACATGTTTCACTTTTATTTTACATGTTGTTAATCAACAATGGCAGTATATATATTTTCACAGATTTGTGACCAAGATGTTTTAAATTCTTAGAATTTTGATCCCTCAGAACTGATGTAATACCATTTAATGCAACTACAGGCTAATGAGAAACTCTTATACAAAGATACTAAATTAATAAATAAATTGTTACAATAATTATATTAATTCCAATATTTGTAAAATTCTGTGAAAAAGATTAATAATAAAAGGAATAACAATACCAATTATACTAAATTTCAATTATTATACTAATTAACCTGTATAGATCATTTACTCTATGAATAAGAATAAATTTAAGCAGTGATTATGTAATTATTTGTACAGTATGGTTATTAAGTCATTGTACAGTTTAAAAAATAATTATTTTTATAGAGAAAGAAAATGGTAAAACACCTTTTTAAATCTTCATACTTATACTTCATACTTTAGCTCCCAGGTAGGCTAGTTAGACTGTCAGTGGAGCCAGCCTCCTTCGCCACTCCGCCCTGTCCAGCAGCACTCCCGTTTCTTCGAGCTCTTGCATGCTGGGCAAGTCGTATCTTCGCAAGCTCTCCTCCACTTCGTCCCTCCATCTCCTTCTCGGTCTCTCCTGCGGTCTTCTGCCATTCCCTGGTCTCCACTCGCAGTTCTTCCCTCCTCCATTCTCTCCAAGTGGCCCAACCATCTCAAACAACAAATAACAAATAATATCTCAAATAACAACCTCAAATATAACACACAAACACCACACACAGAAGCCATAAAACAGCAGATACAACAGCTCAACACAGAAATAAACAACAAACTCAAAGAAAAACAAACAGAAACATTCAGGGAATTCATAACAACACTAAACTACTCCACAGATACATCCAGGCTATACAAGACTATAAACAGCATTACCCACTCTAACAGCGGCATTCACACCTCACACGCGGCTCTCTGTCGCAGCCAAAATAATATCCCAACATACACACAACAAGCTAACATTCTAGTTAATCACTACGCAAAGATAAGTCACTTAAACAGAGACAACAACCAGAAACACGCAGACAGACAAACAGCCAGACACAAGAAAACCTACAGACTCGACACGACCATTACACCCTTCAATACAGACCAGACCACCAAGATCATCAAAAACATTAAGAATTCGAAGGCTACTGGACCAGACAACATATCTAACATACACCTTAAACACTTGGGCCCACAAGGAATACTAGCTATCACAAATATCAGCACATATTCATACCAACACTGTATTATTCCTGACATATGGAAACAAGGTAAAATTATTACACTACTCAAACCAAACAAAAATCCAACAGAACCAGCTTCCTATAGACCCATTACTTTACTATGCACACCTTCCAAAGTAACAGAAAGACTAATCTTACAAATCACCAACCCACACATTCCACTATCGCCTACTCAACATGGATTCAGACCTCACCACTCAACCACGACATTACTCACTAACCTCACACAGCACATCATGGATGGCATCAACTCCAGACGACCAGCTCAACGTACACTATTAGCAACAATAGACATTAGTAAAGCATTTGATGCTATCCCACGCTTCCCTCTCATAAACAAAATACTCAACACAAACATGCACAATAACACCAAAAGGTGGCTGAGCAACTATCTCTCAGGAAGATACATGTCACATTTAATGGCAAGTCATCCAAAAACAAGCTTTTTCTGAACGGGGTCCCTCAAGGCTCTGTTCTCTCACCAACACTGTTCAACTTGTACATGCATGACATTCCAACACCCATAGATAACAAGCTTACCTTATCATCATATGCAGATGATATCACTCTAACATCCACCCACAACAACATCGACACCGCTACAAATAACCTACAAACATACATAAACAGTATACAAGACTGGCTCACACACAATAGACTCAAAGTAGCGCCCACAAAATCAACCATCACCTTGCTTACAAGCAACACAAAAGAACACCAGGTAATTCCACAGCTTACACTAAACAACATCAACATTCCACACACTCACAGAACCAAAATACTTGGTGTCACATACAACACATCATTATCTTTTGCAAACCACATTCAGGACATTAAAACCAAATGTACGTCAAGACTTAACACACTTAGGGTACTAACAGGCACAAACTTTGGACACCAGCAGGAAACATCACTCATATACAAACAATATATTCGCTCAGTTATGGACTATGCTAGCCCATGCTGGGCACCCATTATCTCAAACAGACACAAACACCTTACAAACAATACAAAACAACGCACTTCGTATCATTACAGGATGCACTCAAACAACACCAATAGAACACCTGCACACAGAAACAAAAATACTAAAAGTTAGGGAACATTTAGACATGAGGGGAACACAATTCATGGCAGCAGCGACAACTAACCCACAACACCCTTGCCATTACATGTACAATCATGCACCAACACCTCGCACCATTAAGGTAACACCAGACACATTACAACCAAATACTCCATTCCATACCACGCCCCACAGACATCACACAGTACAGAAAACACATACACACACACCTAACCCACAAAGCACTGACACGACTCGGTCCGAATGCGGTCCTAGGTGCGAAGCTGCCACCCATTAACAGGTCAAAGATCAGCCTGAGCAGATCGGATCGAGTTAACTTAGCACGATTCCGATGTGGACATCACCCCAACTTACGGACATATAAACACAGACTAGACAACTCCATAGACGACACCTGCCACCTGTGCCAGGACACACCACAATCAATTGAACACATTATGACAGACTGTACTGCTCTAGCACAACAACGAACACAGCAAAACATCACTAGTACGCTGAACCTCTGGTCCACTCCGGAGAGGGCGATCGGTTACCTGCGTGCCGCCGGCTTGCTCGATCAGGGTGGGCTGATCGGCTAAACAACAACAACAACCATCTCAATTTGGCAGCGTCGTTTTTCTCAAAATCGGCATTACTCCCACATTGGCTCTTACTTCTTCATTTCTCATCCTATCTCTTCGCGTCTCTCTCAGAATAGTTCTCAGCGGTCTCATTTCTGCCGCCTGAATTCTACTTCGATCCGCCATGCGCATTTTCCAGTGTTCCGACCCATAAATCAGTATTGGTGTTAAAACTGTTTCGAAGATTATTTTCTTAGTCTTAAGGGGCACATGTTCATTTCTCAGTAGCGGGTATAACATTCCGAGATTTTTACTCACTTTGGAATTCTTTCAGTTATTTCTTGCATATTACCACTTTCTTTAGTAAACATACTCCCTAAATATTTAAATTTTTCAACATTTCTTATTTCCTTATCTCCTATTTGAACTCCAAATTCTCCTTCTCTTCGACATACAGTTAATATTTCTGTCTTTTCTACATTCATTTCCGTACCCACTCCTTCAAACATTCATTCCAATCAATTAAAGCTTGTTCTATATCTTCTCTCTCTATCGTCCAGAATGCTATTATCATTCGCATATGCCATTATTCCATTATTATTATTATTATTCATTTCATGACGTCACTTGAAACTTGCAATGACTGTGTCCATGTAGGCTATAAACAGGAGTGGTGATATATAACTGCCCTGCTTCACCCCTGTTCTAACTTCAAACCACTCATCATTTTTGTGTCCAGTTTTTACTTTGCATTCGCTAACTTGATACAAACTTTTCAAAGCCCTAAGAAGTGTCCCCCTTATCCCATAAATCTCCTCCAAACATCTCCACATTCTTCCTCTGGGCACTGTATCGAATGCTTTTTTAAGATCTATGAAATTACATAGATGTTAGTATTAAATTCCCATACCTTTTCTATAACAGAACTGAGGCCAAAAAATAAGATCTACCGTACTTATATCTTTTCGATAACCATGCTGTTCTTCTCCCAACCTTGCTTCAATTATTTGCCATTCTAATATCTTAAAACTTTTTATTGTATAACACTATTATGAGGACCAAGGCCTACAAATATACAAAATTTCCTAAATTTCAATTGAATGGTATGGTGCTGTCAGAAGTAATTCAGACTAAGTACCTATCTTGGCCACATACTAACTGATAGTCTTTCAGATGACTGTGACATTCTGAGGCAATGTAGACAATTATATGCTCAGGAAATACTTTGGTTAGAAAATTTCATATGTGTACATTAGATGTTAAGTTGATTTTGTTCAAAACTTTTTGTACTCCAATGTATACAACTCATTTGTGGTGGAACTACAGGATGTATAAGTTGAGAAAATTATATGATGCATATAATAATATTTTTAGAAGTTTATTAAGAACTCCAAGATTTATATTATAAATGGTGCTCCTTCTAGCAGTTGCGTAGCTACACTTTTAACGCCCTGGAGCAGTAGGCAATATAGCGTCCCCTAATATTAATCAGGGGTATAGCAGCCTCTCTTTAAGCGTATTATTATATTTTAAATTAAATTGTATTATACCTAATAATTAGTTTGAAAACAACTTACCGAATTTCAAAACTTTTTTCTTCTAGCTTTCTGATTTGCAAATTGGTCAATCATATGGTCAAAATCAAGACAGCGTGCTGTAACTCTTTCTATTGAAATCATTGCCAATGAGCTTAGCCGATGTTGAGACATACTACTCCCAGAGCCGGATTTAGACGTGTGGAGGCCCTGGGCAGCCTCCATGTGGAGGCCCCCCTACCTTAGGGGAAGACATAATTGAAGTCATCCATAAGATTCATAATATAATTAACATACATACACTTTCAAAACATCGTGCACTCTTGTGTCTGTCCATTCCACTCATTTCTGCAAAAATGAAAGCCTCGGGTTACTCGGGTATTCCATTATAGTGAGAGTAGGCCTAAAAGAGTAATAAAACAAAATAATAATCAGTACACAACAAATAGTAATTGGTAAAAAGTTTATGTACTACAGTGGTATTGGATGCGCGTGTTTTTTTGTTGATCATCTATCGGGTTTTTCTAGTTTCGGGTTTTTTCTATTTTGATAATGGCTTGTCAATATGTGGAGGCCCCCAAGATGTGGAGGCCCATGGGCAGCTGCCCACTTTGCCCACTCCTAAATCCGGCCCTGACTACTCCTCAGATAAGTCTTTATCAGTCTTAATTTTGAAAAACTTCTCAAGTTTTCTCTGCTGTTGCTGTAGTCACTGGTAGAGTGAGAAAAATTAAGCAAGCGCTAACTAAATCAGGGAAGCTACTCGAAGCAGGTGTATGAATTAGAAGTAATTCAGTCACTTCGCGTATTGTTGAAAGTTTTTGTAAGTCATTATGAAAGCATAATTTAAAATGTTGCAACTGAGGACCCAATCCTGGTGAAGGATCACTTTAACATATTGCTTCCCAAAGCATTCGGGAAGCAATATGTTAAAGTGATCCCTCCTGGGAAGCAATATGTTAAAGTGATTAACACTGGGAAGCAATATGTTAAAAAGAGAAAGGTTGGTTGGTTAGAAAGAGGTTGGTAATCTAGGAGATAACCTACCGACCGTAAACAAAGCTATAAATGCCCTAACCGGGCATTCTTTATATATTTAATGTAGGTTAACTGAATGCCCGGTTAGGTCAACTGTACGGCGTGTACGCCCTTGATGATTGGTTAGGTTAAGTCGTGATATTTTCGTTAATTTTAACGAAAATATCACAACTTAACCTAACCAGTCGTCAAGGGCGTACAGTTGACCTAACCAGGCATTCAGTTAACCTACATTAAATATACAAAGAAAATGAAAGGATGCAAAAAGGAGCTACTCAACTCGTACTTGTGGCAAATGATGTGGCGTGACCGATTCTTCCGAAATCCATTTTTTACTTTGTGTGACCATACAGCGCAACAATTCTAATAAATTTATTTTCAATCTAATATTTTAACATGTTATGATTTACTTTTTATGCCTTTACTCTATTAAAGCGAACATTTTTTGTCGTACTCCTTATCCTAAATATTGGGAAGCAATATGTTAAAGTGATTAATACTGGGAAGCAATATGTTAAAGTGATATACATTGGGAAGCAATATGCTGAAGAGAGGTTCCTGGGAAGCAATATGTTAAAGTGATCCCTGGTTAAATATCTGTTGGATACGCTTCAACAAGAAGATTGGATCTTTGTCGTGTAATAACATAATCAAACAGTATGCCAGTATACTGGGTTAAGTGGTTATGTTGGCCCTATTTTTGTATTAACTTCAGTGTACTTGTACGTTAGGTTAAGTGGCTATGGATTGTGAATGATCCGCAATAAAGATGTTGTGTTGTTTGTTTGTTTCATTTATATCTTTGTCGGATGAATTTGAAAGAAAATTGGGTGATAACGTTTAAAATTTTCGCAAACTTTAAGAATTGATTCAAACCTCTGAGTTAATTAACTGACGATTATATCTATGTTCCGGTTAAATACTTCGACTTGAAAGCGTTTTTCACAATCTTCTATGCGATCATCTGCATGGAGTTCATCAAACATTTTTTTTTGTACGATGTAACCTCTTTTTTTAGGGAAAGAAGGATCGATTTTCCATTTTATCTCTATTGCTTCTTTTTTTTATGGATTGCCAATTAGTCCTCATATTTGAAAATTGGGTTCTTTTCAGTTTGGCGTAACGCGGATTTTCGAACTGAAAATTTGTATACTAATAAATGTTTATATTCTAATGATGAAAATGATATTTCTGGGGAAATATGCGCAACATACGAAAAAATTGCATTTATATGCGCACTAGTTTGCATGGCGCATGACCGTTATGTAAATAATGTAGCGTTATATAGTGGGTTATACAAAATAAAACTTGGATAATATCCTTTATTTATTAAAATTTGCAGTATTTAATATTTTAATAAATAAATCTTCATTTGCATACCTTTTTCTCCATACGAACTCGCATAAACAGTAATTTTTGTTGTTGTTAATGTTTATTTGTTGCCTGCTTAGACCTAGTTTAGTTTGAATATTATTGTTGTAGCGTGAGCATGTGATAATGCAGTGCTGTGATATATCTACTTGTGAGTTGCCCCGGGCAATTGAATGCCAGGTTAGGTCAACTGAATGCCCTTGACGATTGGTTAGATTGTCATGATATTTTCGTTAGTTTTAACGAAAATATCACGACTTAACCAATCGTCAAGGGCGTACAGTTGACCTAACCGGCCATTCAATTGACCTAACTGGGCATTCAATCAACCGGGGGCCGCACAGCAACCTCGTATCCGGGCGTCATGAGCAGTGTAAACTAGATAACAGTCATGCGCCATGCAAACTAGTGCGCATATAAATGTAATTTTTTCGTATGTTGCGCATATTTCTCCAGGAAAATAATGTCATTTTCGTTATTACAATATAAAAATTTATTAGTATACAAATTTTCAGTTCGAAAATCCGCGGTACGCCAAACTGAAAAGATCCGAAAATTGAGTAATAAGAGAGGAAAGCATTTCAACTGCTTTTTCTATGTCTTCGTGTTTTCCTTGTAGCATCTTCGATACTACATTAACTGAGCCAACAACTTTAGTCTGAACGGTAATTAAACTTATTAATGGAAATAGTTCAAAATAATTCATTAATACTTTAGCTTCATGCTCAGGGCCGGATTAAGCATTTTTCGGGCCGGTGTCACTAGAAAAACACAATTCTTTACCTGATACATCATACATGTGTGCTGTGATCAGCTGACTGGGATCGATCAACAGAAAACGAAACAAAAACAAAGCTGTGATTACAGAAAATGTATACTTTGTTCACATAAATGGGATACTAAACTAGGTTTTGTAGAAGCGAAATCTAGAATTTTTTTCTTCCTCACGGTCGACCAATTATTTCAACGGTAGATTATAGCGTTTACATAGTTTCTTGGGGCCGGGGGCAAATGCCCCCTTTGCCCCCATTATAATCCGCTACTGTTCATGCTGTTCCTCTTTGTTTTTGCCATTTAGTGATAGGTACGTTAAAATCTTAAGAACGTCGAAATAACGAGAGCAAAGCGCTTCGAGAGTTTGAATGCGTGAAGACCATCTAGTTCAGTGGTTCTTAAACTTTTTGACCCCGTTACCCCTTTCCTGATCTCAACTAATCTCATTACCCCACACAAACTTGCAATGCTGAAGTTGTAAAGAAAGTGGAAAAATTAATTAACGAAAATAACTGAAATTACCTTTAATGTTGAAATTTTTACCATATTAATACCCCCTTGGGGGTAATTACCCCCAGTTTCAGAACCTCTGATCTAGTTGGACAAACTCTCTTTAAGGTTTGCGTCATGTGTCCTTGTTTTAATTCCATCAATTTTGACCATCTACTAACTGCACTAAAAAATACAAAGTTTTTCTAATTGGTCAAAAAAATATCTGATTTCGAGAATATATGAAACAGAGTCGTTGATAAGTTCTAGGCTGACCATATTTCCTTGAGACAAAAACGGGACATTGGGATGACAAAAAAGGGACGGGGGTTATGTAATATTCTGTATTCCTGAAAAAGTAAGTACATAAACATATTGAGCTTACAATTATTCTTCAGTGACAGAACCCATACAGAACCCATAAAAAAAACGGTACTGTCCCGTTCAAAACGGTACGTATGGTCAGCCTATTGATAACTAAATTTAAATTGTGAGAGCAGCAGTGAATGTATGTGGCGGATGAATTTTTCTGCCTAATGCGCGCTTGAAGACCTGTATAGACACCACTCATGTTCGCAGCTCCATCATAACCTTGTCCTCGTAATTTTGACAAATCGGTGAAATCTTCCATAACCCTTAATACAGTACTTTCTAACTCTTTAGATGTTTGATTCTTAATCTCTGTAAACCCGCAAAATAATTCTTTAATCTCTTGCTGCACTGGTTCTTCACGTTCATCTTTTTTATTAGCACATAGCGAAACACCGTGCTAAGCTGATCAATTTTTATATATCTTGTGTTGTGTATGTTATTACAGATATAAATGCTGCTTCTTTCATTTCGCTCTTAATTGTCTGGATTATTTTATTAGCCAATAAGTTAATTATTTAATTCTGAATTTCTGCGCTCAGGTACGTAGCAGTTCCTTTGGGACCCTTTAAAGTTCAGATAAAACATCATCATATCGAGCTAGTAATTGAATAACTTCAAGAAAATTTCCTTGTGAAGTTCCATGATGATCTGTAATTCTATGAGCTCGAAAAGGTAAATCGTTTGTAGCGAGTGTTATGATTACATAGGCTGACCATACGTACCGTTTTGAACGGGACAGTACCGTTTTTTTTATGGGTTCTGTATGGGTTCTGTCACTGAAGAATAATTGTAAGCTCAATATGTTTATGTACTTACTTTTTCATGAATACAGAATATTACATAACCCCCGTCCCTTTTTTGCCATCCCAATGGCCCGTTTTTGTCTCAAGGAAATATGGTCAGCCTATTACATCAACAATACGTCGCAATATCTTGCGCTAAAAATTTACTTCGTGCACACTTGTTTGTCTGTTGAGTGCATCAATAGTAGAATTAGTTTCCCAGTGATAGTACACCGCGCAGGAAATAGCGTGTTGATCGGATTCTTCCTGTTGTTCAATATTACGGCTTATGTGAGCCCAGTCTGCTGTTCCTTGCACAAAACTTAAATCTAAATTTGGTTGATCAAACAGCCAGCAAGGTTGATAATAGCAAATGTTTAATTCCATTGAATAACACAACCATTGCCTCCTAATTTTGAACTTTTCATTGTTTTGCGATTTATAGTAGTACTTTTCATGAAAGCCTCTATGGTGGTTACGCCCGTCTTTATCTTTAGGAAATGGACATTTAGGTTGACAAGGACCAATTTTAATAATCAATCTTTTTGTTCAGGGGTAAGAATTCCAGAAAAATTAGCTCTGTCTGATGACTGAATAATTTCTTCTCCGACACTAATATGGTTTTTGTTAAAGGTACAGGCTGTAAAGGAGTAACAGATGAATCTGGCTGTAGTTCCGGTAATAGCTGTTCTTCCAGAGTGGCAACGCTTTCAGGTTGAATACTACAATCGCTGTTACTACTGCTACCACAAATTACTGTCGATACTTCTGAGACTGTGTCACTGTGTCAGGCTTATGTGAATGAGAAGTAGAAGGCGTAATTTTTTAAAATATGTTGATAATTTACACACTCTTTGCAACACTTTTTTTTCAGATTCTTCTTTTTCTCTTTTGAAATTCCGCACCACTCAGTTTCTTAGAAGACATTATCTGCAATAATAGAGTGACAAATATTTTATCCGAAGCTAATTCTCAAAAAAGTACAGGATTTCCATTGAGTAACAAAAAAGTTTATGTAAATTTTACTGCAAAACAAACAAACACTTTATTTCAGACTCAACAGGTACAAACATAATACAAGAGGTCTATAGAAGATTAAGAGATAGTTGTCTGGAGAACTGACTAAGTAGGCCAGTGAATCACTGTGTATAATGAACATACAATTGCCTACGCCAATGCTTCCAGATTTCAGATTTATAAAATATATCCGAGACCAGTCCACTAACCATGGCTTCTATTATCTTATTGACTGACTCACCAAGCCTAGTGATAAATTTAAATACAAATGACACTGACGCACAGTAAGGCACCTTATTGACTACAAACGGCATCTGACACTAGAAGGACCACCATTTACAATCTTGGAGTACTTAATAAACTCCTAAAATATTATTATATGCAACATATAATTTCCTCAAATTATACATCCTGTAGTTCCACCACAAATGAGCTGTATACATTGGAGTACAAAAAGTTTTGAACAAAATCAACTTAACATTTAATGAACACATATGAAATTTTCTAACCAAAGTATTTCCCTGAGCATATAATTGTCTACATTGCTTTAGAATATCACAGTCATCTTGAAAGACTATCCGTTAGTATGTGGCCAAGATACTTAGTCGGGTTACTTCTGAGTCAGAAGTAACCCTAAAATTTTAGGAAGGGTAACGCTACAGGCAAAACTTTAATAGAGCGTTTCATAGAACAATTACTGTATAAAAATAGTAAAAGTTAATTCGAAAATAAAAAAATATATATTTAGTAAATAAAACTACAATTACAGTACATGCTCTAGTTACTTTTAATTTGAATAAAACACACACATATAGACAGTGGCGGTTCCTCATATGGGCAATATGGGCAGCCGCACAGGGCGGCATTTGTGGAGGGGCGGCATGAGCGCCTGCAAAAAAAATAAAAATAAAAATAAGAATAAATAAATAAAAATAAAAAATAAAATAAAATAAATAATAAAAGATCAATAAATATATTTTTATTAATAAAAAACCATCTATTGCATTTTCCATAAACCTTCCCATAAAAGACCTAAACAATGCAAAATGCTTCCAGATTAATATTATTGGGAATAAAGGCCCATACTTTAACATATGTAATGTTATTTTTCTGGGTTTGGTTAAATAGTGAAATGTATATTATTTATTACAGAACGAATCTTCACACTAAGCCACTAAGGTCTGTCAAATAACCGCAAATGGATAAGAAGAGGTCAAAGCTATCAGGTGCTCAGTTTAGAAAAAAAGGAAAGAAGAAGAGGAGAAACGAGCAAAAGATAAAGGTATAGAGCTATGTCATCTACTCTTCACTGCTATATTGCACTGCTATTTTGTGATATAGCTTTCTGAGTCATTTGAAGTGTACTATTTGTATATAATTAGCCATTAACCAAGGAGGTTGTATTATTCATTTGTTTCCTATTATAAAAGTTTAATAAATTGTGCTTAATAACATGTTAAATTAATTGTACTAGCCTATTCATGCATTGGTCTGTTATGTTCTATTTTACTATTTGCAGGGGCACTTTTGAAATATTTTGGAACACCCTCTGCCACTAGCCAGGATGAGAAGCCGTCTACTTCTGCCATTATTGAGGCTGAGGAGCCATCTACCTCCTCAGCCTCACATATGTCTCCACAAATGCAGTCTGATCCTGAGGATGAAGACCCATTTGCTTCTACTTCTCCCCGGCAGGACTCTTCAGGTGAGTTTGTGTGCACATATGTCTGTGAGTGTGTGCGTGTGTGTGTATGTGTGTGCATCCCTGCAAAGCATTTTGCAAACAGTTATAAATTATAATGTTATTATCACTGGGTCTGGGTTACTGGGTATGTGTGGTGTTTCACCACCATAATTCCATAACACCACCACCATAACAAAGTGCTGTGAATAATGTGTTATCTAACTTAGGTGTGTATACTAATGAGTAATGCTCTTGTTCTTTCTATTAGAAAGGCCTGGAGCAGAATCGCCTCCTGAGGATGAGTCTCTGTCCACCGACCCTGCTAACTGGCCTTCAGTTCTGACTGAGAGAATTCGGACACAACTGGTTTCCAGGGGACCAAGTCAAGTACCATCTGACTTTGTATTCCCTAGAAACGACAGTGACGGAAGAAGTTTCCACCATCAATACTTCAGGAAGTCATTGGTTAGTGGGGAAAATATAACCAGAAATTGGTTGGTCTATTCCTTAAAAAACAACAGCCTTTTCTGTTTCTGTTGTACATTATTTTCCAAGAGGAAAATAAATTTAACAAGTTTGGGACTCTCGGACTGGAAGCATGCAAGCTCATTGCTCACATCACATGACAACAGTTCAGAACACCTAAATTCTATGAAAATCTGGAAAGAACTGGCAGTGAGGATGAGAAAGGGGGAGACCATTGACAAGCAGGAGATGGCACTTCTGGAGGCTGAGAAGTTGAGATGGAGAGCGGTGCTGACACGTCTCACTGCTATTGTGCATTCTCTGGCAGTTAGGAATTTGGCACTAAGGGGACATACAGAAAAATTGTTCTCACCATCAAATGGCAATTTTCTGAAAGAAGTTGAACTGATGGCACAATTTGATCCTATAATGCAAGAGCACATTAACCGTGTCCAAAAAGGGACCTCCAGTCACACCAGCTACCTCGGCCACCACATACAAAACGAACTCATTGATTTGTCGAGCAGCAAGACCATTTCAGCAATGGTGAGCGACATCAAACAATCAAAGTTTTTTTCAATAATTCTAGATTGCACTCCAGATATCAGCCACACTGAACAGTTGTCAGTTGTGATTCGGGTTGTGTCACTGGAGGGGAAGCCCCATATAAAGGAACATTTCATGGGGTTTTTGGAGGCAGAGGAGTCCACTGGTCAACATTTGGCATCTCTGATTCTGAAGAGACTGGAGGAGCTAAAAGTTCCTTTCATGGACTGTAGAGGACAATCATACGACAACGGGGCCAACATGAGGGGAAAAACAAGGGTGTTCAATCCAGGCTCCTAGAAATTAATCCCAGAGCTCTGTTTGTTCCATGTGGGGCTCATTCTCTGAATTTGCTTGTGGCCGATGCTGCTAAGGGATCTATTGATGCCACAAGTTACTTTGGCATCTTGCAGAAGCTTTACAACTTGTTTTCAGCCTCCACACAACGATGGGCCATTTTGAAAAAACATGTGAACATCACATTGAAGATGTGGTCTGATACAAGGTGGGAAAGCAAGATCAAGAGTGTGGAGCCCCTGAGATATCAGGCAGCTGCAGTGAGAGATGCACTGATCGAGGTGAGGGACCACACCAAAGACTCTGTAATAAAGGTCGAGGCTCAATCTCTGTCAGAGGAGGTTGGGTCATACCGCTTCGCCATTTGTTCAGTGGTGTGGCATGACCTGTTGTGCCAAATTCAGCATGTGAGCAAGCAGATGCAGTCTCCTAGCATGCACGTTGATGTTGCAGTAAATCTCCTAAAAAAAACAGAGAGAGGTCTCCGCAATTACAGGGCAACAGGTTTTGTGGCTGCACAAATGGCAGCCACAGATATCTGTGAACAAATGAATGTGGAGGCTGTGTTAAAACAAAAACGGCTGAGGTCCACAAAGCGGCACTTCTCCTATGAAGCATCTGATGAGCCCTTGATTGATGCTTTGAAGAAGCTGGAGGTGACATTTTTCAATGCAGTGGTTGATGCTGCAACATCAGCCATTCAGGAAAGATTTTCCACGTTGGAAATTGTGGGAGAGAAGTTTGGAGTGCTGACACATTTCCAAAATCTCACATTTGAGGAGCTGACAGAACAATGTGTGAACCTTAGTACTACACTACACTTTAAGGGACAATCTGACTTGGATGGCAGAGAGCTTGCACAGGAGCTGAAGAACTTGCCTGACTTGCCATCAAAGACCATATCCTTGCTTGAACTGCTGACATTTATCCATGAAAGGGAGCTCTCTGAAATATATCCAAATTTGTGGACTGCTCTCAGAATTGGTCTTACTCTTCCAGTCACTGTTGCTGAAGCAGAGAGGAGCTTTTCAAAGCTGAAGCTCATCAAATCCTACCTGAGGTCAATTATGTCACAGGAACGCCTTACTGGTCTGGCCATCATCAGTATAAATCATACAATTGCTGAGCAGATTTCATATGATGATTTAATTCATGACTTTGCATCAAGGAAGGTAAGAAGAGTCAGGCTTTAGATGGCAGTTGTGCTGTGGTGCAATTTATTTTGTTTCTTGTTCAAAGTGTAGCATAATAATTACCCTCTCTTAAGTGTCTTATTCTATTTATGTGATAGAGCATTTGTACAATTTAGAAATTTGATTCTCTAGTTTATTTATGGCAGTTGTGCAATTTAATTTGTATTTTTCCTGTTCATAGTATCATAATTACATTCTCTTAAGTGAGTTATTCTATTTACGTGATGAAGGATTTGTAAAATTCAGAAATTTGAGTCTTTGTTTTGGTTCTGAAGTTCCAACAATTAGTCCAATAAAAAGTTATTTTGTGAAAGAGTTATGTCTGTCCTTTATTTTGGGGGGATTCGAATGTGTGTGTGTGGCGAACAGGGGGGGGGGGCGCTGAAGGTGAGGTTCGCCCAGGGCGTCATGTAAGCTAGGACCGCCACTGCATATAGATACTCGTATCGGTCGTATGTATACGGTATAATGCAGTTTCATAGTGATAGAGTAGATACTACAGTTACATATAGTGGATAAAAGTCCGTAAGTGCTCAGCATTCAGCTATGGCTACTACAATAGGTAGTATAACGCTACTTCACTGAAATTTTAGGAAGTATAACGCCGTTGCACCGCGTTACCCCTCGACTACACCCGTGCTTCTGACAGCACCATACCATTTGTAATGAGTCTTTACTAATTATTGTTTTCTGTGTAACAAGTCTTTACTAATTATTGTTTTCTGTGTTTCAGATCTATGCTATGTTTATGTTGAATAAAGCCTCAAATTGGCCTTTACTTTATCTTTAGCCCGCTAACAAACACGGCACCACAATTTATTCAACATTTCAATCAGCCATTCAGTCGGCCTTTCAGATACAGCAAGCAAATATTCATCCAGTAATCTTACTATATCATGGAGAAGGTGATTCGCCCGGATAAATTTATTACTTCTCCGAATTCTCCCCAAGCTGGGAAACTATGGAAATTATGGTCGCGCGGATTCAAATATTTCTTGAGTACTATCGCCGAACACAACCCCAATAAATTGGAGGTTCTATTCATACATATCGGCCCCGATGTCGCTGATATCATTCAAGACTGCTCTACTTATGAGGATGCCATGGCAGCCTTAGAGGCCACCTACGTCAAGAAGCCAAACGAGGTATGCGCTCGCCACCTGTTGTCCACCCGTCACCAAAAGCCCGAGGAAACCCTCGATGAGTACTTGCAAATTCTTCAACAACTAGCCAATGACTGCAACTTCAAATCGGTTTCCGCCGACGAAAACAGGAGTTCATCTGTGAGAGACGCTTTCATCCGAGGAATTAGAGATAGCGCCATCCGTACCCGCTTACTCGAAAATGACACACTCTCACTGGAAAAGGCTATCGTCCAGGCTCGAACATTAGATCAGGCCCAGAAAAACTCAGAATCGTACCTCACTCATTACGGTGCTGTTGCAGCCACTGGCTCTACGAACCGTCGCCGACTACTGACTCTGCCCGGCCTGCCTGCGTCCAAGGAGACGATCTCCCAAACTCTTCAGCCGCTACGAATTTCGACAACAAAGCCGCTCTGTGCTTCTTCTGCGGGTCTCGACGCCACCCACGAAGCAGGTGTCCGCAAAGGATTCTATCTGTGCGAAATGTGAAAAGACCGGCCACTGGGCCAAAGTCTGCCGCTCAAGTACTTCCTCGGCACGTCAAAAACAGGATAAAACCACAGCGTCTCATTCAGCCGCAGCATTAGCGACCATTAGTACCACTCTATCGTGTAGCTCCTCCATGCCTACCAACTCAACAGTCGATATCCTCGTCAACGGCCGTTCGTGTCTCGCCTTGTTGGATACTGGCAGCTCGGACAACTTCATTCGTGAGGATCTAGCCAAACACTTAGAGCTGCCCATTCTTCCGCACTCGGGCGTCGTATCAATGGCTTCGCCTAATCTATCCGCAGCCATCTCAGGTCGATGTACAGTGAAGGTTACGATGGGAGACCGCGACTACGAAAAGCTCGAACTATCCGTCTTGTCGGATCTGTGCGCTGACATAATACTCGGTACCCCATTCTTAATCAGACACAAGGAATTGAACATCAATTTCGGAGGTCCGGAGCCAGCACTCCATATATGCGGCCTTACTCGATCAAGAATTTCAGCCCCACCACTATTCGGCAACTTAACTGCCGATTGTCGTCCCATCGCCACGAAGTCCAGACGATTTTGCTCTGAGGACAAAATTTTCATTGGGAAAGAAATCGAAAAGCTACTCAGGGATGAGATAATTGAACCCAGTAACTCACCCTGGCGTGCTCAAGTAGTCATCACATCTACCGAAACAAAAAAAAACGCATGGTAATCGATTTCTCTCAAACCGTCAACCGATTTACCATGCTAGATGCATATCCTCTTCCGCGAATCGATGATATAGCCAACAAAGTCTCACAACACAAGTACTACAGCGTAATTGATCTGTCAAGCGCATACTACCAGGTAGAAATCGATCCGTCTGAACGACCTTTCACAGCATTCGAGGCTGACGGAAATCTATACCAATTCAGAAGGATCCCTATGGGAGTAACTAACGGAGCCGCGGCCTTCCAGCGCGTCATGAACGAATTCATATCCTCGAACAACTTATCATCAACATACGCCTACCTCGACGATCTCACCATCTGCGGAACCACTTGGGAAGAGCACAATGAGAACCTTCGACATTTCTGGGAAGCCACTAAACGAGTAAATCTGAGTCTAAACAAGGAAAAATGCAAGCTTTCGATGACATCAGTGCACCTGCTCGGATATTCTATCTCTCATGGTGTATTGCGGCCCGATCCCGAACGCCTCCGGCCACTACAAGAACTTCAAACTCCTCGCAACAAGTCGTCTCTACAACGCGTAATCGGACTATTCGCATACTAGGCTAAATGGATTCAGAACTATTCCCTCAAGATCAAACCTCTGCTCAACGTTTCATCATTCCCATGAACTCGCGAGGAAGTATCAACGATCCAAACACTCAAAGATGATATCTCGAAAGCTGTCGTCGGTTCAATCGATGAAGAACTGCCGTTCACTGTGGAGACGGACGCTTCCTCTTCAGCAATCGGAGCCACCCTCACCCAGAACGGCCGCCCGGTGGCGTTCTTTTCTCGCGCTCTGAATAACACAGAACGTCGCCATCACATCGTTGAAAAGGAGGCATACGCTGTAATCGAATACATTCGCAAGTGGAAGCACTTCTTAGCTTATCGACACTTTACTGTCGTCACCGACCAGCGGAGCGTATCTTTCATGTTCGATGGAAAAGCTACTGGTCGTATTAAGAACGATAAGATTCTCCGTTGGCGTGTAGAACTAGCCGGCTACTCATTCACAATAAAATACAGACCGGGCCCCGAGAACCGAGCCGCAGACGCATTGTCGCGATCCTTTTGCGCTGCTACTCCAAGAATATCCCTCGCCCAGCTGCATGTTAATCTGATACACCCAGGAGTCCGCCGAATGACTCATTTTGTGAGAGCTAGGAACCTACCATTCTCAGTGGATGACATCAAACGAGTTACGTCGGAATGCCAAACATGCGCTAAATGTAAGCCACAGTACTATAAACCAGAAGTTAGTCACTTAATACGGGCCATGTCCCCGTTTGACCGACTTAACATCGACTTTAAAGGCCCGCTTCCGAGCGCAACTTCGCGACCTTACATCCTAACAGTAATCGACGAGTATTCACGCTTTCCTTTTGCCTTCCCGTGCCGTGATACGAACACGTCAACCGTTATCGCCCGTCTCACCGAGTTATTTTCTACCTTCGGAACTCCCTCTTACATCCACACAGATCGAGGGACATCGTTTATGTCTTCGGAACTAAAACTGTTCCTAACTAAACATGGTATCGCGACTAGTCGCACAACGCCGTATCACCCCCAAGGGAACGGGCAATGCGAACGTTACAATGGAATCATCATGAACACCATCAAACTAGCCATAGAAGATCGCGGGTTGCCGATGTCGCAATGGGAGTCCGTCCTACCAGACGCGCTGCACTCGATTAGATCGCTGCTGTGTACGGCCACGAACGAAACTCCTCACGAGCGTCTATTCACGCACCCGCGGCGTACTTCTACCGGTTCTGCACTACCGACGTGGCTGTCTTCTCCGGGAACTGTACTCCTTCGCCAATTCATTCGCCGATCCAAGAACGACCCCCTCGTCGAGGAAGTTGAGTTAATTGAGGCAAACCCCAACTACGCGTTTATACGGCATCCGAATGGGAGAGAAGATACCGTATCCATCAGGGACCTGGCACCGGCGGGACGTAGCAATACGGATGACACGAATCACTATGAACCCCCCGTACCCAGTCCGCCAATCAATTCCACCTCGCTAACGGACGACTCAGAACCCGCTGAGATCCGCCGACACACGGTCCCAACAGCTCCCGTCGAAGCGACTCCAGTCGAAGTCGAGAGAGGCCCACCTGTGTCAGTAACCTCCGAGACGAGTCCCCCTCTGAGAAGAAGCACTCGAATCAGATACCCAGCTCAACGCCTAAACTTGTAGACTCTTCTTTCTTCCAAAATATCTTGAACTTGTCGTTTTGTTTCTTACCGTGCAATGTATCACGTATTATAAAAGAAGAGAGGAATGTAGAGTCTTTACTAATTATTGTTTTCTGTGTAACAAGTCTTTACTAATTATTGTTTTCTGTGTTTCAGATCTATGCTATGTTTATGTTGAATAAAGCCTCAAATTGGCCTTTACTTTATCTTTAGCCCGCTAACAAACGCGGCACCACACCATTCAATTGAAATTCAGGAAATCTTATATACTTGTAGGCCTTGTCCTCATAATCATAACATAACTTTTATCAGGATTATATTTTATGTCGTTATCCTTCCCATACCTTTCACACACCTTCAAAAGTGTGCTGAGCCCTTTTACAGATGGAAAAATAAGAACTAGATCATCTGCATACATCAGATGATTAACAATCATTGTACCAATATAGCAGCCTATTTTACAGGTGTTCAGCACAACAGATAGATTATCCATATAAACATTGAATAAGTAGGGGAATAGTATCCCTCCCTGCCTGACACAGGTATTTACAGACCATTTCCTTCAAGGCATACTGATACACACACATATCAGTACTGTGTTTCTTTTTTAAACCAAATTGGTTATCACTAGTATGTAGGTAACATTCAAGTCTGTTAATGAGTATATATTCAAACACCTTAGACATAATACTGGCCAAGGCTATTGGCCTATAGTTATATTTACTGTTGATTTTACCCTTTTTATCTTTGAGTACTGGCACCAAAACAACGGATAACATTGTATCCGGCAAAACACCATGCATTATTTTGTTTTAAAGTATCATATAATAAAAATTATAAAAATTTAATTAAATTGTTACTTTAGCCGCGCACTGTTAATAGCAAACGTATGTGCTATAAGTTGCATCATTCAATTGAAATTTATATAATACAATAGTACATTATGCTATTATATATTTCGTGATAACGTTTAAATGAAATTAATTTACTTGGCAGTTATTCCTTTTACCCCCGCAATTTCTTTTTTCTCGGTTTGGTCAACTGTACGCCCTTGACAGTTGGTTAGGTTAAGTCATGATATGTTCATTATGCAGTGATTCACTGGCCTACTTAGTTAGTGATCCAGACGTCTATCTCTTAATCTTCTATGGCCCACTTGTATAATGTTTGTATCTGTTGAGTCTGAAATAAAGTGTTTTTTTTTTATTACTTCAAATTTCAACAAATCTGTACCAATACAACTCTTCTCAAAGAATTTAAAACATTCTCAAGAAGTTCTTGTGTTATGTCGTTGGGTACTCTTGTGATTCTGTCCTTCAGTTCATCCAGATTTTCTGGTTTGGAAGAGTCAACAGCGCTTTTAGCACTTTCCAGCCAGAGAAAAAATACAAAGGCGAAAGGGTTGGAGAAGGAAAAGGTTCACCTCTGCTTCACTCATTTTCCTGGAAATGTTTCAGTCAAAAATTTTTAACATTCAAGGAAGTCCGTTTTGCTGAAAATTGTGACTTTTAGAAGTTTTAATCCCTAAGTTGTTGAATAAAGAAATTCCTCAGCATTGCTGAGTTAGATCAGCAGGGTTAACCGACGTTAGGTCTGTCCAGTATTGAATGGATGACCGTCCTCTGCGTTCAGATAATGTAGCGACCCATGGTTCGGATTCCACGTTAAGCTGTAGCTCTTCTTCGTCACAACCTTTGGTGATATGGAGTTTAAACGGATGTGGAGAGAGAACAAACCAGTGCCGGATTAAGGCATAAGCTAACTAAGCTACAGGTTAGGGCCTCTTAGATTTATTTCTTAAATCTTAAATTTATTAAATAAATTTATTTTTTATCGTATGGGGCCTCTTAAACTTGACATAGCTTAGGGGGGCGCACCTAAAGCAAAAGCACCCCCTGTGTAATTTCTTTATTTATGGTCAGATTTTGATGAAATTTTCAATATTCAGGTTTCCAAATACTAACTGGGCCTTCAATGTTATTCCGATCTCCGCCAATGAAGGCTGGTTAGGTCAACTGTATGCCCATGACAATTGGTTAGGTTAAGTCGTGTTATTTTCGTTAAAAATAACGAAAATAACAACTTAACCGAACAAATTGTTAAGAGCACACAGTTGACTTAACCGGCCTTCAATGGCGGACATCGGAATGACATTAAAGGCCCGATTAGGTCAACTGAATGCCCATTTCGATGTCCGCCTTGAAAACTTCTATATTGAAAATTTCATAAAAATCTGCCCATTTTTAAAGAAATTACACGGGTGCTTTTGCTTTAGGTGCGCCCACCGATCTGCCAAATTCCTTATTTCTTTCAATATACTTCTGAAAATTTTAGTAATACCTTTAGTATAAGAAGAATTAAATTCATGTAGGTTGAATTAGATCAGGTCAGGTTATGTTCAGGGCCGGATTAACCATTAGGCTAATAAAGCTTTAACCTTAGGCCCTAATTTTTATATCATAAACCCTAAATCTTTGTCACAAGGTTGGTTAAGTGATATCATATATAACCGCATAATTACATCTTCAGACGTTATTATATCTGATAGTGTAGTATTGTCGATATGTATATATGATTTTCATCCACTTTTGTATGATTGGCTTCAAAGGATTAATCTGTTTCCGAAATTTTTTTAGACATTGGGAATTTGGACCTAGTGTAATGATCATTCAGCATGTTGAAGAAATGGGGATGTTTTGGTTGATATCACAGTTTAAAGCCAGGAAGGAATAAATCATTCTCTATTTGGATTGTTATTGGCTGTGTTGGCCTTATTTTTCTATTAAGTTCAGTGTATACGTAAGATTGTACTTGTATGCAGGGCCGTTTCCTGGCATAAGCAGACTAAGCGGCCGCTTACGGCCCCGCTGCTACTAGGAGGCCACAGATGCCATAGCCAAGACTGAAGCACAAGCACTTGCGGAGGAGGTAGGGTCTTATCGCTTTCAGATTTACACAGTAGTATGGTATGACATTCTTCATGCAGTTAACAATGTGAGCAAGCTTCTGCAGTCTCCTACAATGCAGTTTGATGTGGCAGTCAACCTCCTCACAAAAACAAAAGACTCACTCACCAGCTACAGAAACATCAAACATAGGTTTTGTTGCAGCACAAGTCGTAGCTAGGGACATATGTGAAGAAATGAATGTGGAGGCTGTGCTGAAGGAGAAGAGGCTCAGATCCACAAAAAAGCACTTTGCTTACGAAGCTCCTGACGAACCATTTACAGAAGCCTTAAAGAGGCTGGAAGTCAAATTTTTCAATGTGGTGGTGGATTGTGCCATCGGGTCAATAAATGAGAGATTCAAACAGTGGCGGTCCTAGCTTACATGACGCCCTGGGCGAACCTCACCTTCAGCGCCCCCCCCCCCCTGTTCGCCAACACACACACATTCGAATCCCCCCAAAATAAAGGACAGACATAACTCTTTCACAAAATAACTTTTTATTGGACTAATTGTTGGAACTTCAGAACCAAAACAAAGACTCAAATTTCTGAATTTTACAAATCCTTCATCACGTAAATAGAATAACTCACTTAAGAGAATGTAATTATGATACTATGAACAGGAAAAATACAAATTAAATTGCACAACTGCCATAAATAAACTATTTTTATTTATTTCTTTATTTATTTATTCTTATTTTTATTTTTATTTTTTTTGCAGGCGCTCATGCCGCCCCTCCACAAATGCCGCCCTGTGCGGCTGCCCATATTGCCCATATGAGGAACCGCCACTGGATTCAAAACATTAGATGATGTGAGGGACATAATTGGGCTTCTCCTAAACTTCACCACAATGAACAAGGAAGACTTGTCCTGCAAGCGTGAAAAGCTCTCTAAGATACTGAGCTCTGGAGCTGACTCTGACATTGATGGAAGAGAACTGGCCCTCGAAATTAAGAACTTGCCGACTTTACCTTCACACAACATGACTGCAGTGGAGCTTCTCTCCTTCATTCATCAGAAGCAACTGGAGGAACTACACTGCGTTCGCACTTATTAAGCAGATTACATTTTCTCCAATGTTTTAAAAAGTTTTTTTCCCGATTTCAATGAAATTTGTAGCAAATAATCACTATATATAGCAGCATTGATGGTATTCATTTCGATAAAATATTTTCATAATTAAAATAATTATCTCATTTTATTGAAAAATATGTAAAATATTGTGTTCCGAATTATTAAGCATGTATTCTATTTACGGATCTAAATGGTGAAAATGGGTAAGAAGAAGGATTTAACACTAACTGAGAAAAGAAAAATAGTCAAGTTACTCGCTGAAAATATAAAATCTATTGAAATTGTGAAGCAGTTTGGCAGAGCTTATCGAACTGTAAACAAGTTTGTAGCGGAGGGTACCAAACTGAGGCAGCGAAGTGATAAAGGAGCTATAAGAAAAGTGACAAGGCGGCAGATATCTGTAATCAAGCGCAAACTGCAAAGCATCCATTGTCCTCAAGTAAAGAGGTTTTTTGAGCAGGCTGGCATACATAATGTACAAAGAACATCTCGATGTAGAATCTTCCAAACAATTGGCAAAACGTGTAAACCTACGATTCAGTCACCATTAACACCCAGGTACAAGAAGCAGCGTGTTGAATGGGCGCGTCAGTACGTGAAAACAGATTTTAATACTGTATTGTTAACCGATGAATGAAGAGCAACCCTTGAGGGATCTGATGGTTGGTCAAGAAGATGGATTGCTAAGGGTCGATCTCTACCGTGGAATGAGGTTTTCTTTTAGAAAGTTTGTGTAAGACTGGCATTCATTTTTACACCATCAGGCACTCTGTATGGGACAGCTACTTCATTGCCTATCAATCCTGCCCAAAGCATGTGTTAAAAAAAGTGATTAGAAATAACCGCATATATTTCCAAATAAAATATAAACAAAATAAATACAGAATAAAAATAACAACCCTCGTTTCTAACCAACTAGTGAAGTTGGGTTTCCCTAATTAACAAAAAGAAGAAAGAAAAAAAGTTTCTGAGAAAGAAAAACGGAGCTTTGTCCATTCTTAAAAAATTTTGACTGCATGAAGCGGGCTAGTTTTTTCGTAAAAAAAAAATTCTCGTGGTTACCCAACTAACCGGCAGAGCTGGGCAGTATTTAAATACATTTGTATTTAAATACGTATTTAAATACATTTGTGTATTTAGAACTGTATTTATAAATACATTGTTTTTCATGTATTTAAATATAGTATTTAAATACTTTAATGAGTATTTAAATACAATGTATTTAAATACTCAAAATATAAAAATGTAAATACTTTTACTGGTTTAATACACGTTCTGTACTAGCACAGTACGACGCGTCGACAGTGTAGTACAGCATGGTTCATGTTTCAACGTGTCAGTTCAATCAGTTGTGTGCCACTCTTAGTCGAAAGCGGTTGATTTCTTTATCGTGTGCGTGTCATGGCTTAGTGAATTAGTGAATGCATATGTTAAAATTTGTATGTATTTAAAATGTATTTACAAATGTATTTAAATACAATTGATGTATTTTGTATTTAGTATCTAAATACATTCGTAAAATGTATTTAGTATTTAGTATTTAAATACATTTCTCCCATGTATTTAGTATTTAGTATTTAAATACATTCAATGTATTTATTGCCCAGCTCTGCTAACCGGGCAACTTAGTCAACCTTTAAACCTCTCAACCTTTAAACCTTATCCTTAATAACCACTGCAATTAAACAAAAACCCTGTTTAACTAAATAGAGGCCTATCAGAACTAGGTGTAAGTAAGTTAATTAAAGAAAATAACTAAGGTAAGAGAAAAACTAGGTACCTAGAAGAAACTCGAACCGGGCTACAACTGCCCTAACTCAATAATTAAATGGCTGTTATAGCCCCTATTAAAACTTAAAAGCAATATAGCCCTAACTTAACTTGAGTAAAACCTTCAAAACCTTAAACCTTTAAAAACAAAAACTTAAGGGCAATACAGCCCTAGCCTAACTTAACCTGCAAAACGTAGGTCTGGGAAATAGCCCCTACAAATAAATAACCTAGCAGTGTGTTAAATAGTAACTTAAAACTTAAATAAAATTCAAATCTGGAAACTAAATGAAACTTATGGATGAGTTAGAAACAGAAAGGGTAACGTTCAACTGGCAACTTCATTTTTGGTAAGTCTAAATTAATTTTAATGAATTTAGCTTCACCATAGTTAGTAATCTGGCTGCTGACCAAATTTTAACCTGAAAACCACTGCAGCCTACAGTGAAAAAGTCTGTAGCTATGTTGACAGTGTCTAAATGGGCCATTATTATTTCTATAATTACTGTGTCTATTTAAAGTAAACTTAACCTTAATATTACACCTAAACCTAAATAATCTCTCTCAAAAAAAAATAATAATAAGTTTTTCAATAAATTTTTCAATAGCATGACACTACCTCCACCTTGTTGGTGTCTTAATCTTGATGGTAGAAATTGGCTCTCAGCAATCCATCTTCTTGACCAAACATCAAGTCCCTCGAGGGTTGCTTTTCATTCATCGGTGAACAATACAGTATTAAAATCTGTTTTCACGTACTGACGCGCCCATTCAACACGCTGCTTCTTGTACCTGGGTGTTAATGGTGACTGAATCCTAGGTTTATACGTCTTGCCAATTGTTTGGAGGATTCCACATCGAGATGTTCTTGGTACATTATATATGCCAGCCTGCTCAAAAACCTCTTTACTTGAGGACAATGGATGCTTTGCAATTTGCGCTTGATTACAGATATCTGCCGCCTTGTCACTTTTCTTATAGCTCCTTTATCACTTCGCTGCCTCAGTTTGGTACCCTCCACTACAAACTTGTTTACAGTTCGATAAGCTCTGCCAAACTGCTTCGCAATTTCAATAGATTTTATATTTTCAGCGAGTAACTTGACTATTTTTCTTTTCTCAGTTAATGTTAAATCCTTCTTCTTACCCATTTTCACCATTTAGATCCGTAAATAGAATACTTGCTTAATAATTCGGAACACAATATTTTACATATTTTTCAATAAAATGAGATAATTATTTTAATTATGAAAATATTTTATCGAAATGAATACCATCAATGCTGCTATATATAGTGATTATTTGCTACAAATTTCATTGAAATCGGGGAAAAACTTTTGAAAACATTGGAGAAAATGTAATCTGCTTAATAAGTGCGAACACAGTGTATACCCCCCAATCTCTGGGTTGCACTAAGAATTGCCTGCACTCTACCTGTGACAGTAGCGTCAGCCGAGAGGAGCTTCTCTAAGATGAAGCTAATCAAGAACTACCTCAGATCATCAATGGGGCAGGATCGCCTCAGTGGCCTTGGCATCATAAGCATCAACCAGGACGTTGGCAGGGAGATTTCATATGATGATGTTATTGATGATTTTGCCCAAAAAAAATCTAGGAGGCAAAAATTTTGAAGATACAAACTGTTCTGTATAACTGTTAGCTATTACACGATTGTATCGTAGAGTTAGTAATTGTTTGGTAGTTGATAATTGCATTATTTTTTTATACATAGTTCTGTCATTTATTCTAAATAATGTATAAGCTAATTTTCAGGAATTTCATGAAGAGTATTTTTTCTGTTTGTCTTCTGAAAGTACATATTTGTTGTTTTGGACATAAATGTTTCATTAAAATTGTTTCATAATTGTTTTTTATTAACAGAGCCAGTTTTTGTATGTGTGCTGAGGTGATGTAGTAAGGCGTGAGTTGGTGGATGGAGGGGTGGGGCCTCAAATGGGTATACTGCTTAGGCCCCGTAATGGCTAGAAACGGCCCTGCTTGTATGTTAAGTTAATTGGCTATGGATTGTGAATGATCCGCAATAAAGATGTTTTGTTTGTTTGTTTGTTTTGTTTGCTGTTGTTGCTGTTTTTTTTGTTTAATGTACATAGCTTTGATTTTTGTTAGTTGTTAAATTCAGATAAATATACATTTCTATTTGTTTGAAAATTTTATGAATTATGTACAATATATAGAGTACATATATAGGCCCTTCCCTCTTATTACCCTCACAACCTTTATCCGGCCCTGGTATTTTAAACCTGATTATAGTTCAGGGTAGGTTAATTTAAGTTAATTTTGTTAGTTTAACTTTTGTACAGTATTATAATACTAAATTTGTTACATAAATTTGACAACATTGAAATTGTCACCCAACTTTTTTTGCGTTAGTCACACACACACGCGCACACGCACACACACACACACACACACACACATATATATATATATATATATATATGGGAATGAACTCAGAATGGTTCCCTGAGTTTTTTATGATACACAGACCGTGCATGGAACAAGGAACTCTTCTGGGATAATTAAATCCACTATAGTCCGAATAAGTAATGGTAAATGACAAATACCATAGTTTTACTTATATTGAGGTTCTAAATGTAGTGGGGCTAGGCTGCTTTAAACCCTAGATCCATGTCCCAAAGCTGGATCCTGTCTGCTTTGCAGATAGCTGGTGAGGGAAGCTATATTTATGGGACCTCTTTGCGAGAGACCCGTTGCCCACGTCGGGCTTGCATCATGAAAAAGAAAAACTATGGTATTTGTCATTTACCATTACTTATTCGGACTATAGTGGATTTAATTATCCCAGAAAAGTTCCTTGTTCCATGCACGGTCTGTGTGTATCATATATATATATATATATATATATATATATAGTGTGTGTGTCTGTGTGTGTGTGTGTGCGTGCGTGTGTGTAGAGAGAGAGAGAGAGAGAGAGAGAAAAAAAATTTGATGATTATTTTTCTGTAATTAAAGATTCAAGGACACTTTATATTCATTTTCAGCTCCACCTAAATAATAAAGTATTAATTTAATGCTATGTAATACCAGTCTTTGAAGGAATGAAACCAATTATTTACTCCGAGCACGGAACGAGATTTTACTATAAAAACAAAAAGCCTTCCTACAATTTCGTATGCATGGATGCCCTCTGAAGATTGGATGAAACTATCGTGATGAATGATGGATGAGGGCAGGGCCTGGTTAAGGCATACGCCAGTTACGCCATGGCGTAGGCCCCCCCCCGGATTTTGGGTCCCCCCGAAATTTCTCCTCCCATTCTAGTTTTATCGCTCGCCGTACTAACCTTAAAAACAAATAAAATAAAATCTTTTAACATCTGTAAATACAAGATTGTTTACAAACTGAAAAAAAGACAATCATTATGACCACATAATAAAACAAATTTGCATTAAGTATAATAGTATACTGTTTTTTTATTGTGATAGCCATGTTTCTACTATAAGCGTCTGCAGCAATCCAGCAATTGCTAAGGGGAACTATCCATTTCGTCGAGACATTAGACTACCAGTTATTTTGTAGTGCAGCAAAATCTGACTATATTTATTTTACGACTTAACTAAAAGCTTATGCCCATTTCGCAACTATGACATCACAACGCTGTGTTAAATTTTAACATGGAAAGTGTTATTTGAAACTGCATTAATGCAGATGACATAAAATTTTATAAGATTTTAGCTGTTAGAATAATATATATATAATATATTATATTATATAATATATATATATATATATTATATAAATTATATATATATATATAGCTCTCTCGTCTTGCGCGGAATATCTCCTATACAAGCGTCGTTCTTTACGTTATTTATACTGCGTGTTCTTTGCAGTTGAATGTATATGTATATATATATATATATATATATATATAATATATTAGTGTCTCCAGAAAATACTTAGTGAGAATGCATAAAAAAATATTGGAGTCACTTTTATTTATTAAAGATACCGTTAATGCACATAATAAAGCAAAAACAGTTTAAGTCAAGAGATTATATCAGAAAACTACGAGAACCTAAGATGACCTCATACAGTTCTTAATCCGATTAAGAACTGTATGAGGTCATGCCTCTCAGATAAAAAGCTGAGCAATCTCTGTATTCTGTCAACAGAATTCTATCTCACACGATCACTACTTCTCAACGAGATTGTGAGGAACTTCGCCGCGCAAACGTCAAGAAAAAAACTTTTGTGTAATGGAGGAGTCAGTTCTCACATTTTATTTTGATTATATTGTCAATAAATTTGTAAGCCATTGTAAGTGATTTCTATAAAAATCTGAGTTACTATGAATAAAACTATTATTAGAAATGTTAGAAGTGTATTTCATTTTGTCAGACACAGTGACAGTGTTAGACTAGAACATAGTTAGGAAAAAATGAAAAGAAACCCCAGGTTTAATTTTCTAGGACTTCCAAATTTTTTATTATTATGGATGAACAGCTTTGCGGATTTATTGTAGGTATGTTTAGTGTACACTGTGTTTGTCCAGTAAAATATCTGTAGTTGTATGATGTACTCATGCCATAATCTTTTGTGTATTTCATTCGTTTTACATTTTTGTAAATTATTGTACATTTTAAGATCACACATATTCAACAAGCTACATTATAGTGTTAATGATGAGCTTCAGGCCCCCCTTGAGCCCTTGCGTAGGGCCCCTCCTCTAACCTTAACCAGGCCCTGGATGAGGGTAGCACACTTAAATACCTCTGCAACTAACATTTGCTTATTTATTATATCAAATATAAACAAATTACTAATCCGCAAATGTAATGGAAAAAATAGTTAAAAAATAAAGAAATAAAAAACAAATTGGGAGATAAAATAGGTCCTGAAGGAACGCCGCGAGTCACCGGTTATTAGATTGAAAGATACGTAAGAATCGCGGAACAAGCGTTCTTCAACTGTGGCAAATAGATATTAAAGTTAAAGGATTGAAAGCGTTTTGGAAGCAAATATATAACAAGGAATAACTTACTAGTATAATGGCAAAATACAGTGAAATTGATAGTCGATGAGAAATATATATTTTACAGAACCATATTCATAAATGTGAAATGTTCCCCATTCAATCCAAAGCATATTAATATAATTAATTAATCAATTAATTCCCATGTGGAGACACTTTTTCGAACCTTACGTGTATAATTACTAATTATTCATTCTCTTTCAATTATATTATTCGTTAAAAATTAATGACTGTCTGTTTGCTTATTTACCTAAAAGACATTTCTAAAGAGGCAAATAATGACTTCAAAGACTAAAAGGAACTTACGGAGTAGGACGTATACTTATATTAGGAGCTAAATACAGCGAATAATGAACCAGTATCAAACTGTAAAGAACGTAGAAACGAAGACACGTACTTTTATTAGACGCTCAGTACAAAGAATAAAGAAACGAGATGCGAAGTGTGATGAAAAGTGATAAGAAAGATTTTTAGAAGAAGGATAATGAGAATTTTAGCAAGGAGAAAGAAATGAGTGCCTTCAGTAACTTTGGAATTTAAATTTTAATCGCTTTATAAAATATGAGAGAACATTGATCGTTTTTAATTCATTCGGGACACGGTTCCATAACCAGACTACAGACTACATGGTATCATAGAAAACTCCACTTCATTAGACCAAATCTTGGTGCGATTTTCCTTGACTGTACGTCAGAAATACTCCTAAATATTACACATTACGGACCATCTGCCCGCATACACAATGCTAATTAGCCATTTACAAATACAGGACGGAGAAAATGAAAATTGACTATAGACCCTACACCTATAATAAGAAATTGAAATTTATTAGAGAAGTATCAAGTTTTGACTGGTCGAGAATAACTAAAGACTAAAAGTAACTTTGAAATAGAAACAAATTTCAAACATTCTCAAACTCACCAATGGATATATTTAACGCTAATTTTCCTATAAAGTCGAAACGCGCGTCAAAAAAGGACTAGAACAATCAGTGGATCACTCCAGCCCTCATTGTAAGCATAAACTATAAACATTCTCTCTATAAACTATGGAAGAATGATATTATCAATGAACAAACGATACAAATTATTGTAACAGACTAAATTCACTCATAAAAACTGTAAAAGCGGACCATTATTGTTCTAAAATTACCGAACAAAAATCTAATCCTAAAGGATTATGGAATACTTTAAAGGTTTTAGTTAACCTCAAAAAGGAAAAGACAAATCCCGTAACTTCGTTATCACAGGATGGAATTTCTTCTTTGAACCAATTCTGTCAAACGAAACCTCAGCTACATTGAAAAACTTAAAAAATAAAAGCGTTGCTATCAGTTCAATCCCAGTAGAAATATATACTGTAAACTAATATCAGATGATATAGCAACCCCACTCACAAGACTTATGAATGAGTCAATAGTAAAGTATTTGAAAGAACCGTATACAATAGACTAATCAAATTCTTAGCTAAATACGACATCCTAGCAAAATTACAATTTGGGTTTAAAGAAGGTCACACCACAAAAGACGCTATCAACATGCTATTAAAAAATATCTATAAAACCTAAATTACAGAAAACACAATCTTAGTTTACCTGACCTATCGAAAGCCTTTGATACGCTCTCGCATGATATCCTGCTAGATAAATTAAACACATATGGCATAAGGGGCTAAATGCTAAATGTTTGAAGTCATATCTCTCTAATTGTCACCAGTATGTTAAAGTAAATAACACTTCATCAGAATATGCTGAATTGGAAAGTGGGGTTCCACAAGGATCTATCCTTGAACCCTTATTCTTCTTAATGCATGTAAATGAGCTTTAGCGATCAACGACATTAAATTGTATTCAGTATGCAGACGATACAACACTCATTTCCACAGAACTCGATATCAACTACCTAATGAACGAAGTGAACAGGCAATTGGATCATATCTATAAATGGATGTGTGCAAATAAGCTTTTACTAAACTTGACAAAATCATCATATATGATTGCAACTAAAAAAACTGCAATCGTGAACACACCATTAATAATTGGAAACACTCCTCTTGCAAAAATAAATGAAGTTAAAGTTCTTGGTATCAAGTTAGATGAAAAATTAAATTTTAAAAGCTACACACAACATATCAAATAAAATATTTAGCTTTCTGTACATAATATTTAAATTCAAAAAAACAATTCCCCAAAATGCCCTCCTCACACTGTATTACTCATTTATTCATCCACACTTAGAATATGGAATCACAGTATGGGGTAGTACAAAGAATTATGTACGATATCCGCTGGAAGTAATCCATAAAAATGCTTACGAACTCTCTCAAACAGTGATAACAGACAATCTCATACCTCTCCAATGTTCAGAAATTTAAATATTCTGAAACTAAATGACTTGTATAAACTTACTGTCGGTGTCGTATGTATAAAATTGCTAATAACAGAAACTATACTTTGTCCATTCACAGGGTCCCCATTTTGGATGCTTGATCTGTCATAGATTATGCTAAATATAACTCGATCTGTTGTTACAATTTCTCGACCGAAAAAACCTACATTTAGACACCATCTTTAGCATGCATACAAGCGAAGATATGCCAATATTGTTTATTGTGACTACCCTCTTGGATATCGCCGCCTAGCGGAGTTAGCCCACATTTTTGCGAGGGGTACTCAAGCTTATTTGATCAGTATCCTCAATTCATCTAAAATTAACCTTCAAACATTGATCAAGAGAAATTGGTCACGGACTTTATTGGAGATTCCTCTACTATCTGTCTACTCATTGCAATCTTCTACACGACTATCCCCTTATCTTCAACAATACCCCAGTCAATCCTTTCTCTTCTTTTAACATTCTTGGCGTTTCCTTTCTCGTGATCTTTACTGGAAAGATCACGTATATTCTCTTTCTAAAACAGTTTCTACGAGGTTAGGTGTTTTGTTCCGGCTCCGCAGTTTCTTCACCCTCTCTCAGTTGCTGTCTCTCTACAGGGGTCTTGTCCGTCCCTGTATGGAGTACGCTTCTCATGCGTGGGGTGGCTCAACCCACACAGCTCTACTTGACTGGAGTGAATCAAAGGCTTTTCCTCTTTCCATTTTATTATCTAAGCAGGTGTTTATGTGTGCAGATAGTGAGAACACATTCAAAATAAAAAATAACTCTTTGAAGAGAACTCTAATGGCCGACTTCTTGATGTTTCCCTTATTATCTTCATTTAGTGAAAGAAAAATAAATTTTAGAAACGCCACCATGCACCTTCACGGCTGATGTCATTCTCTCGACGTGACATTTAACTGGAAAGTTATTCTGAGCTGGATTTAATTGGTTAGGTTCTGTTAAGTTTCGTTAGTTTATGTTGTTAGTTTTTAAAGTGTCGTCAGAATGTCTCGTCTCGTTAACCGAATAGATGTTCCACTTAAATGCCAGTAGCATATATAAAGTGTGGCTTTATAGCAATGTTTTAGTAACCACTGTAGTACCTCAAAGAATACGACTACAAAGTGGCCAGTGTCGTAACAATGCTTCCGTTGATCAGCGAAGTTAAGCCTCATTGGGTCTGGGTAATAATTGGATGGGAGACCGTTCTCTGCGATCAGATTATGTAGCGACCTGTGGTTCGGATCGCACATAAAACCGTAGATCCCCTCTGTCATATGACCTTAGGTGTTGCAAAGGAAGTTAAACAACCCCATCAAAACAAAAACATTCAGAGACTATTACGTTAATATATTTAATAATAAGATTTACGTAGTAGACAAGGGACATCATCAACACTGAAGGAAAATAGTTTTGTCGTCAGAGGACCAACACTATTTAACCAGTTACCAAAACAAACAAGAAATACAATTGGTGATCACGTGAACGCATTTGAAAGTTAACTAGACACACTGCTCAGGACAATCCCAGATGAGCCGGGTGTACCTGGCTATTTGAGATGAAAAACTCAAGAAAGTAACTTTCTTCAGCAAGCCAATTCTAAAAGATAGGACCAACAGCTTGACTTCCGTGCGATAAGCGATCAACGCACGAAATTTCTACCCGATTACCAGGTATGAAAGCCACCGTCCATAGCTCAGTGGGTAACACCGTTTCCCTATATAAGAGAATTGAAGACACTGCGTGAGCTCAGGGATTCGACCGACTCACGATGTTGCTCGTAAGATAACCCAAGAGTTAGCGCAGTGGCTGCACTACTCTGGCTTGAGCGGCGTGCCAGTGTGTAATCCTTCCAATTCATTAACATTATTATTATTATTATTATTATTATCATTACCAGTTATGAATTAGGGTGAAAATTTAAATGCATCAAAGAGAGCCAAAGTATCATTACAATGTATTCGCATCTCATATACTTCGCATATATATATATATATATATATATATATATATATATATATATATATATATATATATATATATATATATATATATATAGTGGCCTACGGATCACCAGTTTGATGTGGCTAACAACAAACAAAAAACAAAAACAAAACATCTTTATTGCGGATCATTCACAATCCATAGCCACTTAACCTTACATACAAGTACATATTGGCATACTGTTTGATTAATTATCTGGCAATTTTATGTATACTGTATTGTTATTACACGAGACATCATTAACTGAAAAAGATCATTTGTATACGTAGACATAATTCCTTTTCTTTCAGGTCATTCTGCTCCAGGTTATAATCTGAATCATTCGTGATGGTGTTATTCATTCATGGTTGTGTTGTGTTGTGTTGTTAAGCTTGCGTTGCGCCTACGGGTCTACAGTATATAAGGTATAATAGCAATTACTTAGCTTGTAATACTTATTACTTATAATTATATGTAATCTTGATTATACTTATCTGCTATGTTATACGTACATTAATTTTGAATTATGCGCACTTGTTACCTAATACTAACTTGTTTAATACTATACTTTATTACTTTAACGCTAAAATGTAAGTATTGTTATGTCTGTTTGTATTAATTATCTGTTATTATATTTCTTATTGTATTTACAGTGTTCAGTTGTTAGTGAAATAAAGCCTGAATTGAGTCTCTCCATTTCCGGCATTACAATTTATTTTACTAACTTGAGATGCTGTGATGGAGCGTGGACTCGCCCCAAGCGGCTCGATGTACTCCCGACTTCACTGGAAGTGCCGCGCGTGTTTAAGCATTGGCTGTTCGTTTTCACGCAATATAAGAGCACGGTTGAAGGTAACGACGACGCATACCTTGGCCTGCTAGCCAACGCCGTATCGCCGGAGAATTTTGAGCTGATAGCGGATTGCAATTTACGATGACGCTTTGGGTACTCTGAAGTGGCATTCATCCAACCGGCGAATGAAGTTGTTGCACGACACCGTCTTGCTACTCGAAAGCAAACTTCTAGTGAAACAATCGACGAATATTTGCGCGCTCTTCACAAGCTTAGCATCGAATGCAATTTCCAAAGATTGTCCGCAGAAACTCATCGTAACGAATGCATACGAGACGCCTTCATCTCTGGTCTGGCTTCTCAGCGGATACGCACCCGACCCCTTGAAAACAAAAGGCTCGACCTCTCGCACCGCAGACCAGGCTCGCGCGTTGGAAATTGCTATGAAGGATTCGCAGTCGTATGATTCCTGTGTTGTTGATCCACGCCCTGTCGCCGCCATCGAACGCAACCCCGACACCTCCCCTCTATCTAGCTTCCCCGAATAAGATTCGTCTGAGAGACAATCTGAAACCTTGCAGGGTGAAACGTGCACTGATGCCGGACGTCAGAACTTATGTTTCTTCTGTGGAAACAATCGTCACTTGCGGTCGCGATGTCCAGCTAGGAACGTTACCTGTCTTAAATGCAAAAAAAGAGACATCTCGCGAAGGTGTGCAATCTACTAAGAGTTCGTCGGTGGCTGCTTCTATTTCTACCGCAATTCTCGCATGCGTTCCGTCCGCCTTGAAGGAGTCTGTAGTCCGTTTTCTTTTGAACGGGACTCAAGCCAGGGCTTTTTGACACTGGGAGTTCTGAAAATTTTGTTCGGAGGCTATTGCTCACTTTTCCGTTGCCCATTTCTCCATATTCAGGCACTTTCTATGGCATCCTCGAACTTCAAATCTTCGAATGCTGGATTTTGTGAGGTCGATTTGGTGATCCATTACCCTGGAGTTCGTCTGCTTGTCGTGCCTGACTGTGCACGGATGTTATCCTCAGTATCCCCTCCTCAAGAAACACTCGGGAGTGAAAGTAGTTTATGGTGGTCCACAGCCTCATCTCGACGTATGTTCCTTAACATCGCTCGCCATTGCTCCTCCTAGAGTCTTTTCAGATTTATTATCAGACTGTCATCCGACTGCTACTAAGTCACGGAAATTCAAGGCTTCAGATGTTGAGTTCATTCGCTCCGAAGTGGACAGCATGCTTTCTGAAGAGATAATCGAACCGAGTTGTTCTCCATGGAGGGCCCAGGTGTCGTTGTAAATCACCAAACGAAGCGGCGCTTGGTGGTGGACTACTCTGAAACCATTAATAAATTTACGTATCTTGATGCATATCCTCTACCCAACATTGAGGAACTCGTCAATAAAGTAGCGAATTACAAGATATTCAGTACCATAGATTTAAAAAGTGCATACCAACTTGTTCCACTCCATGAAGATGACCATGCTTACACCGCTTTTGAAGCCAATGGGCGGCTTTACGAATTCAAAAGATTAAGTTCCGGGTTAACAAATGGAGTCGCGTGCTTCCAACGAATTATGATGATTCATACGTCAGAATAAATTAGAAGGACTTTCGCTTACTTGGATGACGTCACCATCTGCGGTTCGACGCAGGAAGAACATGACGAACATTGCATAGGTTCATTGACATCACTAATCGTTATAACATGACGTTGAATAGAGAAAAAGTGTGTATTTTCATCCCCTTCCATATGTCTGCTGGGTTACGAAATCAGGAATAACGAGCTATGACCTGATCCTTCTCGTCTGGAACCCCTACGAAGTATGCCGTTGCCTCACTCAAAAAAGGGCCTTTTACGGATGATGAGCCTTTTTTGACTATTATTCACGTTGGGTGCCACGATTCTCAGAAAGGATCGTTCTCTAATTGACCTCTTTTTCCGCTGACCGAGGGTGCTAAAAATGCTGTTTCGGATTTGAAAGAAGCAATAATTAAATCATTAAGATGAAAACTGATGAAAAACTACCCTTTACTATCGAAACAGATGCGTCGGAGGCCGCTAGAGGCGCCACACTAAATCAGGAAGGCCGCCCGGTTGCTTTCTTCTCGCGATCGCTTAATCGTGTCGAAAGAAATCACTGCGCCGTTGAAAAGGAGGCCTATGCGATCGTGGAATCAATAAGAAAATGGCGCCATTATTTGGTTGGAAAACACTTTCCGTTAACAACCGATCAGAAATCCGTGGTCTTCGTGCTTAACACGCAACAGAAGAGTAAAATTAAAAATGAGAAAATATCAAGATGGAAGGTAGAACTGATGCCGTATTCCTTCGATATCCAACATCGTCCAGGGAAACTTAATGTTGCTGCGGATGCTCTTCGCGCGGGTTTTGTGCCGTAATGAGTCACAGCGATCTCTTTGAGCTACATAAGTCATTATATCATCCGGGTATCACTCGTCTGCTCCATTTTGTTCGTGCGCGAAATCTCCCCTACTCTGCAAAGGATGTGAAGCGTGTCGTGTCAACTTGCCATACTTGCAACAGATTGAAACCGCAATTCCATCGACCTGAACCAGGGGCAACTTATACGAGCCATGTGACCATTCGATCGTCTCAGTATTGATTTTAAAGGAGCCTTACCCTCTAACACTAACAATCGATTTCTGCTAATCGTGATTGATGAGTTTTTACGTTTCCCTTTCGCTTTCCCTTGCAGAGACATGTCGGCCTCCACCGTTATTGTATGTCTCACTACTTTATTCGCCATTTTCGGTTTACCTGGTTACTTGCATTCTGATCGAGGGACATCTTTCATGTCATCACATCTGAAATCGCCCTTGCATAACCACGGAGTTCCGACGAGTCGTTCGACTCCTTATAATCCGACTGGGAATGGACAGTGTGAACGATTTGTCGGGATTGTATGGAAGACAGTGACAGTGGCTCTTCATTCAAGAATTTACCTATTCGTGCATGGGAATCCGTCTTGCCCGACGCACTTCAATCACTCACTTCGCTCGCTTCTGTGCACCACTACCAATGCGACGCCCCACGAGCGTTTGTTCGCATTTCCTCGCAAGACATCTAGCGGACTCAGTATGCCTACGTGGCTTACGGCACCCGGAACCGTCCTTTTCAGGAGACACATTAGAAATAAGGATGAACCCTGGTGGAAGAAGTTCGCTTATTGAAGCAAACCCTCAGTACCCTCATGTTCGATTTCCCAATGGCGAGAAACACCGTAGCGATCAAAGACCTCGCTCCAGGGGGCGACCCGCTTCCGATGGATCCTGAAGCGGGTTTGGAAGCCAGATCCGATTCTTTATATGAGTCACTTGGGAGCCCTCGAGTTTCAGGCGAGGTTGTTCCTACTGAATGTCCTCCACTCGGGGGCGATGTGATTCCCACTCCTCCTGGTTCCCCTGTTCCTGCCCCGTCTCCAGTCGCGGTTCCTCGTCGTTCGAGCCGCGTTAAACGTCCCGTTGATCGTCTGAACCTACAGTTTTCTTTCGTTTAAGAGGGGGCGAATGACATAATTTCTTTTCTTTCAGGTCATTCTGCCCCAGGTTATAATCTGAATCATTCGTGATGGTATTATTCATTCATGGTTGTGTTGTGTTATTAAGCTTGCGTTGCGGACAGGTCTATATAAGGTATAGTAGCAATTACTTAGCTAATAGCTAGTAATACTTATTACTTATAATTATATGTAATCTTGATTATACTTATCTGCTATGTTATACGTACCTAATTTTGAATTATGCGCACTTGTTACCTTATATTAACTTGTTTAACATTAAACTTGTTACCTAATACTAACTTGTTTAATATTAAACTTGTTACCTAATACTAACTTGTTTATTATGTTTCTTATTGTACTTACAGTGTTCATTTTTAGTGAAATAAAGCCTGAATTGAGTCTCTCCTTTTCCGGCATTACACGTAGGCTTACTATAATTAGTGAATAAAATTGAAATGATAATTAGGGGTCACCAGCTTGGGCCTACAGCCCAAACAAACAATATTTAATAGGGAGAGAAATTACTTTTGTTTTTTGTGTTTAATTAGGAAAATAATCATTATTTGTTCACAACGATTAACAGTTCAATAAAGGTATTTATAGCGATTGCAATTATATAACGGCATTTATACGATGCTAACGATGACTGATTCTTAGCAATAAGGAATGGTTATACAGTCTATTTGTTAAGTAAGTACACTAATTCAGAGAGGCTAATGAGATATGCAGAGGTGAACACAGAATAAATAATGAAGCCTATTGATAACCAGGGGCGGATCCAGGAATTTAAGCAGAGGGGGGTCCAGTCTTGGTGGGGCTCGTTACTGATATGTCCTCGGCCGAAAGCCGAGGACGCGCGACTGAAGCGAGCGCCAGGGGGGGTGCCCGAGGGGTGTCCCCCCTCGGTAGGAAATTTTCATATTTGAAGATAGCTTTAGATGATTTGAAGTATATTTCCCGTTATCAAAATCCTGCTTGTTCACACACCCAGGCCAGGTCTGAAATGTCTCAGGATCGGACATAAACTTTTTTTTCTTTATTCTTTTTAAGGAAATTAATTTTGTGGCAACCGGGATACGTGTACCTTAAGCCATTTTAAGTCTTCAGGTCTTATTTTTCATATATAGGAGCAAACAAACACAATCGAAAAATCGTTGGTCACTGTGAGCAGGGGGGGGTCCGGACCCCCTCGACCCCCCCCCCCTGGATCCGCGCCTGATAACTGAAATAATGCAAGTACGGTTGGTACAGTAAATGGATTAGATCGTTAAGCATGAACACAGTAACAGAGTGATACACAATTATGGTATTGGTACAACACTTGAATAGGCCTACTGCGGTCTTAACGAGAGAGTTAGTTTGAAACGGTAATGAAGACACTTTTAGGGTCTACGCGATGGAGACTGAAGAAAGTTACGTGAAAGTTTGACCTCATTGCGTTTCGTCGTAGATGACTTTGGAGACTGTAGAGGGCCTAGGTGAAGGTTGACCGTATTGCGTTTCGCCGTAGATGACTTTGGAGATGTAGAGGGCCTACGTGAAGGAGGATGTGCTGAGGGTCTGTTGAGATACTTGTTGAACGGGCGCCGATCGAATTGTGGTGAAGGATGAGTAAAGAGCAAAGTAGGGTTTGTGGCTTGTAGCCTACTAGAAGCTTTACGGACCTGGGCTTCGAAGGACTGCTTCTGCAGGCAGACTGGCTTTACCGGCGAGAGGATGAGTATTGAGGGCCGGTAGAGATTTGTTAAAAAGGGGTCAACGGAAACTCCTGCAGCAGTGATGTTACTTCTTGCAGGATGAAATTGTAGAGGGCCTTACTTGATGATAGACTTCGTGTATGCTCGACCGGAGCCTTGAAGGAACAGTGGGCCGCTCTCCGGCCTTCGCCGGAGAGCGGGTGTGCGTGATGAGTGGTGCTACTGACGAAGGTGCTGAGAGTGAGATGTGACAAAGCTGAGGGTAAAGGAATGTGTACAGAAACGAAGAAAATTTAGAGACGCTTCCAATATAACTGTGCTGGACAGATTGGATGCATTACCTAAAAGTGAATGGAATGGTGACCATATAAAGTGACATAAAGCTTCTTACAGTTCTTTCACATCGGCGAATCACTTTAATCGACATCAAAAGAAGTTTGAAGACTCTTCTAATATCCCGTGTGCAGAGGATGAAAGTTTCTCACAAACAACTTCTCGTCGACAAACGTTCAAACCAGTTGATTGGGAAAAGTGGATGTTTTGTCAGAAGGATGAAAGTACCATCTCAAATGTCTTTTTCAAATCCGAGCTTATTTGTTGCTTTCTAGTTCTGGAGCAACAAGTAATAACTATGAAATGATAGAATTGTGCACAAGTCTTGAAAATGGTTTAGCTCGTGGTCACGTTTATGATATGGGTATTTGTCCAGGAGACAAACATTTCATGAAGTCATTAGAAAGATTCTTGGTCACAAAGCTAATTTTGTCCTTCTTTTGGACCCTAAAGCACCTCTGCTTATGTATCCTGCAGACAAATCTGAGTTTATTTCAAATACATTAACAAAAGCTACGAAAAGAGAGATGTTTGCTGCTTCAGAAACAGTCTTCGGAAGATATAGTACTTCATCAGTCTTCAGACACCAGCTTCCTCCAGGAAATGGTCCACGTTGCTATCAAATTAAGAGCAGATCTTCAAGATACTCCGGGACATTCTGAACATTGGAAAGGCGTAGACTAGGAGCACATAGAGAAGATGATCCGGGATGCTCTTTACTTGTTCCTAAGCCTTCTCTTTGGAGGTGTATCCTTTTTGGAGGAAACAGAGGAAGACTTCGAGAACAATGCTGTAAAGAGAAGAGTATGTAGCATCACATGGGATGTTGTATATGGCGTTTCAAACAACTCTAAATTAACGCCAAAGCACATTGCTTTACATCAGGCCACAAGGTCAGAAAACTTTGTAAATTTGCTTAATGCAGTCAACCATGTTATTGGGATTGAAACTTTTCGCAGGTTTGATAACGCTATTGCCAACAATGTTCTAGACAAATATGTACAGAATGGAAACGTGCATGTCCCACATAACATGCTGTTCGCAAGGCATGCATAGAATTGACAACTTGAAACTTCTTGTTGCAAAATAAAATGCAGCACAGCCAGGTGTAAATGTTACAAATCAGGGCAGATTTGTATGTATGAGTGTGCATGTGTGATAGAACTGATTGTGCAAATTCAATGGGGCTGCAAGCTGCAGTGGAATGACACTCGGGAATGAGTTCAAATATATCGTGAAGGCTAAAGGCATTGTAACAGGGTGCATGTAGTGATTTTTGGATGATCCGTTGGGTGGTTGGTTGTATGGTATGTGATACGTGGCTGAATCTCCTGCATGCTTGAACTTTTGAATTTTGATTGCTTGAAAGCGGACAGCTGTGGGAATTTTGGTGATTAAAGGGTGTAAAATTTAAAATAAGAAACAAGTATCATCGAAGGTTTCCCTGTAAAAGAATTTTTGCATTAGGTGAATCATTAATGCTGTACATGATTGTAAATCCTAAAATATTGTGTATATTGAGCTATTTTCAGATATCTTTTTAGAGTAATGCATAAATGTTTTCATGTTAGATTTGGTTGGACAGAGACAGCATAGTGTAACACCAGTAATCTAAGAATTGTCCTCTGCAAAAGAGGTAAGCTGTATATTATAAATTGGCTTCTATGTATATATAATGTATGTATCTACTTAAGCTTTTTATTATTGGAGAAATGTTATTTATGTAAGTGGTGTTTTATTAATTATTTTCTTCCTAATCTTTTTAGGAGACGGAGTTAGAGCCAGACCTCGCAACTTCTCACAAGCTCTCTAAATAAACCCCTATTTGTACAAGTGCCAGTTATTTAAATATTTAATATTGTAGGTTTAAGTTTAGGTTAAGCTTAGGTTAAGTTTACGTTAAGTTTACTTAAGTTTAGGTTGAGTTTAGGTTAGGTTTGTTTTGTTTATGTTAGGGTAATGATAACTTGTGTATGCAGCCTGATTTGCTTTGTATTTATTAATATATAGTTTTGTAATTTAATGTTTTACTGTTCCTAGCTGGGACGGCCTTGCGCTATAAAGAGGACATATATATTTTTTGTGGAGTCCTGGTCACGGTAACAGCATCACTTTAAAGTTTAAACCATTCAAACCGACAGACCATTAACTTCAACTCACTCAAAGAGCTAGTGAGTCTAGAAGATGCTAGAGATGATATTGGTGATAAGGATGTCTCGCCTCCTCGCTTGGTTGTAGGGACTCATAACTTTCGCGCACAAAAGTTGGGTGTCGTGAGAAATATTATAAGCACAAAGGTATGTCGTAACACCTACAGGAAACGATACCAGTTATCTGGTACCTACGATACTGTCCCCTTTGGTTTCTGTGGGGAATGAATAAGCGAAGTATATATTTTGAAAAAGTATTGCACTGAATCTTATTTTTATTCTAATTGTTTATTGTTTATATAACCTAACTATGTAATATGGAATTAAATTATAATTAAATTATAACTAATTGCTTAAAAAAAATTTATTAATAAACAAAAGTGGGTGCTCCTTTAGTATGCGGTCTACAAATTCTTCCGAGCTCTACTTTTTTCAAAGTGCAGTCTACAGGTTTTTTTCGTTAAATTTGTGCCTGCTCACGCATTTTGCCGCTCTTTTTTTTTCGCTAAATGACTCACTCATATGACTTAGACCCTATTTGACCTTGAAATTCAAAATGATTGTTTAACATCAGTAGCTTGAGAAATTTGAAGCAGTAAAGTTGTAAACAATTCAATTGCCGGTGCTACTATAGTATGCGGTCTACCTACGATTGGTTAGGTTTAGTCAAGATATTTTCGTTAAAACTAACGAAAATATCATGACTAAACCTAACCAATCGTCAAGGGCGACTGACATTGGGATGTAAACAAGCAATTAGTAAACAAGCTAAGAAGGTATACTTACATTTAAACTTTTTGTGTTTTTAACTTTTCAATAATTTTTTTTTCCTTACATTTAAACTTTTTGTTTTTAACTTTTCAATAAATTTTTTTCAAGTAAGATTGTCATTTCAACCTTCTTTAACTACATTTAAAAAACAAATTGGTGTAGACCACATACTAAAGGAGCACCAGAAAGTGTATATGTGCGTTTATTAACCTTTACACAATTATTTAAAAAACCATGTTTATGTAAAAATGCAATGATACAAATGAAATAAATGAATGTATACAGAAAAATAAATACTAGTTCCAAGTTGTGAAAATAAAGAGAGTGGAAACATTTCGCTAAAATCCTACATCAAAATAAGACGACACGTTTGAAAATTTTGAAAAACGTTTCTCGCTAAAGTTCGTGATGAGGTGGGGCTTCCCTGGGTGAGGTATGTCCCTCTATTCTGATGCGGTATGGTATTGCGGGTGGTCACTAAAGTCCGTAATTATGTCGGTATTGTAATACTGTCACTGGTTGTAAGTCTAAGATCGGATGGTGATGGGTGAGTTACGCTTCTCTATTCTGATGTGGTATGGTATTGCGGGTGGTCGCTTAAGTCCGTAATTATGTTATAGGGATGAAGTGGGGCTTTCCTGGGTGAGATACGTTCCGCTGTTAGCTTAATTTTAAGGTCTATTTTTAGTGCGACTACTACAAATCCCTCCCAATCGCATAAACGTTCCCGCTCCCATCACTTAGACCACCCAATTAAACCTAATAACTTTTCAATAATTGCTAAATCCAATAAACACGACCTACCCTTCTTAGAAACAATACTCATTTTTAAACACAAACCGGATATAAATCATCATACCCCATTCCATAACCTCAATAATTTTTTTTTTACCTACCAACCAACCAAGTTAGCGCCCATCAACAAACTGTATCAACCTTTCTTAACTTTCATTCTTTGCTGTCTGTGATCGAGTAACTTGTACCTGATTTGTTTCTTTTAAGGTTTTATACATTTTTGTAAATTTTTATGTTTTACATTTTAAACTTATCCATAATATTGCCCCTAAATTATTTTGTTTTTACTTACATTTACTCTTATATTAAAGGTAAACCCCCTTTTATGGTTTCTTTCATAATATTTTATATTTTAATTGTATTAATTAACCTTAGAATTTCAATGACCTTTTTAATTCTTAATTTCGGTTGTGGTATTTGTGTTAATATTTAAATTTTGTTTTAAATTCATACAGTCGTTGGTTGGTTTTAATTATATATATATATATATATATATATATAATTTCAACACTGAAGATGACACTAGAATATGTCATTTCAACACTCACTGAAGACGAAACTAGAATATGTCATTTCAACGCTGAAGATGACACTAGAATATGTCGAAAGCTTTGATTCCACTGTTCAACAAATATGAACTTTTCTTTTCTCTCAAATGAAATCTGGTGATTCCTATAAATTTTTGCTCGCTCATTACGAAAGTGACCACTAAATTTTGGAATGATGTCAGATTTTTGAGAAAATCACTATTTTATATTCGAATATACAATAATAGAATAATGTATACACAAGAACAATATTAAAATGATGTTTTTACTTATTTAAAATGTTTTTCTTGATGATTTTAGCTTGTAAGTGACATCTGAGGCTTCCCTTATTAGCATCCAGCAATAATCAGCCAGCATGTTTGGACTTCACTTACCCTGGGTTCATTTCTCCATCGCAGAAATATCCTGATGAAACTACTCTTCATGTTCATTGCTGATATCTCCCAGGTTTGGCGGGAAAACATCGAAGTGCAAATGAAAAAAAAATTTTTTTAAACTCGTATTACATCGTCATCCCAATGATCTGTAAGCTTGAAGAAGTTCATCAACCAATTCTGCATAGTTAGGCGATTTTTTGTTGCCTAAGAAATTATGGGTCACTGCTTTAAAAGCATTGTAAGCTGTGTTTTCAGAGTTATTCAGGACTTCGCCAAAGGCACCATTTTTCATTAACTCATTTATATTGTGGACCAATGAAAACTCCCTCTTATTTTGGCATCATTAATCAGATGACATTTTTGTTTCAAGTATTGGAATCTATCTCCTACTCGTCCATTGCCTTAACAATATTTTTCATCAAGCCTAGTTTGATGTGTAAAGGTGGCAAGTAAACTTTTTCAGGATCCACCAATTTATGGCACGCAACATTTTTTTATCTAGTATCCAGGAGTGAAAGATTGACGAGGTGCTATCCTATTCGCAAAATATTTTGTATATTCAAGCTGTAAACCAAGAAGCAGCCCAATGACTTTGAGATCACCATAACTATACTAGTTGTTGTTTTTTTAATTTATTTTATTCAGGAGAAATTCCATATTTTCATACGACTCTTTCATATGGACAGCATTGTCTAATAGGAACTGAAGGATAGATATTTCCAGTATGCAACAGGACAGCCTTCAAACTAAGTTTTGACGAAGCGAAGAAAAGTTGCCATTCTAAAGGGTTATGCTCGTGTCCTAGGGCCATCATCAACCTATCAATGCAATTACAAAAAGAAAGATCATCAGTCATAGAAAATAATTTGCCTATATTTTTTTGGCGTTTGTGAAAAATGGATATGCTGGTAGTGGTATCGTTTGCAAGCTTGATGTTTTGATAAATTCAAATCTCAAACCAGATCATTAAGCTAAGGTTGAGTTATCAAGTGAAGCTCTTTTTCTTGAGTTTGTCGATACTCTTCATCTTTATCTGACAATTCCATAGGCTCATTTTCATCTAAGCAACAAGATCCAGGGTGCTTAGGAACTGGTAGAGTTTCACAATATACTACTGGTCGCATTGCGGAAGGCAGATTCGGGTATTCAATTTTCTTCTTATTTTTCGAGGAAAAAACCACTGACCTTAGTTAAACAAAACTAACAATCTTTGAAGTGATCTTTTTGCTCTCTCCAAATCATGGGGACTTCAAATGGCATAGAGGTACTCGTACCTTTTAACCAATCCCTGAGGGTCACAGCACAACTCGCACAGCATATATAGAGAGCCCAAACTTTATCTTGATTCCCGAGTTTGCAGCAGAAGTAGAGCTCATAAGCTTTTTTAATTGAGGGAGTAATGTTTCTTTTGTGATCTTGTATCGCGTAATCACCGCACACATAACAGAAACTGTTAGGATTGTTTACACATTTGTGCGACATTTCAAATTATCCTTTTTCTCTTCAAGGCGCTATTTCGTCTAACACATGCACAATAAATGATTAGGTAAATAGAAAAAAACTATAAAATCAAACTTCAATGCACATGAACAGACCCACACCATGAAGCAGCTTGCGACAGACTGAATGACTCATAACTGCAAATTATCTATGACAGATAACACAGAAGGAAAATTGACATGTTACGACAGGTTTAAACGCGTCAGGAGCAGAAATTACATCATTCTACATCATTCCCGTCACCCCCTACAAAATGCACATATTGTAATACCAATTTTATTTTTGTGTGATTAATTGTATTTATATGTGGTAGGTGTAATTTAAGAAACAAGTCACTAGCAACAATTACTTGTTGGAAATTGGAATTGTTGGAAAAACGGTCAAAAACCGTTCATAGGCTTCATATCGTTTCTGCATGTCTGTATCGCTTAATTCATTAACAAATGACGGGCGGTATGGCTTCATGCCGAAATCTTTTGTCATGTGATCTCTCAATGTAGACATGGGGACTTCAAGTTCTTGTGATCGTTTCCGAAGTGATTTTTTCGATAAACGAGCCACAGATGCAATCACACCTTCATATTGTTCTGCTCGCGTTGTTGGTCTTCCCGACCCTGGTCTGTCCTTGATGGAACCAGTTTCAAGCAGCTTTTTCTGCCAACGTAATACCACCGTCTTGTTTGGTGGTTCAGCCTTATTGAATCTTGTGTTGAAATCATTCTGGATATTACGCATCGTTTTGCCAGTATGTGAGGTTTCATGAGCCCATCACTATCTTTTCCTCCAGAGTGTAAGTGGACTGGTCTGCCATTGTTCACACAAATCTAATACCTAGAAAAGAAAAAAAAATGTCAATGAATCGTATATAGATTCAATTAATCACACAAAAATAAAATTGGTATTACAATATGTACATTTTATAGCGGGGGTGACGGAACCTTTCGAACACCCTGTACATTAGCTGAAACATTTTCTGCTGGGATACTCTCAGCTTTGGGGTAGATGCAGTTTTAATAATTTGTTCAAGTTATCATTTACATACAAATTTGGTGAAGAATTGAGCCCCAAATTTCTCGAAAACGTGACGTGATAGCAAAATTTCGTTTTCATTTTTGTAATCAGAGATGAAAAATGCGAAGGAAACAACTCCTATCATCTGAGAAAAAATAATGTTGTTGAACAGTGTTATTAAATGTTTGCATATGGCCTAGTCTTCTTGTTCCTTATTCGATGAAGGTTCCCACCACAAAAATCACTTGCCTTTGTTAGAATGCTAATAATAATAATAATAATTATTATTATTCTAAATATTTGTAAATAAAACTCGTTATTATCAGTATCATCATCATCATAATGCCAAAGACTTCCTACTTAAGCTATTTTACAGAATACCAATTCGATGTAAACAATTATTGAAAGATGGCGTTCGCTGCTTCTTACTGGCAAAAACGTTAATGATTTTCAATGTTTATATTTGAATTTTGTCGTGTTTTTTTCAAGGTCTTCCGGCGAAGATTAGTTTAAAAATTATTTTGAGCACGAGTATCCCCTGTATAAGAGGTCTATAAAATATTAAAACCAGTTTTACCAGGAAGACATTCCTTTTTGACCAATATATACATTATACATCCCTGGAGGGAAAGATGAGTTATAGGTGGATAATAATCTCGGAGAACGCGGTAAAAAATACTTTAAATATCGTTAAATTGCTCCGTTAATTCATGTCGGATAAATTTCAAATGGTCGAAGGAAGGTAATAAAACCAAATCTTGGCTTTGCATTTCATATTTTAACAAATAAAAAATCAATAAAATAAAAATACACTCCGTAAAAATAACATTAACTTAAACAAATTAAGGACACAGCATACAAGTTTGTTAATACTTAAAATCAAAGTGAGTTAAAGTTTATAGGCGTGACTGCTCATAAAATCCGTTCAACAAACTGATTAAATTATTACATCATCCTTTATATTGTGAAAACCGATTCGGGTACTTGTAGGTTATCTCCCCCCCCCCCCCTCCACCAATTTTGACAGAATACTTTCGTTAAAACTAACGAAAATATCACGACTTAACCTTACCAATTATCAAGGGTGTACGCCGTACAGTTGATCTATTATTAATTATAACATTGTTTGTTTCTGGAATAGTATTTACTATTAGATCAACTGTACACCCTTGATAATTGGTTAGGTTAAGTCGTGATATTTTCGTTAGTTTTAACGAAAATATTCTGTCAAAATTGGTGGGGGGGGGGGGGATAACCTACAAGTACCCCGATTCGAATCTGGGAATCAGTGTGGGCTGAAGGAAGTAGAGATAAAGAGCAACCTTCCGTGACTAATGACCAAACGTACGAACGAATACACACTCCTTTCAAGGACGCTGAACAGCCTTCGATATAAAAGACGCAGATCAGATCGAGTTTGAGCATTTTTCATTCAGGTGTACTCTTGCAAGTTCAACCAACACTCGTATATCACTCCCGACATGAAGGTAGGATAATATATATATATATAAATTAAAATGGCGCAACAATTAGCGAGAATCAAAAACAAGTTACAATGTATATTAGATTAAAAGATTAAAAGTTAAATGATATAAAGAATAAAAGTATGGATAATAAGTAAAATATAAAATGGTTTAGGTAGAGCAGAATTGTAAAATTACTTACAATTAGCGAAAATTAAAAGCAAGTTGCAATATGTATTAAATTAAAAGATTAAAAGTTAAATGATATAAAGTATAAAAGTATGGATGAAAAGTAAAATATAAAATGGTTTAAGTGAAACAGAATTGTAAAATTTCTTACCAGATTGTAATGACTAATTATACAGAAGGTTGGGAATGGTTGCCTGTTGAAAGAATTCCATTGGGACGATGGAGTCGGACGGAGTGATAGTGGATTTCTTTTGAAAGTTTATTTGGCAATGTTTAAATTGAAAGCGGAACTGTAATCGTTGAGGGTTGGCTGGATTCTAAGGATGTAAAGGGACTCAAGTATGCGGAGGTCGATTAGTTGGTTGGCTGAGTTGATAATTTTGAAATTGGAGGAAAGTAACGGGTGGTTGTGGAGGTGGCAGTGCCACCTCCACAACCACCCGTTACTTTCCTCCAATTTCAAAATTATCAACTCAGCCAACCAACTAATCGACCTCCGCATACTTGAGTCCCTTTACATCCTTAGAATCCAGCCAACCCTCAACGATTACAGTTCCGCTTTCAATTTAAACATTGCCAAATAAACTTTCAAAAGAAATCCACTATCACTCCGTCCGACTCCATCGTCCCAATGGAATTCTTTCAACAGGCAACCATTCCCAACCTTCTGTATAATTAGTCATTACAATCTGGTAAGAAATTTTACAATTCTGTTTCACTTAAACCATTTTATATTTTACTTTTCATCCATACTTTTATACTTTATATCATTTAACTTTTAATCTTTTAATTTAATACATATTGCAACTTGCTTTTAATTTTCGCTAATTGTAAGTAATTTTACAATTCTGCTCTACCTAAACCATTTTATATTTTACTTATTATCCATACTTTTATTCTTTATATCATTTAACTTTTAATCTTTTAATCTAATATACATTGTAACTTGTTTTTGATTCTCGCTAATTGTTGCGCCATTTTAATTTGTTGTTCGTTTATTTATTATACTTATTTATTTATATATATATATATATATATATATATATATATATATATATTTATTTATTTTAGTCCGGGTCGAAATTTTATATTGAAAAAGTACATATTGTGAGGGGTTTGAATGGAACAGAGGAACCCCCTCTTAAATTATTTTCGCTGTTTAAAGCCTCCTACACCCGGCACAATTTTTCACTTTTTGACCTACTGTATATTGAAGAATATTCCATTTATACGAGACTTACTCTACATTCAGGTTTTTTGATGACATAAATCTTCATTAACGTATAATATTTTATTTAATAATGTACAGTATTAGGAAAATTAATTAAGTACAACAATATATTCAGAAGAAAAAATTAGAGGCATAATAAATGTGCTAAAATTCAATTAACTTTTTCGTTGTTCCTTATCACATCAAAAGGGAAGAAATTTTCAATATCGTTAGGAAATTTTATTTCATATGTTTCTTACTCATTCCATTGGGCCTTCCATTCAAACTTGAACAGTTTTTGCCTTGATTCTAATGAGTTTAAGATAAACTTTTGACGGTTGTCATATCCTATTCTTTCCTGACATGCCTTTGTTACTAGGTTCACTGCCCTTTCCACACTTTGACTGTGGCATGGAAAAGAAGCTATCTCCAGTGGCTTGCATCGAGCCTGTAGTAGCTCATCGTCGCTAAAATTGTTTAGCAGCGGTGGAGGAGTAATGATCGATTTTGCCAATCGATCATCTCGGTGTAGTCAGTAGATTGGAAATTGAGGGTTCGAGGCAACTCAAAGTTTCTGGTACCTGAAAATCCTGTTCTTGGAAGGATGATTTTCTGAATAGCTTGCTCCCTAATTTCTAGTCTCTTGTCAGTTACCATTGATATGAGTATATTTTCTGGGTGGGCAAAGTAGGCGTTATTCTTTAATACTGGTTCTATGATTGATCTATGTTGTTTATCTAAATTTCGAAGCAAGCACATTAAATGCCAAAAGTTATATACACCATCAGTTGCATTAGGATGAGATTTTATCTAAAACCACCCTGGAGCATAGAACTGCATAATAATCTTGATTATATCTTGAAGGTTTTTATCGGGATTTGGCGTTGAGATATATAATCGAAGGACCCTGTTGGCTATAGTTAGCCAGCGAGTATGGTGAAGGGTACCTGGGATCGAGTGGACATATCTTGAGAAGTGTCCCCAGTTTGCACTGCCAGACACATATCATAGAGATATCTTTGATCACTGCTTAGCTCCTTCACAACATTTGCTGGAATTTCTTTAATGTTTCCCTTTACGCGAGAATATTTGACTACCTCCAATTTTGTTAAATCTGTTTTTAGTTTATTTCCAATTGAACCCACAAAAGTATTTGGACCTGTTGTTTTACCATCAATAGCTTTGTAGACGTGCATAAAAGGCAGCTCATTCAAATGCAAGAGGCACACCAACCACTGCACTGGTCTGTTAAGATCAATTTCAACCAGTTTTATGGCTCCACCAATTTTTTCTGTAATTACAGGAGTACCATCACACAGTAAAGCTTTGATAGTATCTGTGCTGTTCGAGTCTGTAATAATAGTTATCAACTCTTCTGCTATGCAGTGAGCAGTTCCATTATCTGGTGTGACATAGTCTACATAGATGCTTCCAGGTTCTTTCACAATAACCTAGTGTTCTTCTTTTATCTTTCCACTTTTAGTTAATGTGTTATCTTTCCTTCCATCAAATCCAAGGCACTCCATCTTCAGATTTTCGAATTTAGACCTAAAAGTATTTGTTTCACCCATGCGATTTCTTTCTCTTTCTACTTTCTTTCTGTCAAGCATGTTGGTGTGGTTAAGGATCCCCATATCTTTTAAAACTGCAGTGACTATTGCAGCTGCAGCGCTACAACTGACACGATAACGATCTGCTGTTAATGCTAGGTTTTTATATGAGTGCCTGTTCTGAATATTCTTCGTCAATTCTAAATCGGCCTCATAATCTACATCCTGACTCTCTGAATCTACATCCATGTCTTCTTCGATATTTTCTATAAATTCTGATGGTAAAACATTGGTGGCTTCAGTCATTTCCAGTGGTGTAGTGCTGTGGGAACGCGTGGGAACGGCGTTCCCTTACTTTTTTGGTAGACGGAACGGCGTTCCCTCACTATTTCAAATAAATCCGAACTTACAAATCTCTAACGTCATGAAATTTTAATTCCCACCCCTAGAAGAAATATGAGAAAGAATCATTAACTGTTTCATTTCTTTTAGCTTCGACTGAGGCAATGCTAGCCTATAAAGATCTGGTGAAACAGTCACCACGGCGTACCAGTTGTTAACTTTTTTTTAGTTAATCATTCCAGTTGTTAGCTATTTTTATTGATCGTACTGGATGTCATATATCTAATGACACTGGAAATACTGCATCTTCAACCTTGGAATATATCCTAATATCCAGTGCATATGACCTCAAAATATCCCTGAAATTGGTCAGATTTCAAAAGATTTCCCGGGGGGCTTACAGTGCCCCCGGACCCCCAGCTGTATGGGCTCGCCGCGTTCGCCATTGTCCCCCCCGCATCTGAGTAGCACTTTCAAAATGCGTTCCCTCACTTCTTTATTTAGCACTACACCACTGGTCATTTCTTCTTGTGCTTTTAGTTGATGGTTTTGTGCTTCTTGGGCTCTTGCTAAAGATCTCTTCTTTGTTGAACTAGCTATGCGATCAATTGGTCCTAACTAACTTTTTCTTTGTTTTTGACCCACAAAAGACTTCCATTCTGCCATTGGTATTTTAGCCTTACACCAGCAAAATTTCCTATCAATTCCCTTATCATAACATTCACAAGAAGATATATCAAACATTTCATCATACTGAGCCACTTTTAAGGCAAAACTTTCATTTCTTCGATGTAACGGCACCTTGTTCAATTTTGAGGGTTTTTCTATTAGTCGACTGACTTTAAAATAGATACCTTTGGTGTTAATCGTAGGAAAAGAAAATTTCATCCAAATGTCTTCAATATCTTTTACAACAACCCTGTAACAATCATTAGCAGTTGCTGATCCTTTTGATTTAGCTTCTTCACGACGGCGCACAAAAAAGTAGTGTCTCACAACATCTGCTTTTGAAGGAGTCATGGCTGCTCGGAATTCCGTAGGATATCCAAAGGCTGCATTTGATGACTTGCTTCTAGTAGTCATAGTTTATATTCAGAAGTAAAATCAAATTATATGTAATTTATAATTTATGATAATTCAAATTATAATTAAAGCAAATGCAAATTATTTCTATTTATCTGAAACATAAAAATATCAAGCATTAAACAAACAACTTATCATGTAACATATAACAACACTAAACATATGCAAATATGAAGGTAAAAAAGGGAGGAGGGGCATGTGATATGGGTAGTAGGGTAGCACATACTTGATTTTTTAATATTTTGTTAGTGATAAAAAAAACCTTCTCACATAATGTACTTTTTAAGAAATAACATTTTTTCCATTTAAATATATGCAAATATGAGGGTAAAAAATGGGGGGAGGATGTGCTAGGGATAGTAGGGGTAGCACATGCTTGATATTTTAATATTTTGTTAAGATGATAAAATGAAACTTCTCACATAATGTACTTTTTAAGAAATAAAAAAAATTCCCATTTTCGACCCGGCCTAAATATATCAAAGTTATTGATTTCTCCTTACAGAAACGGAGCTTACAGATGAAAAGAAGAACCAACACGACAGCAAACATTTTCGTTTAGTTTTGTACTTCAGACGTTTCGACAAATCTTTTGTCATCATCAGTGAATTATAAACCTTAAAACCTTAAAACAAAATAAGAATAAATAATTAAAATTATATCAATACAAAAACAAATTAAAATCATTAAAATTACCTCAACTGGTAAATACACAATAATTATGTCAACCTGAGAGAAAACTGTATGAATGTCAGCAGTGGCGCAGCCACTGGGAGGGGGGGGGGCAGGGGGGCCATGGCTCCCCACGAAGTCTGTCCCGAAATCTGTAGAATCTAAATATGTTTTTTTAGTTTTATTATTTGACGTCACGTAAGCTAGAAAGGCGTGCGTCGCTCTCCTTAAGAATTGCCCACATTTTTTCAATTTATTAGAATATAGGTATCTTAAAAATTAACTTACTTTTTAGGAAATAAAAATGTGCATTCAGTTTTATACACTGTTATACACTTATGACTTAACTACTTTCTTCACACAGTCAAAGAGATGTACAGTTAATTAACAGCAAATATATAAAGAATGTGATACTGAAAACTAGTAAATTGTACTCAACTTTTTTTCAGCGGTTTTCTCTATTAAGTCAGTGGTTTTCAACTATTTTCTTCAAAGTTCAAGTTTTTCAAGTTCCAGACCTCACTATTTAGAAAATAAACTTTTACTGGTTTGGGAACCAATTATTTAAGTTGTATGTTTTATAAATATAAGATCAGCGCTATACTAACATTATTAACAAGAAGTTACCGAATTTGTTCAGATTACTTTTCATTAAACGAAGAATTTAAATTTTTAAGACGGTACTTTATTAATAATTACTTTTAATACTAAACTCCCCATAACCACAGTACAAAAAGAAACGAGATATATTAAATTGCTTTTTTATGGTTAATTATCATTATGTATTCGAAATGAAGTATCCAAACTTCTTAAGTCTTGTTATCCCCAAATAAATTTTAAATTCGCCCTCGTCAACCCACTTAAATTACAATTTTTTTTAAAGTTCAAAGACAAATTCCCCAAAACTGTAAGCCCTAATATTGTTTATAAATATACGTGCGATAGCTGTAAGGCTGCGTATATCGGCAGTACTCAACTCCAACTGGAGGTACGCCTTTCTCAACATTTGGGCTTATCAGGCCGTACCAACCGTCCCCTTAGTAACCCACCACAATCCGCAATTAGAAACCATAGTAATGATAACAACCATCTCCTTTACAAAACTCAGTTTGAAATTTTAACAAGAACTAACAACCTTACAGAACTCCGAATTTTAGAATCTTTGGACATCTATAGAAACAAACCCTCTATTAACAACAATAGTTCATCTTACAAATTACAGCTCTTCTAACTAACCAACCAACCTACTTTCATAGATATATTATACCCTCCAATGTAACTGACATTCATACAGTTTTCTCTCAGTATCTGCCGAATATGGAGGTTGACGTAATTATTGTGTATTTACCAGTTGAGGTAATTTTAATGACTTTAATTCCTTTTTGTATTAATGTAGTTTTAATTATTTATTCTTATTTTGTTTTAAGGTTTTAAGGTTTATAATTCACTGATGATGACAAAAGATTTGTCGAAACGTTTGAAGTACAAAAATAAACGAAAATGTTTGCTGTTGTGTTGGTCCTTCTTTTCATATATACACAATATATATATAATAATATATTATATATATATATATATATATATATAGTATATTCATTCAATGCGCCTCGGTGGTGTAGTGGTTAGTGTCGCTGACTACGAATCCATCGGCCCTGGGATCGAGACCTGGTGACGGCAGGCGGCACGCAGCAAAACCCAGCTGTTCATCTTTCCACACAATAAAAAAATTGGTTGGTAGATAAATAGGTAGCCTAGTGGTTAAGACGCTGGACTGCTTACGGGGCGTAGTTTGGTTTCCACGTTAAACTGTAGGTCTAAGGTGAAGTGACAAGTTTGACCTTTGTCAGAATGAACAATTCGGGCGGAAGCAAAACCAACCAAACCATGGTGTGTGTGTATATATATATATATATATGTGTGTGTTAACTCCTCCGTCTATGGCCTTGGTCGGTTCGAAGTTGACGGGGATTCTGGTTAGGTGGCAGCAACGGATTTGTTACTCGCAGTAGTTTCTTCTATACTACTCTCCGATTTCTTCTTGTAGTGGATCGGAGGATTCTGTGGAGCTCTCTGAAGGTTCCTCGATTCTTCTTGTAACGTATCGGGAAATTATTTTTCTCTATTTTAATGACTAAGTTCTCTGAAGAGAGCAAGGCTCGAAGGAGAAGATAAAGATTTTTTCTTACTAATTTATTGCTAAAATGTTACAGGTAATGCTCAGCCTCTAAGTTAGATCAATCAATTCAGAATAAAACATTGGAGAAATTTTATGGGCTTTTATGCTGAATATTTACTTACCGTACATCATTATTATTTAATGATGATCTGTTTTTGTTTTTTATTCTCAATAGGCTGATTTACTTTGCAAAATATTTAAAGACAAAACAAATATTTTTTCTGTAGCAGTGTCTAGACTGCTCAGCAAGAGGAAGCCATATTTTTACTTTAAACCGCATATTGACAGATCTGACGTTATCATGATCTGCCGAGTTAACTAAAAATGGAAATTAAAGTATACCTTCCCATCACGAATTACAAACATGCACATGGGCGAAAATTAAAGGCTTAAGATTAAAAATTAAACGTTAAGCAGGACATGACTTCATCTTTTACAACGAAGAGAGAATGTATACAGGAAATGAACAAGATTACATTATTAAGCTAAATCTACAAAAATGTTTAAGTTGTTTAAAAAGAAATAATTAACCACTTATAAAATAGAAAGCAAATAAAAAATGTATCCAAACTTGTGTCAGCTTTATGTGATTCTGAACGTTATATTAAATGATTAAGTAGTTTAAAAAGGAATATTCTGATCAAGGTCAAACTTGTCACTCGATCTTAGACCTATAGTTTAACGTGGAATCCGAACCAAGCCCCACTAGCAGCCCAGCGTCTTAACCACTAGACTACTCAGGGTACCCATTTATCTACCAACCAATTTCGTTATCGTATGGAACGATGGACAGCTGGGTTTTGCTGCGCGCCGCCTGCCGTCACCGGGTCTCGATCCCGGGGCCGATGGATTCGTAGTCAGCGACGCTAGCCACTACACCACCATATATATAATTTAAACTTAGAGCGGCAAAAATATTAAAGAAGATGAAAATATATTTAAAAAATAACAAAAACTTACTCAAGAATAGAAAAAAAAGGTTATGAAGAGGTTGGTCACAACTAAATTGTTTGTGGAGATTTTTCTCTTTTCATTGTAAAAATGCAAAGATTAAGACTAAATTATCCCTCAGATTCGGTTTATTTCTATAAAATAAAGACGGCTCTCATTGGTCTTAAAAGTTCTACTTAATTTTTAGTGATTTACAAGGTGGCGCAGAAGTCGTGCATTATAGGAATTTTCAGTGTTGAGTATAATATATTATTTTTTTTCTTTTAGGTAGGGGATGATTGCGAAATTAACGATAGACGAGAGGGTGAGCTTGATTTTAATGTATGGAATACCAGGTACAGTGCTTACAAGAAGTCTCACGCCTCTGTCTCGTCCCAAGCTAGTCTGTTAGGTATAAAATGGGCGGTCCTTATGGCAGCGGAGGTGTGTTCGGATTGGTGCACATAACTGCTCTAACCCAATCAATGACGTCCATTATTAAGTCACTTCTGCTACATTTTAGTGTTTAAAATACGAATGATTATGAAGCAGAATGAGCAAGTTTCGGGATGTTGGGATGGTTATGGAGCAATCCTAGTCATCATAATATTAGCTGGGCATTACATTATACCGTCTCAATATATACTGTAGACTATAGAGAACGACTAATTCGGCAAATATCCCAAATCATGGCATGATACCTAAGTTATTTTGACGCAGGTCTAAATTATTTGCTCAAATGCAATTATTGATATTAAGTAATTGTTGGGAATTGTTGTCAATATTGTTGTTTGTGATATATATCCTACGTGAAGAATCTAATGACCAAATTCCTCAGTGAACCTCTCACGCGCTCGCATTTCGAGGAAGTCACGGTCGTCTCACTAATAGATAGTTTATCCATTGTTTTAAGTCGTAACCTATTAAGCGAACTATGTTAAACCTATTCCATCTTATGAAAGTCATTAGTCTAAAGCAAGACTGCTGGGCCGTGAATCAGAGAAATTTGCATTTAATTTGTTCATCGTAATTATTACGTAATACAGTATACTGTATATAGTAATATATGAGTTTATTGGTAGCATATCATATGACAATTCCCATAAACATGTGATGACCTCGATGTTGCCCATTTTTATTTTTTTCCTGAAACTATTACCTTTTCATAGTTTGTTTCAACAATGCATATATTATCTCCACGAGCGTAGACATTGCAAGAAAAGATTCTAACTAAGGATAAGTAAAGTTCTTTCATGGTCACAATATATACTACTTTTATAGATGTCAAACATAAAAATATAATAAAATTCTATATTAACATAAATATATATTCGATACACATTTACGTCATGGCTTTAACACCAGTATTTCGTATAGCTTCCTCCAGCATCAATAATTTCTTGCAATCGTTGCGACATAGAAGAGGCCAGATTGTAGGGATTCGGCGTAAGCTCTCCCAACTATTCCTCGTGTGAGCTAAAAGTGCTTCAAATGCTCTTTCATTGCGTTGCTCCCATTCGTTAATCATTATTGCCCAAAGGTTTTCAATCGGATTCAAATCAGGAGAACGTGGTGGCAGAATTAGATTAATAATCTCTGGGTGATCTTTACCACGCTCTCACAACGTTACTCTTATGAATGGGACTGTTATCTTCCATTAAGTAAAACGGTTCCGGTGCTGGAACCAGATACGCACGAACACTGGGTAGCAGCACCTCTTCCAGTATCTAACAATATTGCTGTCCAGTAAAGCGTCCATCTACTTGAGTCAATTCTCCGACACCGTAGCCAGACATCCAGCCCCACACACCGAGATTGATGTGACCACTACGTTTGCTCGGGAAAACATTTCCTTCTTCATAGCGTTTTCCGCGCTGCCTCCAACAATGCAGGGAACCATGACTATCTGTTGAAAATGTTTTTTCGTCACAGTACACAACTTTTCTCCAGAATTCTTCCTCCTGCGGCAAGTATTGCAAGGCAAATCCCATCCGCGTTGTTCACTGTATTTGCGCTACAACGAAGGTTCAGGTCTCTGTAAATATGCGTCGCTGGCACAAACGGATGCTCTCTGGCATGATTAACAATCGCAGCATCTTCCTCTTGAGATGTTGAACGCGGAAGACCAGACCTCGGCAAAGTAGCGATTGAGTTTTCTGCTTCATACCGATGAATCCACCATTCCACAGTGCTTCGATGAACGTCTAGTCGTCTTGATATTTCTCTTATTGGCACATTATATTCATGCAATGTCACCATCGCTCCCCACATTGCCTGGGTCGTCTCGTGGTGCACAGACGGCCTTTCCATCTTTATGTAAATGGCTTATGTGAAGCGTGCTGGGACGATAAAGGAAATGAGGATACCATGCACCCCTTCTGAAATTGATTTTGGTTGTGAAGGGTACCAACCTTTCGAATGGTAATAATAATCAACCAATTTCCTATTTTGTTGAACATACGCATAAAAAATTCGTCTTAAAAGCCAAGGATCCAAAGATTGTCAGCAATAGTTTATATCCCAACTGAATATAGTCAGCCATCAACAGTATAATCATATTTTATTTCCATAACTACTCATAACTACTCTGTCATAGTAAATAACCTTATTATGACTTAGGTAGTAGTGGTAATTCTGAGTGGCGGCCTCTAGCCACATACGTTAAACCTATCAGTGCGTCTAAGACCAGACTCTTCTGTTTCTGTCAATTCATTGTTAGTTTAAGGTATTTTGTTCTTTGTCTTTCTAGGTCTAGGGCATTAAAATAAATATTTGAGTTTATGTTTAGCATTTCATATGAATTTCTCTCTTCTCCCTTAACCCATCCCCGCATTCATTTTAGACCCCTCTCTCCCTTTCCTCCTCCCTTCGTAATTCCCCACCCAACCTCGTTTCCTTCGACATAGCAACGCTTACCTCCATCATCATTCCACTTCCTTCATTAAACCTATTATCGCTTTTACTGTCCCTTCCTTCCATCCTTCAATGCCAGCGTTCTTAAACCTAGCACATAAATTATATAATATGGAATCTAACACCTTAGATCTCTACGCATTCATGTTACTTGAAGACGCCTGTGTCTTAGGGGAATCTAAGTGTTGAGAGTGGGCTTGGGGGTAGTCTATAGATTATTACAGATGACCTTGAACGCTCCAACTATTTAAAAATGATTATTTATTTATTACACACATCATATGGCATAATACACACATTAATTTAAGTATCTCTTACACTATAGGAATGGAATTGAATCCTACCAGAGTTAAAAAGTCGCAAAATATGATAGATTAGTTTGTATTAAGAGGTCACTAGGAGAAAAGGATTTGGGGTAGAGCGGAAGGCAGAGAGTATTATTTTCCCCGAGTTTCGGTTATTATTAACGTTATATGGATACATTGCCGATGTCCATGCTGAAGACCTCTGATGGGATGCGGTGTGATCAGAGAGAGAGAGAGAGAGAGAGAGAGAGAGAGAGAGAGAGAGAGAGAGAGAGAGAGAGCTTTTAAATCACACCTTTTAGATGGTTTGTGGGTAAGGGCTTCACGTATGTTATTTTAGTCCAGGGTAGTTTATGTGGAGGTGTTAACGTAACTTGCACTTGGGACTGTTAATTGTAAGACAACTACCATAGCTGGGACTGAGACACGTTATCCCCTGCATACTCTATATATGTATATCTATATACAGTATGTCTCTATATATAAATAGAAGTGATATCAACACAAAGATAGATGTGGACGTCATTGATTGGGTTAGAGCAATTATGTGCACCAATCCGAACACACCTCCGCTGCCATAAGGACTGCCCATTTTATACCTAACAGACTAGCTTGGGACGAGACAGAGGCGTGAGACTTCTTGTAAGCACTGTACAACAAATCGATGAGTCGGTACAGAATTAAATTCTGTACCGATTCATCGATTTGTCGAATAATATGGTTTAAAATCTTGCATATTTTTTGACTGAGCAATATAAATACATACTTAGATAATGACAAACTGCAAAGCTATCTAGAAATAGCGTGAGGCAATGTTGAAACGATGTCAATGTAACTTGATTGTATACTTAAATGTCATAAATATTGAGTAAATTCTAAGTCAATACTGCAACACTAATAGAAGGATGTTGCTTTAATTCTTACAAAGCAGTTTTACAAGTGATGAAATGACGTGTTTTCAAAGTTAAATGAGTCTAGATTAAAGGATTAACGTGATATTGCTTTATTAAACAGATTTTATGTTCTTTGTAACAAATGATGGAAAATAGACACGAAACAATGAAATCTTAATAATTAATTTAATTACCGGAATTCAACAAAAATTAAAAATTAAAAATCGAATATATTTACTAAATATTTTTGTATTCCTTGTTGAAACTGTGACGGTATAGTGTTAACATTATATTATAGTATTATGAACTATATTTCACCTTTGTCAACATTATATTTCAGCAGTTGATCAATCATGGGTAATATATATTTCAGCTGATTGTGGTATTAGCGGTGCTTGTGGGCACTTCTTTGGCGCTTCCTGATAAGTTGCACAAGTATGGATACAAGACTCCTACCACACCTACTACACCGGAGACTACTACCACACCAGAGACTACTACCACACCAGAGACTACAATTACACCAGAGACTATTACCACACCAGAGACTACTACCACACCAGAGACTACTACCACACCAGAGACTATCACCACACCAGAGACCACTATTATACCAGAGACTACTACCACACCAGAGACTACTACCACACCAGAGACTACAATTACACCAGAGACTATTACCACACCAGAGACTACTACCACACCAGAGACTACTACCACACCAGAGACTATCACCACACCAGAGACCACTATTATACCAGAGACTACTACCACATCAGAGACTATCACCACACCAGAGACTACTATTACACCAGAGACTACTACCACACCAGAGACTATCACCACACCAGAGACTATCACCACACCAGAGACTATCACCACACCAGAGACTATCACCACACCAGAGACTACCCCACCTGATGACGATATTTCTCCCATCGAAGAATAATCAATTATTACAGAAGTCATCGTTCCGAATGTGCATCAAGTAAGTGTTGAAATCTGAATTATCCCCTCCTCAACCATCAACCTTCTGATACCACAACGACTACCAAAACTACTACTACACCTCTCCCACCCCCTCCTGGTGTTTATTTACTACCAGAAGATACAATCATTGAAGAAGTCACCGTTCAGAGTGAGCATGGTGTTGAATTTGAATAATCTCTCTGCCTGCCTCTCAAAGAGCTTATCAATAATTCTTACTTTTATCGCTATTACATCATCAGAATATTGTTAGTTGTGTTACTTTATAAGTAACGTATCATGAAGGAGGTAGACCATAACAGTAGGTTCCCTGTATGACGTTTCATTTCATAACGCATTTATCCCATGAGCGTCAATGCCAAGTCTCAGAAAAAGTAGATTCACGTACAGGAACGTATTAATAGCTTCTTAACGGCATTCACAGCACTACGTTTTAGCAGATATTTGAAGTATAACAAATACAAATGGTGATGGTATAAATGAAGTAGAATTCACACATATCAAAGCGTACTATGAGGGAGAGTAAGCCCCCAAACCCTGTAAGTACCATATGCTGTCTATAATCACATCAGTCCGGATACTTTTGAACAAACCTCGTGTGTATATACTGTATATAATAATATATATATAATTTTGAACGATGTTCGTTTGGAGGAGTGGCTTCCAACCGGTGTATCCCGACACTTTAGCGCGTCCGTCGCGAAATTATCCAGGGTTTCGAATGCGAGTGTGCTCATCACATATTTCTCCAAATATAAACAAAATATGTAGTTATCATCAAGATCAAGTATTTCATTAAATAAATGTTTACTTTGGAATGCTAGTTTTTTTTTTTTTTACTCATTGCTGTTGATGTTTTCGTTGATTGTCACTATATTTTTAACCTCTCTCTCAATAAATTTAAAAAATATAAATGATGTGTCGGATCCTTTTTGATACATCAAAAGTGTGTCGCTATCATAAAAAGGTTGGAAATAACTGGTTTAGAGTCCGGGATGGCTCGAGGCATTGAAGCGGTAGCTTTGATAATCTGGCGAAGCGCATTCGAGAGAGCCTCACTGGTTTCTAAATTTTCAATAACTGTATGTTCACATATATATATATATATATATATATATATATATATATGGGATGAATTTCACAATTAAACACGTGAAATGAATGAATGATGCAAACCCACAAGGAAAAAGAAAAACGATTCCAAGGCCTTTCGTGTATTCAGAGCTACACCTCGTCAGGGAATGAAGAGAGAAGGCAAGATGCCCATAAATCTATACAACGTAGCGGAAACCAAAACAATTAGCACATACTTAACAAGAGTTAATGAGAGGCAAAAGGAATTTTAACAAGATATTGTCAATTTTATACATTCCCGCACTGTTATTGAAATTGTTTTTAAAATGGATAAATGCACATTCTAGAATATTCCTTTCAGTTATATCCGTGTTTTTAACGAGCGCTTTAGAACAATCCCACTTGATACTATGATTACATCTATACATATGGTTAAACAATGCATTAGAATTATTTGCTGTTCTACACGCATATTTATGCTGTTTTACCTAATATCTAACGTTTTACCCGTTTGGCCTATATATATTGAGTTACATTGTGTGCATCCGATCAAATACACACAACCAACCGCATTATCCGGGCTATTCTTTATTAGGCGTGATTTAACAGTATTATTATACTTAAAGACTACGTTGATACCAATTACTTTAAGTAAAGTCGGAAGATATTGAAAATTAACATGGTAAGGTAGGTTAAGGATATTTTTACGCTCAAATTTCTTTAGAGTTACATTATTATAATACCTATTCTTGGCTTTCCTAAGGCAGTTATCTAGAAATGAAATAGGATATCATAATTTAGTACCAATATTCATGATATTGCGTAACTCGGAATCTAAAATTCAGGACTGACAACTCTCAATGCTCTAAGAAACATAGCAGAGAAAATAGAAGATTTAATCGAGGAATGATGGTCAGAATAAAAATGCTCATACGAATTATTATTAGTAGGCTTGCGATAGACTTCAAATTTGAACTGATTCAAGCATCCCCAAATTTTTAGATCCAGAAAAGATAAGCTTCCATCATTTTCTTTTTCAACCGTGAACTTAATAGATGGGACTAAATTGTTGAGCCTACCAAGAAATAAGTCAACATCCAAATTATTAGGCCAAAGGCATAAAATATCATCTATATACCTGTACCAAACAAGGTTAAAATTAACAATAGTAGGCAACAATCTACTTTCAAAAAATTCCCTATATAGGTTAACTAATACCGGTGAGAGGGATTACCCATCGCCAATCCAAACGACATAGCGTAAAACTTATTTTCAAACTGAAATTTACAATCTTTGACGCAAAGCTTAATTAACTCAATAAGAGTGTTTTGTTGAACAGGGAAAGAATATTCAGAGATCTTATCTTTTAAAAAATCAAGTAGGTCATCAACAGGGACTTTTGTGAATAACGAGCATACATCAAAACTTACCAGTTTGAAATTAGGGTCATTAGGAAACTTCAGTTTGTCAATAAGATCCATGCTATTTACAATATGTGACTTGGAAATAGAGCCGACTAACGGCGTTAATAAACTAACTAACCATTTGGATAGCTTATAGGTTACGGAGCCTACTGAGCTAACAATAGGTCTCATGGGTTTATTAACTTTGTGCGTTTTTTACTAAACCGTACAGATATGGTAGTGACGGATTGATACTAAGAAACTGCTGCGAAAGCCCATTATAGTTATTTTTTAATTTTCTCTTAATTTTCTGTTAAACATTTTATTAACATCCTCCAGTGGGTCTCTGTTTAGAGGGTTGTACGTATCTCGGTCACTCAATAAAGTATTCATCTTTCCAATATAAGTGTTTTTGTCCATGATGACGATCGAATTAGATTTGTCCACTTTAGTAATATGTAATGAATCGTTATTTTTTAAGTGTTTTTAGGGCTTATACAAACCTCAAAGGATAATTCGATTCATACCTCGTATTAAAAGCACTATACACACAACCTTTGGCTAAAGTCACCTCACTTTCGGATATATTACTATGTTTTTCAAAATTGATAAAGATTTAGCAACCAGTAAGCTGCTGGGCTTTTTTGAACAGAGAATCGTAAGCCATAGCCTAAAGCACATTTCGTATTGAAGGACGACAAGTTAACGATATTACTAAAATAACTTGTTTTAGTCCAGTAACTATTACGAATTAAATCATCCAGTCTGTTGTTTAATTTTCTGTTCTGAGTTTTGCCTTCTACGTAAGTTGTTGCAAATATCGTCCAAAAGTGTACTTCTCCAAGCAAGAGGAACGGTGGAAAAAATATATCTTTTCTTACTTCGGAGTCTCTGAAGGCGTTCTTCACTTCGATGCGGGCTATATTAATATGTTTCTTTAAAGTAATCCTTTCGGTGTCATCAAACGGTGTATCGTCCAACATATGGTATCGTTTTCCAAGCAAGGATTTTGGGATGGCTTTTTCACTATAACACTTCCTGAGGAGGTTGAATATTCTAGAATGTGCATTTATCCATTTTAAAAATAATTTCAATAACAGCGCGGGAATGCATAAAATTGACAATATCCTGTTAAAATACTTTTTGCCTCTAATTAACTCTTGTTAATCAGGTGCTAATCTTTTTATTTTTCCGTCCCGTTGTACATATGTATATATTTTTGTCATCTCGCCTTCTCCCTTCATTTCATGACGAGGTGTACTTCTGAATACACGAAAGGTCTTGGAATAATTTTTCTTTTTCCTTGTGGTTTGCATCATATATATATATATATATATATATATATACAGTGGTGAGCTGGACCCGGTTCGCACCGGTTCGCGCGAACCGGTTGTTAAAATCTTTTTGAAAATAAGAACTGGTTGTTAACTTTTTTGCTGAACGCTGAAGAGAGCTCTCAGAAGCAGAAAGAGGTTTTTCGGTGATGATATTATTTGTAGTGATAGAAGAGCAAGTTTAACAACTAAACACATATCATGCTTTATGATCATCAATTTGTTGGGGAAACCATTAAGCTTCTGGAACCCGTTAACATATATCAAATCATGGATGAGAAGTCATCGATCCGCTTTAGATACCAGAGTTCGTGTATCCAAAACGACAGTTTACGGAGAAAACCAAGAAGCCATTTGGAAATTATTACCGTAATAAGTAATAATAAGGTACGTAAAAATGTTTAAATTAAAAAAATTAAAAATTTTAAAGCATAGATGTACTGATATTTATGTTTTGCCTAATAATTCATTATTGCTAAAGTTGACTGAGCAATTTAATTTTAACTATGTAGATATTATATGATTCATCGGTTTTTATTAAATAATTCTTCTTTTCTGATTTCATTAGAAACGTCTATTTCTCTAATTAACTATACTAATTAATTGTCATGCAGTTATTAATACCTAGCTGAATCATAAAATGCAGACACTTGAAAAAGGCAAATAGCGAGATAATTAATTTAATTAAAATTGCGAAAGGGTCGGGTGGGAAGGGTTGTCAATTTTTTATTGTCGAATTCAGAATTTTTTATACAGAACCCGGTAGTTAAAATTTTGGCAGCTTAGCGAACCGGTTGTTAAAATTTTGGCAGCTCACCACTGTGTGTATATATATATATATATATATATATATATATATATATATATAAAATGTATGTGTTTGTGTGTGTGTGTGTGTGTGTTTTGTTTGTTTTAATTCCGTAATCATAAATCCTTAGCGTCCAGTTAGACTTTAGTGGTTGCATATATTAAAATTCAAGGAAAATTGCTTTAAGAAAAAATAAGTAGGTATAGAAGAGGCTTGATCCGATCTTCCTCATTGACCTTATTATATTAACCAACTAACATTTAATTTATTGTTTATTACACCAAAAACTATAATGGACACCTGAAAAATTATTTTATTTTGTATATTTATTACACTCTAATTAATGTTATTATTATCATTATTATTATTATTATTATTACTAGCAAAAGGTCGTCGCTACGCGCCGATTTTGCTAGATCTGCGGTGCTTCGGCTGAATTGTTGGCCTACGGCGTATTTTATTTTGAACATCAGTAGCTCTTTATCTGGATATCATTCCTATTCCTCTCACCTTGGGCCTCAGTAATTGGGGTGCCTGCAACCTTCCAGTTACTGGCAAACCAATTATTCATTCAATAAAACTACAGAAAAGAACGCAGCCATGAAAATCTAAAGCTTCACAAATCTTAATACAATGAGCTCGGATTTGAAGCCTAAGATTTTCATGACTGCGTTCATTTCTATAGTTTTATTGACCAAATAACTGAACCGACAGTAATTGGGAGCCCTGCGGCACCCCAAATCATACTTTTCATTGTTTCGAGTGCATCAATAATATTGTTATAGTGTTCCATTAGTTGTGATAAGCATGATCTTCCTGACCGGAATCGATGTTGGTTATCATTTTTTTTTCTGAGTTTCCCCATTACCCCACCCCTCCCCCACTACCCCCATCCCTCTACCCCACCCATCTCCTCCATTACCCCCACCCTTCCCCCATTACCCCCAAGGGGGGAAGGGGGCTGGCACCTTGCAAAGGATTTACTTTAAAGATTTTTTGGTTACATATATATATACTAGCAGGTCACCCGGCGTTGCCCGGGTAACCTAAAACCCGCCCTTCGTGCGGGTTCTAAAATATCCCAGCTGAAGGTCGAATATTTTCTCTTTAACCAAACTATTACGACTTAACCTAACCAATCGTCAAGGGCGTACAATTAACCTAAAAAAATAAATAAAAAACAATAAATTTTTTTAATTTATTTATTTTAGGTTAATTGTACGGCATCGACGATTGGTTAGGTTAAGTCGTGCTATTTTCGTTAAATTTTAAATAAATAAATAAATTTTAAATAAATAAATAAATATATAGCACCATTAGATTCCTTGTAAAAAACTGGTTATTATGAAGTTATTTTAAAATTTGTAAGTTCAACCGTTTGGTTTTCTATAGCGAACAACTAAACAAATAAACAAACTTCCTCTTTTTATATATATATATAATAATATATATAATATATAAAAAAAATATATATATAAATATATATATATATATATATATATATATATATATATATATATATATATATATATATAAATAATAAAATAATATATGTATATATATATATATATATATATATATATATATATAAATATAAAAAAAATAATAAATAAGAGAAGAAGAAGATATATCGCACTTAGCTCCATTATAATATAGATTCACTGCCTAACAATGTTTTCACATTAAACTCTGAAATAACTGTTTCAAACTTCGTATCACAAAACACAGCCATTATTTATGTTTTCATAATTTGTAAGTGTTAATCGAATGTTAAATGTTTATATATTTTTTGTGTTGAGGAACATCTGGCCACATCTTTTTCTAGAGATTAAACATTCCAATTTCACGGAGCTAATAACAACCTATTTTCTTTGTTTTAAATTATCCGAATATTATTAAGTTGTGATCCCTTAATTTGGTTAGATAATAACCCTCTTTTTAAATCTATTTAAAATGTTAAATAAAACAAAAAAGTTGTGCCATAAATGGTGGACAGAAGGTCAGTTACATCGTTTGGGGACTGTAACTCATGACATAATAATCCCTTAAGTTAAATTTTGTTTTGGATGACGTTTAATATTTCAATAAAAGTACGCGCGTCTTACAAGGATGCAATAAAGTTGGTATATCCCTTGAGTATCCCTAATTAATTCAGGGATTATCCCTCGCTGACTTCTTAAATTTGGCCGATATTTCTAACCAAATGATTTAATATAAAATTTTGTTGAAATATGGAATCTGAATTTAACATAATACCATTAAGTAAAAAGGGGCGGATGCACCATACTACTACTACTTTAGTCATACTCTATCCGGCAGGGGTCCCCAACCTTTGTGTGCCGAAGAGCACATTCAAGACTACCGGTAGTGCGGCGGGCACCATTTACTTTTTCAAGGCAAATTTATAGTTGGACTTAATAATGAACATAATACACAAAAAAAACATTTAATTCCTATGTAAAATAATGAACATAATACACAGAAAAAAACATTTAATTCCTATGTAAAATAATGAACATAATACACAAAAAAAAAATTTAATTCCTATGTAAAATAATGAACGTAATACACAAAAAAAAACATTTAATTCCTATGTAAAATAATGAACATAATACACAAAAAAAACAAGGATGGGCTAACTAAAATCTTAAAAAAAATTATCAAAACGATAACTTAATTTATTTATAAAGAAATAATTATTTTCAAATAAATGAGCATCTGTTTCTGTAATTAACTACTAAAATTTAATAAAATGTTAAGTATGTTACATATTTTAAATATTTAGTAACTAAATATTTAAAATATGTAACATACTTAACATTTTATTAAAAATTTAAATAAAAACTTATCAATCGTAGTCAGTCAGTGGCGGGCACACGCAAAAGGGTCGGCGGGCACCATGGTGCTCGCGGGCACAGGGTTGGGGACTCCTGCATAGAGTACCCACGACCCAGAGGTTGTAATTCTTTTAATTTATATAATGTATTTAAATTATGGATGATAATTTATGAAGTCTAAAAATTTCACGAAGAAATATGTCCTTCATGATGTATTTAAAACTAACGCAAGAAAAATCTAAACTTTTAGCATTAATTATATTATATTTATCATTAATAGCAGGATAGAGGTAACAAAATATTTTTTGAGCAAATTTCATACAGGATTTTCTGTCCTCCAGGCGTTAATGGCGAACGAATTCAAATTCGACGTCGATGACTTGGACAGTGTCAGTTACTAAATTTATAACAGAAATGGTGTATGAACTGCGGAATGTAGGATTTCACTTGTTACCCAAAATCAAAAACAGAAAACAACGAAAAACGGAATCTTGCAAGGGACATTTTTAAGCTCTCTCTCTCTCTCTCTCTCTCTCTCTCTCTCTCTCTCTCTCTCTGACACACACACAGAGAGATATAATTAAGTATTGTTGGCAAACATGAATTAAAACAAAAAATTAAAATTAAAAAGAACGAGATTTTGTTTTTTGTTGTGCAACTCTCATTTGATCTTAAAACCCAAGTCAAGTTTTCTCATTTATCAGTTGCTCGAAGACACTAGCACTGCTCCGAAGTTGTTGCTCTATTGGCTCTGAAGGATCCGATAAGGGTTGTAATTTTCATCTCATTTTAGTGGCTTGTCAGATTTTTAAAAACTACGTTGTGGCATGTGCACTTTCGGAAAAAAGTTCGCCTAGAAACAAACTTAGTTCTAAAAAGCATAAAAAATCAATAATTGGTAATTTTATTTTTTTGTTTTATTAGAGACGGGGGATAGTTTATTCTTTTTAGGGACAGTAATAAAATTCAAAAACCAAAAGCTAATTGGTAAATTTTTATGCTTTTCAAATTTTGTTTATAGCCGAACTTTTTACCGAAACTGTACAGTACTGTATATAAAGTAAATTAGGGATTACTCCTCAAAAGGTATAAAATACTTTAATGTAAACTTTCAAACATTTTCAAATAAAATTTGAAAAATAAAATTTGAAAAATGGGTTAAAACTAAAAAAAATTATTTTCCATTTAAGGTTTAATTTTCGTGACTTCGCTGAAACAATATCAAAATATATTGTGGCAGTTAACCATTTTAAAAGTTCCCATTTTGTAACAAACTTTAAAAATTAAATGTTTTAAAAATTTTTATGTATATACATACCATGATGAATATTCCGTAAGAAATGAATTCTTTTTATGTACAAAGTGGCCACAAAGTCCCTTTGCAGTGATATAACAGCATTACAGTAAATTACAGTATGTTGCCTTTGTTTTTCACGCAAAGGGACTTTGTGGCCACCAGTGATGTAGTCGAAACTACCGAGCCCGAGACCCGTTTCGAGTCCTATATCACTGGTGGACACCCAATATGAAAGTAGGAAATTAAGACTTTATAATTTACTTTCAAAAGTAAAATATATTTTAAGTATAAAAAATAGTACTGAAATACAAATAGTAAATCCACATACTGTAAATATTATTATTATGATTGATAGTGTGTACCTCAATTATATAATTTGTTTGGATTTGAACAACGAGGTATTATAATTTCTTTTCATAAACGAGACATTATAATTTGTTTTAAATCTAATAATTAAAAAAAAGAATATTATAAATTTTTATTATAATTAAATTATATTTTATAATCTTTTGAGTGAAATAAAATTTGTTAAAAATTATTTTTAATTTTGGTATTTTGAAATTTACTCTTCAAATAACAAATGAAAGTGATAGAAATTTTTTATTTTCCCAATCAGAGATAGGCCTATTTGTCGAAAACCAAAAATTCAAATGAGAAAAACCATTTTACTTACAGTTAATAAGATATTAGATAAACACTTTGAATTAACATAAAGAAACTAATCATATATATATATATATATATATATATATATATATATATATATACAGAGTGTCCCATAAGTCTGGAACCATAGGGTAAAATAAGTAATTCATGTTTTTTTGTTTATGCAAGTGCCCATGATGTCTTTGAGTAAGGAAGAACGCATCCAGGTAATTCTGCTTGTAGGAAATCGGAGTCAGAGGGAGGTCGCTGAGGAATTTAACAGATTACATCCGGACCGCGCGCCGATAACATACAGCTGTGTCAGCAAACTTGTAGCAAAGTTCATGGAAACGGGATCCATAGGAGATGAACCACGCAGTGGACCTCCGAGGACATCCACCGACGATGACACAGCCACTACCATCCTCGCTCATTTCACAAACAGTCCCCAAAAGTCTCTTCGGCGTTTTTATTGCCGTTTTTATAATTTTGCCCTATGGTTCCAGACTTACGGGACACCCTGTATATATATATATATATATATATATATATATATATATATATATATATATATTGTTGTAACGGCAAATTTGTGCCGAAATCTCTTACGAAAATAGGAGCAGAAATTTTAGTTTTAAGATTTTGTTGTTTAAATCTCTAAAGCAAGGTAGTTTAGAGTATGGTTATTGAAGAATATCAATAGGTTTCTTGTTACAGGGTTAAAAATAAAAATGTTTCAGATTGTTTAACGTACGTTCGATTTTTATTTTTGTATTCTCACGGTAATAATATAACTCAGGACAGCCTTGCGGTAAAGATTTATGGTAGGGTCGAGGAGCGGCCCTAGCTTCAAAGAGAAGGGAAAACAAGCTGGCCGGGTTCAGATGTAAAATGGTTTGTTTTCTCTTCGCTTCGTGGTTAAACTTTTGGAAAACAGACTTCGAATCCACTTGTTAAATTTGACCATGACGTTGGTCATAAATTTGAGAAACCAAGTGGCTTCGAAGAAAGAACTTTAATTTAAGTTGATTTTTAAGGAAAAGGAGGAGCTTTGTTTTTGGAAGGGAATGTCAATATCCAATCAAAGGAGAATGATTCTTGTAACACTAACACCCAGTGAGGAGAAAGAGAAGCTCCTTCTTTCCTTATGTATGGATGAAAGCTTTCGTAGGGACGACCTTATGTAATGAAAATGTTTTTGATAGGTCATTCAGAATATTGTAAGGCGGAGTCTTTGAAATTTTAAGGTGTAACTTAGATTTCTAAGTTAGTTGTAGTTCGGCCTTGTAAAAATAAAGTGGCTTCTAAAGAATGAATCTTTAGGCTCTGTGGCGTGATTGAAAATTTCCAAGTTGAATTAAAACTGTTTCACGTTGTACTTAAAATTTGAATTGCCTTTGTTTTGTGCTAACTTAGTTGGAAGAGCTTAATGAATGTTAGCCGACAGACAAAGAATTTTGTGAAATTTCGTTTAATTTAATTTTGTTCAAATTAAATGTTAAACTTTAAGTTTGCGACATAGTAGGTTTCTTCAGGGAAGAGTCAATATCTTGTGTTGAAGTTGGTTCCCGTGGAAACCCGGGAAGTTAGTGCATGACCATTCAGTTATTGTGAGAAGTAATCTAATTTATTTGACGAACTTTTTTTCCTGGAAGAATCTGCGGAACTCGCGCAGAACTGTTGAGAGTAAATTTCCCAAATTTTTATAAGTAAACTATTTTGTAAACTGCTTCTTAGATTACGAAATTTGAATTTAGTGCCGTTTCTAAAGTTACACGCAAATAAAAAAAAAAACCCTCTGTATAAATGTTTTTTTTTTAGACTTAAATACTTGCAAACATTTTCTTTAAATTAAGAATTTGATTTTTTTAAACAAAATTTGTAATCGCACATCCGCATATTTCTTTCAATTTATTGTCTTAATTGGAGTGAAATTAAATAAACTTTATAAGAGGGAGTGTGTCGTTTCTATGCTACCTTGCAATAGGCCTCTCTTGTAAGCTGAGGGTAAATTAACAATGAAAGTTTGAAATTCAAAGTGGGCTTCAAGTAAGCCGAGGAAAACTACGCGTATAAAATTGAAAGGCCATCCGAGTGGATAGGCAGAGTCATCCTGAAATAAACGAACCACGCGCGTACGAAATAAGTGCAATCGAAAAAGGATGTGCACCACATAAATGAAGGGGTTGCGCACCACAATATATATATATATATATATATATATATATATATATATATATATATATATATATATATATATATCTTTCAAATGTTCCGTGCGATGATGCCTCATTTCACGAAGGTCAAGCTTATCGCCCCTCCTCTCGAGTTGGCCTGGTGAAGTAGAGTTGGTTTCTTGTATTCTCCACCTAACAGAGCCATGTACGGCTCGCTCGTCTGGGATTGTTCTGAGCCAGCCGTCTCAACGATAAATAAGGGATAAAGTATGCGCCTAGGTGGTGTAGTTGTTGTTGTTGTTGTTGGTGGTGGTGGTGGTTAGCCGATCAGCCCACCCTGATCGAGCAAGCCGGCGGCACGCAGGTAACCGATCGCCCTCTCCGGAGTGGACCAGAGGCTCAGCGCACTAGTGATGTTGTGTTGTGTTCTATGTTGTGCTAGAGCGGTACAGTCTGTCATAATGTGTTCAATTGTTTGTGGTGTGTCCTGGCACAGGTGGCAGATGTCGTCTATGGAATTGTCTAGTCTGTGTTTATATGTCTGTAAGTTGAGGTGATGTCCACATCGAAATCGTGATAAGTTAACTCGATCCGATCTGCTCAGGCTGGTCTCTGACCTGTCAATGAGTGGCGGCTTCGCACCTAGGACCGCATTCGGACCCAGTCGTGTCAGTGCTTTTGTAGTGTGTGTGTGTATGTGTTTTCTGTACTGTGTGATGTCTGTGGGGCGTGGTATGGAATGGAGTATTTGGTTATAATGTCTCTCTGGTGTTACCTTAATGGTGCGAGGTGTCGGTGCATGATTGTACATGTAGTGGCAAGGGTGTTGTGGGTTAGTTGTCGCTGCTGCCATGAATTGTGTTCCCCTCATATCTAAGTGTTCCCTAACTTTCAATATTTTTGTTTCTGTGTGCAGGTGTTCTATTGGTGATGTTTGAGTACATCCTGTAATGATACGAAGTGCGTTGTTTTGTATTGTCTGTAAGGTGTTTGTGTGTGTTTGAGATAATGGGTGTCCAGCATGGGCTAGCATAGTCCATAACTGAGCGAATATTTTGTTTGTATATGAGTGATGTTGTTCCCTGCTGGTGTCCAAAGTTTGTGCCTGTTAGTACCCAAAGCGTGTTAAGTCTTGACGTACATTTGTTTTTAATGTCCTGAATGTGGTTTGCAAAAGATAATGATGTGTTGTATGTGATCCCAAGTATTTTGGTCCTGTGAGTGTGTGGAACGTTGGTGTTGCTTAGTGTAAGCTGTGGAGTTATCTGGTGTTCTTTTGTGTTGCTTGTTAGCAAGGTGATGGTTGATATTGTGGGCGCTACTTTGAGTCTATTGTGTGTGAGCCAGTCTTGTATACTGTTTATGTACGTTTGTAGGTTATTTGTTGCGGTGTCGATGTTGTTGTGGGTGGATGTTAGAGTGATGTCATCTGCATATGATGAAAAGGTAAGCTTGTTATGTATGGGTGTTGGAATGTCATGTATGTGATTTACGGACATTTCTTCGAAAACAAAACTTCGAAATCAAAAACTTCGACATCCAATAACTTCGACGAAAAATTACTTCGAAAATAAAACTTAGAATCAATAACTGCGGACATTTCTTCGAAAACATAAACATTTTGAGACAAGTAAAAGTCCTCGCTCCTAACTTAAACATTGATTCAATTTTAACTGATTTTGAAACAGGAATGATTAATGCATTAACTTCGGAATTTCAATCAGTTGCAAACTATGGTTGCTTTTTCCATTTTGGCCAATGCTTATATAGGAAAGTCTGTGAATATGGACTCAAAGCACGATACGACACTGATGCCCAATTCGCTCTAAATATTCGAATGCTTACAGCTCTTGCCTTCGTGCCACCTAACAAAGTTGTCGAGGGATTTAATATGCTAATTGAACAAAACATTCTTCCACATGAAGCAGACCAACCTGTTGTTGATTACTTCGAAGATACGTGGATCGGCCGTCCTGACAGACGGGGAAGACGTCGTGCTGTCAAATTTAAAATTGACATGTGGTCATGCTATGAAAGAGTTGAAAACGATTTACCGAAAACTAACAATGCGATTGAGGGATGGCATAAAGGTTTTTATAGTAAAAGAGGTTTTTAATAATAAAAGATTTGTGTAATATTTTATAATTATCCTTTTATGTTTTCGAAGAAATGTCCGCAGTTTTTGATTCGAAGTTTTATTTTCAAAGTAATTTTTTGTCGAAGTTATTGTTATTATTCTAACCTAACCTAACCTAACCTAATTCGAAGTTTTATTTTCGAAGTAATTTTTTGTCGAAGTTATTGGATGTCGAAGTTTTTGATTTCGAAGTTTTGTTTTCGAAGAAATGTCCGCATACGCATGCATGTATAAGTTGAACAGTGTTGGTGAGAGAACAGAGCCTTGAGGGACCCCTTTCGGAAAAAGTTTGTTTTTGGATGACGTGATATGTGAGTATCTTCCTGAAAGATAGTTGCTCAGCCAGGGCCGGATTAAGCATTGTTAGTGCTGGGGGCAATGAATATTTTCGGGCCGGTGTCACTAGAAAAACACTAGAAAAACACAATTCTTTACCTGGTACATCATACATAGAGTGCTGTGATCAGCTGACTGGGATCGATCAACAGAAAACGAAACAAAAACAAAGATGTGTTTACAGAAAATGTATACTTTGTTCACATAAATAGGATACTAAACTAGGTTTTGTAGAAGCGGAATCTAGAATTTTTTTCCTTCCTCACGGTCGACCAATTATTTCAACGGTAGATTATAGCGTTTACATAGTTTCTTGGGGCCAGTCAGCATCTTGGGGCTGGTCAGCACCTGGGGCCGGGGGCAAATGCCCCCTTTTCCCCCATTATAATCCGCTACAGTGCTCAGCCACCTTTTGGTGTTATTGTGCATGTTTGTGTTGAGTATTCTGTTTATGAGAGGGAAACGTGGGATAGCATCAAATGCTTTACTAATGTCTATTGGTGCTAATAGTGTACGTTGAACTGGTCGTCTGGAGTTGATGCCATCCATGATGTGCTGCGTGAGGTTAGTGAGTAATGTTGTGGTTGAGTGGTGAGGTCTGAATCCATGTTGAGCAGGCGATAGTGGTATGTGTGGGTTGGTGATTTGTAAGATTAGTCTTTCTGCTACTTTGAAAGGTATGCATAGTAAAGTAATGGGTCTATAGGTGGTGTAGTGGTTAGCATCGCTGACTGTGAATCTTTCGGGCCAGGGATCGAGACCCGGTGATGGCAGGCGAAGCCCAGCAAAACCCAACTGTTCATCCTTCCACACAATAAAACAAATTGTTTGGTAGATAAATGGGTACCCTGGGTAGCCTAGTGGGTAAGACGCTGGGCTGCTGATCGGGAGGTCGTGAGAGCGAGTCCGGGCGAGGACTTTGTAATTTATAACCACCCGTGCTGGGACGTGGTTCGGATTTCACATTAAACTGTAGGTCTAAGGTGGAGTGACAAGCTTGAACCTTCGTCAGAATGAACAATTCGGGCGGAATCAAAACCAAGGCTAACCAAGGTTAACCAAGGTTTTATGTATACACTGTACAAAGAAATAGACGAAATCATCCAACTTATTACCAAAGCTGGGCACTTGCGGTATTTTTTGCGGTACTGCGGTACTGCGGTACTACCGCACTACCAAACCGGTACCGCATAACGCAGTACCGCAAAGGATCGCTGAAAGTACAGCAGTACCGCTACCGCATTCAAATTTCCCGCGGTACTTTCCGCGGTACCGACAAACACGACTTTTCAAAAAATTAACACTTTGTTTGAAGTAAACCTTATTACAGGAGTACAGTAAGACGAATGCTGCGTGTGTTGCATCAGCCTAACTCTAGACACGTTAAGTTTTCGTTCAGAACATGTTACGTTGCCATCCTATCACAACGCCTCAGTGCAGTGCTTGCTTTTGAGCCGGTTGCACGTGTGTTACATTTCTGTGACAAAGATCGATTTTTAGCCATTATGGCAGAAAGTTCAGGTGCGAAATCGCCGATATGCAATTTCTGAAAATATGTGCTATTACTTGTGTTGTTCTTGTGTGCAGTACCGCAGTACCGCAGTACCGCGGAACGCACCAGGGGGACCTGAAAAAGTACCGCAGTACCGCGTAACGCACTGGGCATGCTGAGGTACCGCAGTACCGCGTAACGCACCCCCAAATTTTGGTACCGCGCCCACCACTGCTTATTACACTCTTGCATAAGATCTAATTTTGCATATCCATAAGAAGATTCTCTGGAATCTGGATAACTCGAGAATGGAAGCTTAGCAATAGCATATTTTTACTATTCTTATCGGTGATGCGAGATACCGTATCGCGTAATCATAAAACCTGAACAGCTTCTCAATGTTCATATTTGGCAGTGGTGTGCGCGTTACTTTCTGTAAGTAATTGCGTTACCGCTACCATTACATTGATAAAAAAGTAACGTCATTACCGCTTCAGTTACTTCTATGAAAAAGTAACGCGTTACCGTTACCGTTACCGTTACTTTTAAGAAAAGACTAAAGAGTAGAAAAGCTTTAATAATACCAAATTATATATGACCAAAAAAAATCAAAATTTGAGCTCAACTAAAAAATTGGCCTGTCAAAAAAAAAAAAAAAATCTTGCAGATTTTTTTTTAGGAGTGTATTGTTCGACTTCAGGAACACTAGTTTTTCAAAATTGGCATCTGATATTCCTCCTCGTTTGGGTCGAAGGATATCTTTGCCCACAGAAAACACTCGTTCGAGGGCTCCACTGGATGGGATTGGAGTATTAAGAGCAATGAATATAAATCCATCCATCCATCATGTTCTGCCTATCAGGCAGGTCCAACTCATGTGTTCCGCCAAAGTAGTGTTCTATCCTGAGCTACCCTTTTCATCTCATGGTAGCTCCTGCCTGCTTTCAAATCATCCAGCATTGCTTTCCTTTTTCTTCCCCTCAGCCTTCTACCTTCATATCTACCCTCGATCACCTCCTTCAACAATCCTTCCCCTCTCAACACATGTCCGAGCCATTTCTTCTGTCTTTCTCTTATCACCTTAATGAGTCTTCTTTCCTCCCTCACCTGCTGCAGTACTTTCTCATTACTTTGGTGTTCCCTCCAGCTTATCTTTAGCATTCTTCTCCAAATCCACATTTCAAAACTTTCCAGGAGTTTCTTTTCAGTTGTGTTCAGTGTCTATTGTTCTGCTCCATACAGTACCACACCCCATATCAAGCTTTTTACTAACCTTTTCTTCAGCTTCAAGTTGAGTTTACCCGTAAGTAGTCTTCTCTGTCTCTCAAAAGCTACATTACCCATACCAATTCTAGATCTTACTTCCTTATTGCAATCTCCATTGTTGGTTAATAAACTTCCCAGATATTTAAACTGCTCAGCTTCTTCTAAGGTCCGATTTCCTATCGTTAGGTTCATTTGTGCTCCTTTCCTTCTCGCAATTCTCATTACATTTGTCTTGGTCTATTAATTCTCAGTCCGAATTCTTCCGCCGTTGTCAAGCTATGATCATTCTTTGCAGTCCTTCCTCATTACTACAAACAAATGCCTTGTCATCTGCAAACCTTACAGATTTGATCAATTTTCCTCCCACTCTGATTCCCTCTTCCAGATCTGAGTGTGCTTCTATTATCATTGCTTCCGCATAGATGTTAAATAACATTGGAGAGAGGAAATATGAATAAGAGCTATAAAATTAACAGCTAATAAATGACACTAGTCAAATGACCAATTTGAAAGTAACGAGTAGCGAGTAACGATTGAAATCGCTCTAAAAAGTAGTGACGTTACCATTTTCGTTACAATATCTCGGAAGTAACGGCGTTACCGCTACAGCTACCAAAAAAGTAACGCCGTTACTCCCAACACTGATATTTGGTTTAAGTCGTAAGAAGTTGACGTTCAACCCTCACACTACTTTAGAAAGTCGTCAGTTCTTCCGTCTTCTCTTGAAGAGATTCTCTTCAAATTATCAAATGTTATTTTGCTCTTTTTATTTCCGGTCTTGATTAGGAAAGATTTTTTAAAAATTACTTCAAAGATTTTTTAACAATTAATATATGTAATATTAGTAACTTTACAACAATCTATTCTTAGACGTACAAAGAACCCGTATAATTTATCACCTTCCTGTAGGAGTACGAGGAATTTGTGCTCATCAATCCCTTATATGGCTTTCATTTATTTTCCTGATGGAAATTTGAAATTGTTCTGTTGGGACATTGTGGCGCCTATAATTTTTCTCCGCTTTTCCCAAGCTTGTCTAGAAACGAAAGGAAAATTTCCAATCGGTCTTTCCACCACTCAATCATTTTTCCTCGGTCTCCTCGTAACCAATTTGTGGGTTCAACCCCCAAGTTCCTACACCCGTCTCAGAAGCAGATACATTCACGCGGTCGAGTGACGTCCACAACGAAGCTAATAAAAATAGTATGCAAGACTCGTCAGCAGCTGTTCCTTGGCATCATTTTGAGCATTTTTATCAACCAAGTTCTCGAAGACTGTACGAAGAACGATATTTTTAATGATGTTGTCATTCCATTATCAATTAATGTTCATTAGGTAGGAAGACACTGAAGCCGAGGCTTCGACTCTCGATGGTGCTGGTAATGATAAGTCAGGAGTTAGCGCAATGGTTCGCATTAGTTGGCCTCAGCGCTGTGCCAGGTTTTGGTCATTATGATTTATTATTATTATTATTATTATTATTATTAATAATTAATTAATTAATTAATTTCAAGATAAAGTTTAAAGATTTCAAACTGTATATAAATTAAACTTTAGTTAGTACAAAGTAACATCAAGACCCCCTTTTTTTCCCAACACGGAGTGGTTGGGTATGAAGTCCGAGAGTGACTTGAGTCCGACCAATCAATTCCAACTGCGGGAGAAGTGGGAGTCGAACCCAGACTCCCGCATTCTTAGTCCAATCTGCAACCAACGAATCCTTCTTTGGATTTGACTCCTTCAGCTTTTTAAGAAATTGCTTTGACGTAAAAATCGCCTTAACCCGTCTGAGTTATTCCGAACGCATCTTCCTCCGTAAAAAGGCAAATATATTAAGCTTTCTGTCAAGTTGAAATAAAGGTCAAACTCTTTCTTTAGTCTTGATCTTGAATTAGATCAAAGTTAAACAGGGAATAAAAATAACACTGAGACAGTACACTGGATGCAAGGATCTGAAATGCATCCCCCCTAACCCCCCAACCCCTATATATATATATATCTAAAATGAGTAGCCAAATACAGCGTTCCTTACGATATATTGCTAATACATAAATTGTAAAAATGTATTTGTAATCTAATATTGAGAACTAACAAGTACGTGTATTTGAATGACCTCGAGAACAGTTAGTGAGGTTTATGCCGACAGGAAAACATCATTGCTGTATACTCTTTTTAACACGCATTTAATACTGTTTATTGGATAACAGAAGGCCACATCCAAATGCGCTGTAAAGGAATTGCTGAAGTTCTCAGAAACGAAAAATCTTCCGTGAATGCTATACGCGTTGTAACCTCAGACACGGAATGCATTTTATCCTTCATATTAATTATTATTATTATTATTATTTTTATTATTTCTATATTATTAGTTATTTATATATTACTAGCTCGGTGCTTTCCTGTTAACGGGAATACCCAACCGCCCGCCACCAAACTGTTTGTTATGTATTTTTGCTCTCGTCATTTTCGTTTAAACTAACGAAAATATCACAACTTAACCTAACCAATCATCAAGGGCGTACAGTTGACCTAACCGGGCATTCAATTGACCTAACCGGGCAGTGAATGAACCTAAGAGGTTAATATAACGGAAAATGCCCGGTTAGGTCAACTGAATGCCCGGTTAGGTCAACTGAATGCCCGGTTAGGTCACCTGAATGCCCAGTTAGGTTAATTGAATGCCCGGTTAGGTCAACTGTACGCCTTTGATACGTAATTAGTTACTGTAGGTTAAGTTGTGATATTTTCGTTCGTTTAAACGAAAACGACGAGAGCAAAAATACATCATAAACAGTTTCGTAGTCCCGATAATAAGTAAGTACCGAATTTATTAATCATTTAAATGAAATTAGTTAATGTGTAAGCGATAATTTCAGTTAGCAGGGGGCCAAAATGTCTTTATGTTATCTAAAATCGCAGAAAAAACGTCGCTGCTTTTGGTACGTTGTCAACACATGAATTCCGCAAGATACGAGTCCAGATGATGGCGGACGGTTGGGTATTCCCGTTAACAGGAAAGCACCACTAGCTCTTTTAAGATCTAAATAGAAGTTATAGAATTATAGTGACCGTGATCGGTTCCAATAGTGAAGATTCACTACGTCATAGGTAGGTGTGGCCTACTGTATCAAATATTCACGTATTGAATGATAATTTTTAATATTTCATTAAGTTATTTATTTAAGACTAAGCATAGATTCAAATGCAAAGCTCATGACTTTGTTTACCTGGCAGTAAGAACTAGACCTCACTGTATCTGGATCCTGGAAAAAAAGATTTTGGCAACAGTTCGGACTAAATCGGTTTCAGCAATTTTTACATTACCAAAAATATTAAATATTTTCCACGGAATGTTTTGGTATGGAATTAATTTAATAATAAAAATAGTAACTTAAACTTGACACTGAGCAAGAAGTATATCATCCACATCTGAGGGTAATTCTTGGAAAAGATAATGATATACGCGTTTCTGCACAAAATAAAAATAGAATATACTTTTTATTAAATGTGGTAAAAAGACCAGAGAGTTATCGAATGGTCGAAAAAAAATTCCATTTGTAACGTAATTCATACAATTTGGTTCCTTTACACCATTGCAGTCGTTGGCGTCCTCCTTCAGTATTTGTTTAAGGGTGGAGGGAGGAGCGTCTTCCTAAGAATAATGTTGAAGAATGTTCCGCTCATTATCCGAGATTCATGCACCCGCGGACCACTGGTTGAATATCCCTGGTTATCACAGTAGTCTAATGGACGGTAATAAAGCGAAACCACTTATAAAAATATCTTATCTGAGACTGAGTGTGGATGAGTCTTTGAATAGTAAACTTACGTCAAACAACAAACCTTTCGTGACCTGAATTATCTAAGCAATTTCTTTTATTTGAAAATTGCTTTGTGTATATTTCACTCAAAAGACACAAGAATTAAACATTTTTTACTTCACATACATTTACCAATAGACAAACAGATGGGTTACGTCATTGCCAATGTTGTATGTAACACTACTTTCCGTCGATCAGCGAAGTTAAGCGACATTGGGTTTGCGCTGTAGTTGGATGAGGGACCGTCCTCCGATGATGTAGCGACCCGCAATTCGGATCTAACTTAAAGCTGTCGGTCCCCTTCGTCATATGACCTTCGATGTTCCGAAAGTAAAAAATTATTTTGTGAGATAATGGAATAAAATAGAATTACATAAATATACTTTAATATAGTTAATTTGCAGAAGATAGCCACGCATAAGGTCTAACCTTGTATAACGTCACCTTATACAAGGTCGTTCCTGCATAAAGATACTTGCACAAAGTCGGAATTCATTATACTTGCATAATGTCGACTCGGGTTAAGTTAGGCTAATAACCCGATTAGATTAGTTTAAGTTAGATTTTTAGTGTACGGTGGTTTCTTTTGCTGAGCGAAGCGAGACAAATGTAATGTAAATGCCGGTTAGCCCTACTTTTCTAACCAACAAACATACGATTGGTTAGATTAAGTTAGGTCATAGGCTAGGTAAGGTTATAAGTTAGGTCGCGTTGTGAAGTTAAGTTAGATTAATCTGAAAAGTACGCAACAACATCGTGGAAATCAGTTAGAATGTATAATGTACGTAAAATATGAACAAACAACAATCGCGTAAAGTCAACCTTGCGCAAATTCGACGACTCGTGTAAAGTTGCCCCTGCACAAAGTCAACCTCCATAAAGTCGACTCGTGTAAAGTTACCCCTCCACAAAGTCAACATCCATAAGGTCGACGCAGTGCCAGATTAACCCGAAGGCTAAAAGGCTGAAAGCTTTGGCCTACGAAAAAGTGTAGCCTACGAAAAAAAATTTTTTTTCAACAACACTAGCAGATTTTCTGGCAGTTGTCATCTGACCTAGAAGTAGAGGTGTTTGTTTAGTTGTTTTCCACTTTATTTGTGTAGACTGTAGAATAGACCTAGGGAGCCTAAACTTATTATTTTATATCATATAAAATAATAAATTTATGTTTATATGTTTGTTATATTTATATGTTGTTATTTCTCTTTCAAATGATGTGTATTTTTCTTTTACAGAAATTTTTACAATTTTATGCATAAATCAAATATCATAGACGTATATTGCAATATTGTCAGTGCATAATGTCGGACGGTTATGTTCGACACCATGAAAGTGGTACATTAAAGAGAGAAACGCTTGAAAAGACAACAGGAAGATGAAAAGCTGAGTGGATCGTTATTAAAGTTTTTTCGCGCCGTCGTCATCCACATCGTCAAATTCAGATATTCCGGAACAACGTCAACAGCAGTCAGATGTACAGTACTCCGGAGTATTATGACTCTACTACCAGGATTCGGAAAAGAAAACGTGCAATTGATGAGTCTAGCAGCGACGATGTGAGATTGAGTGGCAAGCAGAAATTCAAAATAGAGACATATTTCGTTATAATCGACAGAATTTTAACAGAACTCAACAAAAGACACGCCGCCTACAAACGAATCACCGAATTATTTGGATTTATATTCGACTGCAAAGAACTGTCTGAGTCTGATATCCGTCAAAAAGCGCACAATCTCGTTGACGTTTACAGAAGTAATATAGAGCTAGATCTCAGTGATGAAGTCATTGCTTTCTCCAAATACAGTATTTCTGAGGTGTCCCTCAAATCGGCAGAGCAGGTGCTACAATTTCTTTTGCAGCACATGATGACCGCGACTTTCCCAAACCTCTACATAGCTCTACGTATTTATTTATGCTTGTTGGGTACTAATTCCGAAGGAGAGAAATCATTTTCGACTCTACAGAGAGTCAAGAATTGTTATCGATCAACCCTGGGACAATCTCGCTTATCTGCACAAGCACTCATCTCAATTGAAAGTGATTTGACTCGCAGTCTGGATTTTTCAGAGATTATTAAGATGTTCTCCCAAAAGAAAGCCAGAAAAATAAGGTCACTTAGGTTAAAGTGTTAGATGTTTTCAATGTCCAGCTTTTTGCTCGGTTTACTGTGTGCAATTTACTTTACGTTTGTTTGCTTTACAATTTATATACTTTACGTTTGTTTGCTTTACAATTTACTTTACGTTTGTTTGCTTTACAATTTATATACTTTACATTTGTTTGCTTTACAATTTATATACTTTACGTTTGTTTGCTTTACAATTTATATACTTTACGTTTGTTTGCTTTACAATTTACTTTACTCTTTGCAATTTATATATATATATATATATATATATATATATATATATATATATATATGAAAATTATTTCACGAAAGTGACACGTGAAAAATATTTATGATGAATAAAACCACGAAGGGAAAAGAAACACAAAGTGGTGCTCAAGCGCTTTCGTGTTCCTGAGGATGTCATTAGACGAAAGCGCTTGAGCACCACTTTGTGTTTCTTTTCCCTTCGTGGTTTTATTCATCATATATATATATATTATATATATATATATATATATATATACACACATTACTTGATGAAATATATTTTTTTATGTAGGCCTATCGTATTTAATCTCTTAAAATTATCTATATTATACTCAATTACAAATGAAAAATATGTAATCTCATTTAATAAAGCATCTATATTTGTAGAGTACTTTTTCTAATACCGATATATTGGAAAGATTTGTTGAAGTCCACGCAGTCCACGCTTGGCCTACGAAACCCTTAATCCGGCCCTGGGTCGACGGTGATCTTATATAAGAGATTCGATCCACTTCGAGTAACCCAATTTGTGGTATAAAGAACTACAGTGTCAAGATTAATGTTTTATCTTATAAAATCCACCAAAACTAAAGTCATTTCTTTTCATATTCATCAGTGCTGGAACTCATTCATTTTCCAAAATACTCTCTACCACTCATTGGGTCTCTAACCTTGTCCTTCGAAGGACCCTTTTCGCTTACGAAATACAAATAATTTTGTCATTTTACACTAATACATATGCAGTATTTTATTCATTATTATTATTATATAGGAAATAGTTTTAGAATTATGTCTTTGAATCGTTGTGTAATTTAAAACTATCCGCAATTGTATTTCATCCATGGAATCTTAAGTTACGCACGCACGCACACACACACACCACACGTTTAGTTACCTGACAAAACCGCAACATTTTCAATTGTCGATAGCGACATTTAACCTAATTTAAATAGCCTAATTAACTTAACCTAACTAACTTAACTAGTCCGGGGAAGGACGGTGGACCCCTAAGGACGGCGGACCCCTCGTTAGGAACCGCTGTTATGTACTATATTTTAACTATTAGTAGACTTCTACTGAAATAGTTTTTGTATCTATTCCGAGTGTGTGTGTGTGTGTGTGTGTGTGTGTGTGTTCTTGGTTACATTATTGAACCGCGACAGTCTTTAGGATACACAAATAGCCCATCGCGACACGAACACGCTGTCACCATAGTTTCAGATTTATTTTTCTTAAAATGAAAATCATTAAGTATGAGAAATGTAATGAAAGTTAGGATATAGGTTTGGTTAGGTTAGGCGAAGTTAGTTAGGTTAAGTTAATTAGGATACTTAGATTAGGTTAAATGTCGCCATCCATAGTTGAAAATGTCGCGGTTTTGTAAGGTAACTAAACATGTGCGTGTGTGTGTGTGTGTGTGTGTGATTATCATAAAATTATTTCCTAAATTCCAACTGGTTTCCTTCAACCAATGGAACTTCATTGTCGCCATTGACAAACAACCATATATATATATGCGCGTGACCTCCGTTGGAAGGAAAAGTCATACATAGCTTGGGAAATATTGAATGAATGAAATCACTATAACAGTCATCAGGGCGCGACTTCGATTATAAATTATAACATGTATAACATATATAAAACCATCAGTGGTGGGCACCGTTAACCAAAAAGTTAACTTCGATAACGATAATCCGTTAACCCCAATTTTTAAGTCCGATAACGATAATCCGATAATTTTACTACAAAGTTAACGGAAGTTAACGATAATCCGTTAACGATAACTATTTCTTTACTAACATTTAAAAAAATCAAGGAAAAAAGCTTTAAAACCCATAGAAAATGTTTATTTATGCAAAATCCAACACTAAATAGGTATTTAACTGTATTTTTATCAAGTTTTGCAACTTTTTTGCTTAATAACTTTTTTTAATTTTTAATAAAAAATGTACTGATTACATGTTTTGAAACCCTTGTAACCACTAACCATTAACTAAATTTTAATTTACCAGAGAATTATTATGGCGGGAACTGAAGTTATGGCGGTTTGAATTCATTCGCGGAGCGGTGATCTTCCGTGAATGACTCCTCGCAGTTAACGTCTTAACGGACTTTAACAGACTAAATATCGAGTTATCGGAAGTTAACTGGTCCGATAACGATAAATGGAAATTAACTTCTGTTAATAGTCCGTTAAAAAAAGTTAACTTCGTTAATTAACTGTTATCGGATTAACGCTTTAGTGCCCAACACTGAAAACCATAGATAGATATATATATATATATATATATACACATTATAACTGCAAACACGCAGTATAATTAACGTAAAGAACGACGCTTTGTATAGGAGAATTATCCGCGCAAGAACGAAACAAATGAAAAAATGAGGTACCCACCCGGGAATCGAACCCGGGATCTTCCGATTGCCGGTCAGATATGATAACCACTACACCACAGGCCTCACCACAGGCCTGTGGTGTAGTGGTTATCATATCTGACCGGCAATCGGAAGATCCCGGGTTCGATTCCCGGGTGGGTACCTCATTTTTCCATTTGTTTCGTTCTTTCACTCTCATCTTGCGCGGATAATTCTCCTATACAAAGCGTCGTTCTTTACGATATATATATATATATATATATATATATATGTTAAACCCAAACCGTGCATGGAACAAGGAACTCTCTGGGAAATTACATCCACTATAGTTCGAATAAGTCAGGGCCGTTTCTAGCCATTAGGGGGCCCAAAGCAGTATACCCATTTGAGGCCCCACCCCTCCATCCACCATCTCACGCCTTACTACATCACCTCAGCACACACATACAAAAAATGGCTGTTAATAAAAAACAATTATGAAACAATTTTAATGAAACATTTGTGTCCAAAACAACAAATATGTACTTTCAAAAGACAAACAAAACAGAAAAAATACTCATGAAATTCCTGAAAATTAGCTTATACATTATTTAGAATAAATGACACAGAACTGTGTATAAAAAAATAATGCAATTATCAACTACCAAACAATTACTAACTCTACGATACAATCGTGTAATAGTTAAAAGTTATACAGAACAGTTTGTATCTTCAAAATTTTTGCCTCCTAGATTTTTTCTGGGCGAAATCATCAATGACATCATCATATGAAATCTCCCTGTCAACGTCCTGGTTGATGCTTATGATGCCAAGGCCACTGAGGCGATCCTGCCCCATTGATGATCTGAAGTAGTTCTTGATTAGCTTCATCTTAGAGAAGCTCCTCTCGGCTGACGCTACTGTCACAGGTAGAGTGCAGGCAATTCTTAGTGCAACCCAGAGATTGAGGTATAGTTCCTCCAGTTGCTTCTGATGAATGAAGGAGAGAAGCTCCAATGCGGTCATGTTGTGTGAAGGTAAAGTCGGCAAGTTCTTAATTTCGAGGGCCAGTTCTCTTCCATCAATGTCAGAGTCAGCTCCAGAGCTCAGTATCTTAGAGAGCTTTTCACACTTGCAGGACAAGTCTTCCTTGTTCATTGTGGTGAAGTTTAGGAGAACCCCAAATATGTCCCTCACATCATCTAATGCTTTGAATCTCTCATTTATTGACCCGATGCACAATCCACCACCACATTAAAAAATTTGACTTCCAGCCTCTTTAAGGCTTCTGTAAATGGTTCGTCAGGAGCTTCGTAAGCAAAGTGCTTTTTTGTGGATCTGAGCCTCTTCTCCTTCAGCACAGCCTCCACATTCATTTCCTCACATATGTCCCTAGCTACGACTTGTGCTGCAACAAAACCTGTGTTTCTGTAGCTGTTGAGTGAGTCTTTTGTTTTTGTGAGGAGGTTAACTGCCACATCAAACTGCATTGTAGGAGACTGCAGAAGTTTGCTCACTTGGTTAACTGCATGAAGAATGTCATACCATACTACTGTGCAAATCTGAAAGCGATAAGACCCTACCTCCTCTGCAAGTGCTTGTGCTTCAGTCCTGGCTATGGCATCTGTGGCATTGTTTCTGACTTCCAACAGGGCCTCTCTGATGTTGTGGCTCTGGTATCGCACAGCTCAATGCTCTTAAGCCGGCTTTCCCACCTGGTTTCACTCCAAGACTTGAGTGTTATGTTCACGTGCTTCTTTAGAATTGTCCATCTCTGTGTAGCTGCTGCAAAAAGGTTGTACAATTTTTGTACGTTGCCAAAGAAGCTGATGGCATCTGTGGAAGCTTTAGCTGCATCAGCCACTACAAGATTCAAAGTGTGAGCCCCACATGGAACATAGAGTGCACGACAGTTCTTCTCCAGTAACCTTGCCTGAAACCTTTGTTCTTGCCCTTCATGTTTGCTCCGTTGTCATATGACTGTCCTCTGCAGTCATCAAAGTGAATATTCAGTTCATCTAGTCTCTTCAGAATCAGAACTGATGAACCCAGGCCTGTACTTTCTGAAGCCTCAAGAAAGCCCAAGAAGTATTCTTTTATTCCTGGTACTTCACCCATTTTAACAGTTCTGATAATAATCGACATCTGTTCTTGGTGGCTTATATCTGGAGTGCAGTCTAAAATGAGTGAGTAATATTTAGCTTGTTTTATTTCTGCAACAATGGCATCCAAGATCTTCCCACTAACGGACCCAATGAGCTCATTTTGAATGATGTTTCCTAGGTAACTTGAATGACTATATTGGCCAGTTTCGACTCTGCTCATGTGTTGTTTCATCACTGGATCAAATTTGTCAAGCAGCTCAACCTCCTTCAAGAAGTTGCCATTGTCTCGATTGTACAATGTAGAGGAAGACCCCCTGAAAGCAAGGTTTCTCTCTGCCAGTGATTGGATTATACTTACAAGACGTGTGAGAACATCTCGCCAGCGTTTTATCACATTTGTCTCATACAAAAACTTTAATTAATACGATAATAATAATAATAATAATAATAATAATAATAATAACTTCAGCTATATTCCTATTGCTGCCCACTGAGCTATGACCTGGGAGCCTGTGTAGGGGCCCCCTAGTAGCAGCAGGGCCCTAAGCGGCCGCTTAGTCTGCTTATGTCAGGAAACGGCCCTGGAATAAGTAATGATGTATATTAAACGGACGTGTTACGTGCCTTGAAAAGTGAACGCTCAATGTCCTGGTTGAGGTTTAAGTTTGGTTTTTTGGCTAAAAATACAATAGTTAACCCTTTTTCTTTGATGTATTTAATCCGACGTGAATGCAACGAGTTTATTGCGTATATTGAGGTTCTGAATGTACTGTAGTAGGCTAGGTGTAAGCTGTGAACCCTAGATCCTGTCCCAAAGTTGGATCCTATCTGCTTTGCAGATAGCTGGTGAGGGCCTCTTTGCGAGTGACCCGGTGCCCACGTTGGGCTTTCCATCATGAAAAAGAAAAAAATATAGCATTTGTCATTACTTATTCGAACTATAGTGGATGTAATTTCCCAGAAGAGTTCCTTGCACGGTCTGGGTTTAACATATAAGTTTCTCAGGGGACCATTCTGAGTTGTGTGTGTATATATATATATATATATATATATATATATATTATAACTGCAAACACGCAGTATAATTAACGTAAAGAACGACGCTTTGTATAGGAGAATTATCCGCGCAAGATGAGAGCGAAAGAACGAAACAAATGAAAAAATGAGGTACCCACCCGGGAATCGAACCCGGGATCTTCCGATTGCCGGTCAGATATGATAACCACTACACCACAGGCCTCACCCAAACAAATATCGTAATTCCTCTACATACGCGCAGAAACCAATGCCCCAAAGGGGCACCTCCCGCATGCCGTAACATTATATACATTATAACTGCAAACACGCAGTATAATTAACGTAAAGAACGACGCTTTGTATAGGAGAATTATCCGCGCGTCGTTCTTTACATATATATATATATATATATATATATATATATATATATATATACACTAGCAGGTTACCCGGCGTTGCCCGGGTAACCTAAAACCCGCCCTTCGTGCGGGTTCTAAAATATCCCAGCTGAAGGTCGAATATTTTCTCTTTAACCAAACTATTACGACTTAACCTAACCAATCGTCAAGGGCGTACAATTAACCTAAAAAAATAAATAAAAAACAATAAATTTTTTTTTATTTATACCCGCCCTTCGTGCGGGTTCTAAAATATCCCAGCTGAAGATCGAAATTTTATATAAATTGAGGGAATTGAGACAGCTATTTATTCATAATCGCGGTTCAGAAAATATAGTGAAGTAAGACAGCTTTTATCAAATAATTTTGGGTGCAACATTTTTTATAATTATATACAACATATAATTACGTGTAACATACAATACTATATAATACAGATGGCTAATTTATATATATATAAATTGATATTTGAAGGTTATTTAAAAAATCACTCCTTGCTTATAAGTGAAGTAAATGTGTGAAAATAACTTTAAACTATTGGTAATTATTTATACTGAAAACGTTTTTGGCCTTTTTCAGTGTTAATAAATACATATTGTGTTTTAAAACAATTTAATGTATTTTGGTTCAATTGTAAGCGAGTACTGATTTACGAAACAACCTTCAAACAAGTTATACACACACACACACACACGTGATGTAGAGAAGTGTCAGAAATTGCCATTATAATCTTTCCAGTAAGCTTCGTTACTTAATCTGGGAAGAAGTAAAAATCCATAAAAAAACAGACTGGAAAATAACTGAAAAGTCTTCAGACTTTCGTGTTTCAACATTTCTGTTGAGACTTCCCATAACAAAACCTAACTTCACCCTACCCTAACCTAACTTGACCTAATCTAATCTAATCTAACGTATAACCTCTTCGTATAGAGAGTATTTCCTTTGATGTTTTCTTTACATGAAAGAAACAGCTTTGGTTTATCTCTCTCTTTCTTCACACACACACACACACACACACACACACACACTGAAAAATGTTCTTACAAATACCGGGTGTACATAAAGTCAGGATCTATTTTTGTGAAGCACTTGGAAATTATATGGAATTCAATCATAAAATGATAAAGTGGTAACATTTATTAAATAATTAAGAGTAGGATTCGACGTGACGCCCATCAGTATCCCTGCACAGCTCAAATCGTTCCGCAGCATTTCTAAACACATTCTGGAGCATTTGCGGGGTTATGTTATCTGCAGCAGTTCGTATACGTGTACGTAAGTTTTCAAGACTCGTAATCTTCGTCTGATGACGTGCGATTGATAAAGCCCCATGCAAAGAAATCTAAAGGGGTTAAATCTGGTGATCTCGCTGGCCAAGGTCTTTGTTGCTTCCGCGTCCGATCCAGCGATTTGGAAAACGTCCATTTAGATAATCCTGAACAATTTTGGCATAGTGACAAGGAGCACCATCATGTTGATAGACGACGGGGATAGGATTGTTAGTACCGTCGTCTATCAACATGATGGTGCTCCTTGTCACTATGCCAAAATTGTTCAGGATTATCTAAATGGACGTTTTCCAAATCGCTGGATCGGACGCGGAAGCAACAAAGACCTTGGCCAGCGAGATCACCAGATTTAACCCCTTTAGATTTCTTTGCATGGGGCTTTATCAAATCGCACGTCTATCAGACGAAGATTACGAGTCTTCAAAACTTACGTACACGTATACGAACTGCTGCAGATAACATAACCCCGCAAATGCTCCAGAATGTGTTTAGAAATGCTGCGGAACGATTTGAGCTGTGCAGGGATACTGATGGGCGTCACGTCGAATCCTACTCTTAATTATTTAATAAATGTTACCACTTTACCATTTTATGATTGAATTCCATATAATTTCCAAGTGCTTCACAAAAATAGATCCTGACTTTATGTACACCCGGTATATTTGAAACATGAACATTGTTTCCGTTAACAAAATTGCCACACCGGAAATATTTGGAGACAGCGGAAGCACGAAATTCCATAATGGTGACACTGACACTGCTACGACGGCACATCTAAAGTACATATAAAAGAATTAGACCCGATCCTCAGTCAGTGTGTTTCAGAACCTCGTTTTGGAGGGGCCAAAAACGGAGTAAAGGACGTGGCACCATGAAGGTAAGAAAGAGATCAATTTTGAAAGTGTTTTCAGAAGGACAACGGCTAAAAACTAGTCCCGCTTTGCTCTTAATAATAATAATAATAATAATAATAAAAAATAATAATAATAATTAATAATAATGTTTTAAGCCTTACCCTATTGTAATTTAGACTGATTTTTAGTGATTTTTCAGTGATTGTAATAATCCAATGCAAATCCAAACGTAGATTAAAACAAAATTATAGGATTAGTGCGTGGGATTTTCAATTTTTTCCCGATTCGTTTCAGAACCAACAAAGTAAAATGTTTAATCTTCACACTATCTTCTATAATAATAATTATTATAATACTAATAATCAGAGCTGGGCACTTGCGGCATATTTTGCGGTACTGCGGTACTGCTGTACCACCGCACTACCAAACCGGTACCAAACCGGTACGCGGAAATTTGAATGCGGTAGCGGTACTGCGGTACTTTCAGCGATCCTTTGCGGTACTGCGTTATGCGGCACCGGTATGCGGTTTGCGGTAGTACCGCAGTACCGCAGTACCGCAAAATATGCCGCAAGTGCCCAGCTCTGCTAATAATAATAGTATTGTAGTTATATATATATAGTTTTAAGTTTTATTTTTCACTCGTATATTTTGTCATTTATATAATTTTTACTTTTGTTTTGATTTTGGCTTATGCCTGTTTTCTGCTTTGTAATTTTAATTTGGTAATTTTTTACTATCAGTCCGGTCTCTTCAATTCCCATAATTTATAGATCAATGGATTCGTTATTACACCAGGAATGCGATTTGGATAGTCTCAAGTGAGGGAACTGGCCCAAAACTAAGTTAGGACACGAAGTTTGTTTTGGGGTATAAGTGTGAAAAAATACCCTAAAATGCGGGTAATTCCTTCAGTAGAGACTATCTAGGGCGCATTCGCGATGTAAAAACGAATCCATTGATATATAAATTATGGAAATTGTAGAAACAGCCAACATGAGTGACCTAAAAGGTGTATATATATACACATTTATATATATGTAGTAAAACGAACACTGTATATATTCACTGTATATATTATATATACCGTAAAACTATACTAACCTAACCTACCTAACCTAACCTAATTTTAGGTACTACTCTTACCTGTATCCGTTTCTTATCACGCACCGACCTATGGCAACGAAGAAATGCTTTTCTGTTTTTATCGAACACACACTTATTACCACAAAAAATACCTTCCTTGTTTTTCTTAGGGCAAATAAATTCTTTTAGCAATACACCGTGTTCTACATAAAAATTAAATGCAGCCTCTTCATCATCAAAAAATTTGCATGAAGTTAAACACAGTGAATAATTACAACCATCGCAAACCGACGCCATCGTGACACTAAAATCTTATGAATTGAGGTCAAATCCCCCAATTTTGTTAGCGGTACCTTCCTAACCTTTGTGGGATCAGTCATTTTATCACTTCCAAAAACATGATCCGCGATTTTATCGCTCAAAAAAATAATTTCTTAACATTAATTTTATAGCTTTAATCGGCATTTGCCTTCATATTGTACTTAATAAAAGTTGTTTAAAAAAATGTAAAGAGTCTTATGGTAAACTTTATTTTCAGTTTCCAGAGGCTGGACTGAGAGTAAAAAATTACCTTTAATTTTTATTCTTGAACAGTTTTAATTTTGTACTTTAAATTAGTTTTAGTTCTCGACATTCATATATTTTTGTCATTTATTAATTTTAGCTTTTATTTATTAGGCCTTAAAACTAAAAACATTTAAACGTAAAATAGTTAAAAAACTTTACTAATAAAAAGTTAAACGGAATAAAAAGTTAAACGAAAAATCACAAGAGTAAACCAAACATACCATGCTCACTTGACAGCCACAAAAAACAGGCGAAAAGGAGACAGGGTCACAAGGGAAAAATTTTTATTATGTAGGTATTCTAATTAATATAAAGGGGGTAACAGCTAGAATCAATATTTAAGCTGGAGTTCAAAAATTTAATACACAAAGATTCGTAAATACGGAGGGAGGACAGGCATTTTAATGATTTAAGAATTTTAAAATTGTTAACAGAAATGTCAACCTTACACTTGATAGAATGATTTCTAATAGCAGACTGTTCCTTTTTCGATAAAACTTTCCCTGTCCTATGGCTAATACCCATATGGGAGCAAAATCTCGCCTCCAAGGAACGAACTGTACTGCCAACCAGGGCCGGATTAAGACCTTTAGAGGCCCTAAGCACTTAAAAGATTTTGGTGCCCCATATATATGTAATTCAAAATATAAACAAAAATAAACCATAAAATAAAATTTTATTTTTTGAAATGAAACAAAACTTACAGTAAGATGGAAAATAATGTTTATTTTGTATACTTCCACTTCATTATATTTGAAAAGTTTTCTCCTACTTTTTTTAATTGCAAAGTCTTTGATCAGATCCTCAAAACTAATCTTACGTAACACATCTGCTTCTATACTTAGTAGAGATAAGGCATCCAGCCTGCCTTGTTGCATAGTTGTTCTGTTGGTATTTTTAATATACTTCAACTGAGAAAATGAACGCTCAGCTGAGCAATTTGTGACCATTAATGTTAAAAATATACGAAAGGCAATTTCTACATTTGGGAAGGCACACTCAATATTGTCTTCTACAATTATTTTATAAAGTTCAGCATGACTGAATCTTGTTTTTACATTTACTATAGCACACGAAAATATTTAATCTATATGTATTTTTAATATGGCGCTCAAAGATTTGATATAAACAAAATAATAACGCAAAGCGTAAAGTGTGTGATTACAACGAAATATATTTATTCTCTCAAAAGGGTTGTTGTTCACTACAAATTCAAACAATGAAAAAAAACAAATACTATATATGAAATATATAATTCAGTTTTCAACAGCTTATAGGCTATAAGCCGCGATTATAATAGTATAATAAATCCATGGTAAATCGACAATGGAAAATTTCTGTGGTGCCCCCCTTCCCTTGATGCCCTAAGCACGGGCTTATTTTGCTTAATGGTTAATCCGGCCCTGCTGCCAACGTAGTTCCCCTGGGAACACCCAGGGCAGGTAAACAAATAAACAACAGAACAGCTCATCGCAGGGGGGATTTTGTCCTTACATCGGAAAAAACATCCAAGGGTATTATTATTATTTACAAAAACAACCTTAAAATCAGTGTGAAAATAAAATTTCCTCAACACTCAACAATGCAGAAAAATTGTGGAAAACTTAAAAGCTTTAATTTTAAAAAACAATTCATGGCACAATTGGGAAATATGTTGTCTAACCTTACCAAAATCATTAGCATCAACGGTTGGAAGAGCTTTCAGATCATGGGCTATCCTTTCAAAATAAAAATAAAAATCAGTCGGTTTAAAACGCAAGTTGGGAAACTTAAACTTAAGGCCAAGAGACAAGAGAAAACTTTCACGCTTTGCCAGGGTATAATCAGATAAATTCCTTATGACCTGACCAGGATCCAAAAAAGAAGGGCGAGATAGGTTTAACTTAAAAAGCTTGCGGTCATGAATCCGGAAAAAAGAACGTACATATGAAAGGGAGGAAACTAGAATGTTAGACACTATGCACGCATAGTCACAAAATGAAATTAAGGATAAGGGTAGTGGTGTTGTGGTTATGAGTAAAACGGATTATATTAAAAAAATGATGGCTATTCTTTCTGATTCATTAAAATTTGCTAAGGTAGATGAACAGGCTCCTAAAATTATTAAGCGATTGGAAGACAAGGTTAACCGTGTTTTGCTTAAGCTTAAACAGGAATGTGCTATTAACTCCTCCACTTATGGTGACTTGTACGTTTCAGGCTCTTATTTGGGCCTTATGTATGGTCTGCCTAAGGTTCATAAAGTCGGTGTTCCATTGCGCCCAATTTTAGCGTCTTATCCTTTGGCTAATTACAAACTTGCCAAGTTTCTTGTCCCATTGTTATCATCATTTACCGTGAACTCGTACAGTGTTAAGGATAGTTTTTCCTTTGCGTCGGAAATTAAGAAGTTTTATATGAATTCTTTATTTATGACAAGTTTCGATGTATCTTCCCTCTTTACAAATGTCCCCTTGGATGAGACCATTACAATTATTTTGAATAAAGCTTTTCCACAGCTGGACTCACGTTTTCACGGCTTTGGCAGAGCACAGTTTGAGCAGCTTCTGAATTTGGCAGTCAAGGATAACTTTTTAGTTTTCAAGGGGTAGTTTGCCGTCAGCTGGATGGAGTTGGGATGGGGAGCCCCTTGGGTCCCGTTTTTGCGAATATTTTCATGTCGCATCTACAGGAAAGGGTCTTCTGTGAGTGCCCCACTCACCTTAAACCCAAATTGTACAGACGTTATGTTGATGATACGTTTGCTCTATTCCAAACGGATAATCAATCAGTTCAGTTTTAAGTTTTTTGAACACATTGCCTAAGAACATTGTATTTACGCAGGAAAGGAAGTTGAAGGTTCTATTCCTTTCCTTGATGTTTTGGTCTCCAAATCTGGCTCGACCGTTTTAACTTCTATATACCGGAAGCCTACGTTTACGGGTTTGGGTTTTAATTTTTATAGTTTTTGCGATTTTAATTACAAATTAAGTTCCATTCGCACTTTGGTGCATAGCGCTTATAATATTTGTTCGAACTTTACTCTGCTTCATAATGAGTTTGAATTCCTTACTTATTTTTTCTTTAAAAATGGTTTTCCACAGGATCTTGTAGGAGGTATTATTGGTAAATTTCTTAATAATGTATATTCCCCAAACCTTATCCCAACGTATGATGTTTCTAATAATTGTAAATATCTTGTTTTACCTGATATCTACCATTTTAACACTTTTGTGAAAAAACAATTGTTGAGTGTTGTGAGGAAATTTTATTTTCACACTGATTTTAAGGTTGCCTTTGTAAATAATAATATCCTTGAATGTTTTTTCCGATGTAAGGACAAAATCCCCCCTGCGATGAGCTGTTCTGTTGTTTATTTGTTTACCTGCCCTGGGTGTTCCCAGGGGAACTACGTTGGCAGTACAGTTCGTTCCTTGGAGGCGAGATTTTGCTCCCATATGGGTATTAGCCATAGGACAGGGAAAGTTTTATCGAAAAAGGAACAGTCTGCTATTAGAAATCATTCTATCAAGTGTAAGGTTGACATTTCTGTTAACAATTTTAAAATGCTTAAATCATTAAAATGCCCGTCCTCCCTCCGTATTTACGAATCTTTGTGTATTAAATTTTTGAACTCCAGCTTAAATATTGATTCTAGCTGTTACCCCCTTTATATTAATTAGAATACCTACATAATAAAAAATTTTCCCTCGTGACCCTGTCTCCTTTTCGCCTCAGTTTTTTGTGGCTGTCAAGTGAGCATGATATGTTTGGTTTACTCTTGTGATTTTTCGTTTAACTTTTTATTAGTAAAGTTTTTAAACTATTTTACGTTTGAATGTTTTTATTTTTAAGTTTTATTTTTATTACTCATATACAGGGTGGGGCACGGGAACCAAGTGTTTTTGGAATAATCAGGAAAATGATATTTATTTTTGTAAAGAAAATATATTGGTAGAACAACATTCGTAAGAACATAGCATTTCATGTCATAATCATCATGTACCGAAAATTATATCTGGCATATGATGTCCTTGGCCGTCGACGCATTGTTGAAGGCGTTTACGAAAATTGGCCTCCACTCTTCCCAGCAGGTCTCTGTTGATTTGGATGATTTGTTGACGGATCGCTTCCTTCAATGCATCTAATGTACGGGGCTTGTCCTCGTAGACACGTGACTTGAGGTACCCCCATAGAAAGAAGTCACATGTGGACAAGTCAGGGGACCGAGGGGGCCATGCAATGTCACCAAATCTCGAAATGAGATGGTTGGGAAACAGGGGGCGAAGAACAGCCATTGACGCTCTGGCGGTGTGTGGCGTGGCCCCATCTTGCTGAAACCACAAATGTCGACGAGCAATACGCCTTCTTCGTAACTCAGGGATGAAAAAGGTGTTCACCATCTCAATGTAACGCCCAGATGTTATGGTAACGGTAACCCCATTTTGTTCGAAGAAATAGGGACCGATGACGCCAAACTTTCCCACCGCGCACCAAACTGTAACCTTAGGGCTATGCAGCGGTTTTTCATGGAGTTGTCGCGGATTTTCAGCAGCCCAATACCGACAGTTTTGATTGTTGACGGCCCCATTAAGGTGGAAATGGGCTTCATCACTCATTACCACCATCATGTTTTCATTCTGCTCATAAAGTGCAAGCATTTCCTGTGCAAAATTCAGTCGTTGGGGCCAATCGTTTACATTCAATTCCTGCACCATCGCTAACTTGTATGGGTGAAAATGTAATTCTTCATGCAAAATCCGTCTAACAGTACGATTGCTGATTCCGAGTGCAGCTGAATGTCTCCGAGCAGAGCGGCCTGGGCTTTGCAACATCGCTTGTCTGACCCTTTCAACGTTCTCTGGAGTACGCACAGTGCGTTGCGGCCCCTTCGGTTTTGTTTTCATTATTGAGCCTCCTGTTCAAAGATTGTTAACCCAACGTAAGATTGTGTCACGAGCAGGAACAGAGTCATTTCGATGAATGTTGAATCTGCGGCGAAACGCACGCTGAACTGCTGTCACTGACTCGCCACTCCTAACAAAATGATCATACGCGAACATGCGGTGTTCTAACGTCCACTGCTCCATGATGGCACCTGAAAGATAAAGGTGAGTGTTAGTTAAAGTTAAATGCTATGAACCCAGGAATGGAATGCTACCTACCGCACGCCCCTCCCATTCCTAATGGCCGATTACTAGCTATTCAAAAAACACTTGATTCCCGTGCCCCACCCTATTTGCGGCGCAACTGCCCACCTTTGCATTTAACGTATATCCCAGTGGTGGGCACGCGCAACGATTTTTGAGCGCCGCAGCCGCAACCGCAACTCTGCTGAAATAGTTGCGCCGCACGCGCAAGCGCAACCCTTTTCAAAAAGTTGCGCCGCAAGCGCAAGCGCAACCAAAAATGTTGCGCCGCAAGTTGCGCCGCAACTTTTTGCGGCGCAATTGCCCACCTTTGTGTATATATAAATATATATATGTATTATAAGTGTGTGTGTGTGTGTGTACACGTGTGCGCAGCATTACGACATTTGATCGATTTAACAGTCGGTACTTGTAGGTTATCTCCCCCCCCCCCCCCCCCCCACACCAATTTTGACAAAATATTTTCGTTAAAACTAAGAAAATATCACGACTTAACCTAACCAATTATCAAGGGCGTACAGTTGATCTATTAGTAAAGAGTAAATACTATTCCAGAAACAAACAATGCTATAATTAATAATAGATCAACTGTACGCCCTTGATAATTGGTTAGGTTAAGTCGTGATATTTTCGTTAGTTTTTAACGAAAATATTCTGTCAATTGGTGGGGGGGGGATCAACTACAAGTACCTAACAGTCTATCAACAAGTTATTATTAGTTTGGGTTATGTTATGTTAGGTTAAGATAGGTTAGGTTACGCTAGGTTAGTTAGGTTAAGTTAGGTTACATTATTTTATTTAGTGTCGGTGTTTTGGTCATATCACAGAAATGGGGTTAGGTTAGGTTTGGTTACGCTAGCTTAGGTTAGTTAAAGTTAAATTACCGTTTAGAGTATCCTTGTTTTGGTCATATCACAGAAATGGGGTTGGTTAGGTTTGGTTACGCTAGCTTAGGTTAGTTAAGTGAGGTTAGGTTAGGTTAAGTTAGGTTAAATTTAGTGTCGGTTTTGGTGATATCAAAGGAATGAGGTATAAATCCTGTCTTGTGCGTGTAGATGGTAAATATCAGAAAATTTTATAATTTAATTTTTTTATTGCGCTTCGTTTGACGCCTCTGAATTATTATTATTATTATTTTGCGATAGAATGAATCTCACGTAACGTAATGCGTAAACACTTTAATAATTACGGCTTTTGTCTTATATAAATAAAATCGTCTGACGTTAACTAGAATAAAATAGTGCTGTGACTCGTTAATCATTCAAAAGGTTAAGGGCAGAGTTGCGTCACGCTCCTCATTCGTCATGGAATCTAAATAAAAAAAATGCAAATCTCGTTCTTTTCTCTGTATGAAACTGGTCCTCGTCAAGAACGTTGTGAAAGAAGGAATAATTCGCAAAATAAAAACAATTTTTTTCATTCAGAAATGCAACATTTGGAACAGTAACAATTATTTTTATTAATTAATGTAGTTTCATGTGTATAGTTTGAGAAACGTTTCAGAAAACGGTGTTTGAAGCTGTCATTCTTAAATATCGTTTAGACATTCATAATATCTATCATAAAAGTGTATTCTTTATTCAAGGTTATTCTTATTGTATCTGCTTTGATTGGAGTTGCTGTTGGGATTCCAGCAAAGTTGGACATACGGCAGCACGCCAGATCAGGCGGCTACAACTACCAGCTTCCCGAACAACCGTCCGGTCTCTACGAACTACCAGCACCTCCAAAACCGTCCGGTCTCTACGAACTACCAGCACCTCCAAAACCGTCTCTCTACGAACTACCAGCACCTCCAAAACCGTCCGGTCTCTACGAACTACCAACACCTCCAAAACCGTCCGGTCTCTACGAACTACCATCACCAACCACAACAACTCTCCTCCACCTCCACCATCGCAAGCTTACTTGCCACCGGAAGCACCATCGACTGTAAGTGATTATTTAGGAGCCAAGGATCAGTCGATTTTGAATCTTTAATATTGTAGAATACACTTTTCTTGCAACAATACATGAATCAACGTTGGTTTCTTCATATTTCAGATTATATGAACATTTTATACAAGCTTAACACATGACATTGAAACCATTTTTCCGCTACACAATGGTTTTTTAATCAGTCCATGATTGTAATCATTTCGTTATTTAATAAATTTTGCAGACATCGCCACCACAACGGCAACCAAAGAAAGCGATGCTGATGCCATACGCCTTCCAGTACGGAGTGGACGACTCGGACAGCGGCAACTATTTCCGTCATTCAGAAACTAGCGACGGACAGTACGTAACGGGCGAATACAGCGTACTCCTTCCCGATGGAAGGACACAGATCGTCAAGTTCACCTCCAATCCTTTTGACGGTTACGTCGCGGAAGTTACGTATCAGTGAAGTAGAAGATAAAATGAAGATAATAAAATAAACAAATGGGATAAGATCGTCAAAACAAACACCCAACTATTTTCACAGAATTGAGGGACAATTCAGTAACCCTTAATTCATAACCTTAGTATAGCTAACGATGGTTATAAAATAAAGCTTAAATAAAATTGGCGCCCTTCAAAAAAAAAAAAAAAAAAGTACTGACAACTGTAATGAACATCATCAAACCTAAATTGTAATTAAAAAGAAGTACAAACATTACAAGATAAACTTTAGAAAAAATACATTTTTAAAAATACTTTTTTTTCATATTAGTCTCGTTTTAATATATACATAAACATAAAAAGAATTCCATGAACAATCCTAATAGCCAAGCGTGGGTAGTGATTAGTGATGTTAAAAAACCATTTTTTTTATGTCCATGTTTTTTTTGTCGTTTTTTTGTTTTTGTTTTTTTGTTTTTTTAATAATTAATATAGATATTGCCAATTTAATTATGAGGTATACTTTTGCAATGATATATATTATAAAAATAAATAAATAATAAAATAGGCCATATGGTACCAGTATAGAATGTCCTTTTCAGCCTATTTACAGAAAAAAACTGGCCTCTTTCTCGCACTGAAAGTCTTGTATCTTGAGATCCGTTAAACTTGCGAGAACACTGGCTGGGAGCTGACTGCCCATTGTCCAACCTTTCCAGGACTCTACCATCCATGCCTCGGATTTTGAATCTCTCACTTAACTATCCTTTAGACCCGCGATGATATATCCCCCCCCCGAGACCATCCATATATATATATATATATATATATATACACATACACCCATATACATATATACCAATATATACATAAATACTTATATACACATATTTATATCTATTATATACCCCATACACACGGATATATCCAGAATTCCAGATACATATGCACGCATACTCACATATATACCTACACAAACTCATACACCTCTATTTCGCCCTTTCATTACCTCCGAGATCATTTAGCACATACAGTAATATCCATACAGCCAAAAGAAACTGATTAAGCACAGACAGAGCAGCAAAGCTAGTATTTATATCCCAAAATGCAAAATTCCAAGAAAGTGAAGTAAAACATGGTGCTACATTGGCTTCGTCAACATCCAAATCTGCAATAAGTACCAGTACCTGTGATATTGAAACTATATGCTCTAATCAATCTAGTGATAATGATTCTTCAATGGAAATAGAATCAGATAATGAAAGTTAAACAGCATTAGGTTAACACAAAGGTTAAAGAAAGAGATGAATATTTTTATTTTTTTATTTTTCTATTTGGAATATATATATATATATATATATATATATATATATATATATATATATATATATATATATATATATATACACACACACTGGTATACTTGCCAATCACAATTATATATATTGTTTTATACCAGTATTATGTATTTTTTATTATGTATATTATACTAGTACCTGTGATATTGAAACTAGCATATATGCTCTACCCAATCTAGTGATGATTCTTCCATGGAAATGAAGGTTAAACAACATTAGGTTAACAAAAAGGTTCAAAAAAAGGTGAATATTTTCCTTTTCGATCTGGAATATATATACCGGTACTCTTGCCAATCACAATTATGTATATTGTTTGAAACGAGGAAGAATGTTTTAGGTTCTAGTTAAAAAATGTATATACATATAAAAAATGAGGGTTTGTTTTTCCTTTCCATTATATACTTTTTGCATGATTCAATTTTTCTAAAAGATGACTATATATACTAGGTATAACCGTATAAGCATGGTAGTATAGTAAATTATAGGTAATACTAATATACTTATTAGATTAAAAGAAGAAAAATATGGAATAAGTTTAAAACAATAAAAAACAAAAAAAACAGACGTATCTTCGTTTTAAACAAAAAAAACGACACGATAAAAAACGACTCACATCACTAGTAGTGATCCTGTGATGCTGTCCTTTCACGGTGAAGTTCAAATGCAGGGTGGCAGTAAGACGAACCAGGGAACAAATCTGGAATTGTTCCAATTACTTCTTAGTGATTTCATTTTAATACTGAAATTCGAAGAAGCTTTTAAGGGTCAAATTCAAAATTTCAAAATGAAAAGGAAGCCAGAACTAATCCTACGTTTCAAAGAGAGAGAGAGAGAGCACTTTGTAATTTTTATTGCATAGTTATATTATTTCTTAGTTTCGAGAAATATTATGTACAATTTCGGAAAAAGTTCTCCTACAAAAATAAATTTTAAAAAATAAAAATTACTGATCAGTAATTTTTTTTTCTAAGCGTTACCAAAGAAGAATAAAATGTTTAAAAAAAAATGCATAATTTTACCAATTATTAATTCTCACTATTTTAGAAATTTTGTTTCTAGGCGAACTTCTTTTGGAAACTGTAGATAAATTTAGTAAACGGAAGACCGTATGTTTTTCATATTGCAGCCATTCATTCTAATTCATCTAGATTCTAGACAAAATCAAATTTAGGCAATATACAGGGTGGTGCAAAAGTCGCGCATCATTGGGATTTTCAGTGTTGACTATAATCTTTTTTTTTACGTTTAGGTACGGGATGGCTGTCAAATTAACAGTAGACGAGAGGGTGAGCTTGGTTTTAATGTATGGAATTCCAGGTGCTACAAATCGATGAATCGGTACAGAGTTTAAATTCTGTACCACTTCATCGATTTGTTGTACCTGGTTTTCATACATCAAAACCAAGCTCACCCTCTCGTATAATGTTAATTTGGCATCTATCTCCTACCTAAAAGAAAAAAAATATACCATGTTACAATAATTTTAACATTGAATAAACAATTATTAATTGAACTATTTATTTTATTTAGTTTGGCTTTTAATTACGCTTTTGCTTTTGGGGCTCATAAATAAATAAAAAAATGGAGTGCACTTTGCGATTTGGGGATTTTTTTAAAAATGTGCTAAATCTTGGGAAATTTACTGGGTAAAGGAAAATACTAGAAATAGTAGCTAAAAATTGCCGTTTTTCTATTTTTTCACATATTAAAAATTTATATCTGGACGATTCAAATTAACCATGTCAATATTCTAATTCGAGTCAGACTGATATAGGCCTAGTGTAAGTTAGTGTTCTGTCACTCAGGGCCCCCAACTAGCCTGCTTAAGGTCTATAGGGCTTTTAGTGAAATTAATGTATCTAAGTAATTTTTTATTACTACACAGATTAAATGTGTATGCATTGACAGTGTTTTGTGTACTACAAATGTAACTAAACTGAAAACCCTACAATATATATATTATATATAAATTTGGCCTAACTAAGCAGCCTACTAAATGGTACTAGGCAAGCCACTGGTCAGATATAATAAATATTTCAGTGAGTGAATACTTTATTCAGATGAAGAAATTAAAAATACAGTGCTTTACGATGTAGTTGATGATGATATTTTGATTTTTTATTTAAACTCCGTTTTGAATACAATTATATATTTTTGTGGTGTACAAAGAAAGCCTATTTGTTTTTTCTTTTGTATTTTTATTTTTTTATGCACTTTATATCAGTTATGATACAATTGTAAAATTTTTGTTAAAGCCAAATATAATTCAATAAAAAATTAAAGAATTCGAATATTTATATAAACTTGGGAATTCTGGTGAATTTTTGTTGGGTGTTCTTGGGATAATTAAAAATGTAGAGGGTCACACTGCTACAAAGTCAGTGCTCTTAACCTTTTGTGGACCACTTATACAGGGTGATCGAAAAGTGTCTCCGCAGTAGTAATAGAGATTTACTTTATTGAAATTTTACATAAGAAGATATAAGAATTCTATAAATGTAATGACATATCATTTTACCTGTTTAGAGTAAGTAACGTAGCAAGACTTAACTTAGACTAGCCTAGACTTCGCCAATATTTTTAGATTTCACGATATCGTACAATTTTCATTAAAATATCTAACTTCAATAAGTAAATATCTTATTACTATTGCGGAGAGATTTTCGATCACCCGTTTGTAGTATATTAGACTCAACAGGTATAAACTTTGTACCTGTTGAGTCTAAAATAAAGTGGTGGTTGTTGTATATTCTAGCTTGAGATATGTAGGCTACTATGGTGTAGTAAATAGTTGGATGGTAATTAGCTGACTTGAGATTGACTTTTTGCAAAATTTTATTATTAGCTATAAAATACAGCTCATGACTTGGATAACTTCGATAGGCCCCAGTGGCCCAGTGGCCCCAGTGGCAAAGCTAGTATTTATATCCGAAAATGCAAAATTCCAAGAAAGAAGTAAAACATGGTGCTACATTGGCTTCGTCAACATCCAAATCTGCAATAAGTACCAGTACCTGTGATATTGAAACTATATGCTCTAATCAATCTAGTGATAATGATTCTTCAATGGAAATAGAATCAGATAATGAAAGTTAAACAGCATTAGGTTAACACAAAGGTTAAAGAAAGAGATGAATATTTTTATTTTTTTTATTTTTCTATTTGGAATATATATATATATATATATATATATATATATATATATATATATATATATATATATATATATATATATTATATATACACACACACTGGTATACTTGCCAATCACAATTATATATATTGTTTTATACCAGTATTATGTATTTTTTATTATATATTATACTAGTACCTGTGATATTGAAACTAGCATATATGCTCTACCAATCTAGTGATGATTCTTCCATGGAAATGAAGGTTAAACAACATTAGGTTAACAAAAAGGTTCAAAAAAAGGTGAATATTTTCCTTTTCGATCTGGAATATATATACCGGTACTCTTGCCAATCACAATTATGTATATTGTTTGAAACGAGGAAGAATGTTTTAGGTTCTAGTTAAAAAATGTATATACATATAAAAAATGAGGGTTTGTTTTTCCTTTCCATTATATACTTTTTGCATGATTCAATTTTTCTAAAAGATGACTATATATACTAGGTATAACCGTATAAGCATGGTAGTATAGTAAATTATAGGTAATACTAATATACTTATTAGATTAAAAGAAGAAAAAATATGGAATAAGTTTAAAACAATAAAAAACAAAAAAACAGACGTATCTTCGTTTAAAAAAAAAAAAACGACACGATAAAAAACGACTCACATCACTAGTAGTGATCCTGTGATGCTGTCCTTTCACGGTGAAGTTCAAATGCAGGGTGGCAGTAAGACGAACCAGGGAACAAATCTGGAATTGTTCCAATTACTTCTTAGTGATTTCATTTTAATACTGAAATTCGAAGAAGCTTTTAAGGGTCAAATTCAAAAATTTCAAAATGAAAAGGAAGCCAGAACTAATCCTACGTTTCAAAGAGAGAGAGAGAGACACTTTGTAATAAAGTTTTATTGCATAGTTAATTATTTCTTAGTTCGAGAAATATTATGTACAATTTCGGAAAAAGTTCTCCTACAAAAATAAATTTTAAAAATAAAAATTACTTCAGTAATTTTTTTTCTAAGCGTTACCAACAAGCAGAAGATAAAATGTTTTTAAAAAAAATGCATAATTTACCAATTATTAATTCTCACATATTGTTTAGAAATTTGTGTTCTAGGCGAACTTTTTTGGAAACTGTAGATAAATTTAGTAAACGGAAGACCGTATGTTTTTCCAATATTGCAGCCATTCATTTAATTCATCTAGATTCTAGACAAAATCAAATTTAGGCAATATACAGGGTGGTGCAAAAGTCGCGCATCATTGGGATTTTCAGTGTTGACTATAATCTTTTTTTTTACGTTTAGGTACGGGATGGCTGTCAAATTAACAGTAGACGAGAGGGTGAGCTTGGTTTTAATGTATGGAATTCCAGGTGCTACAAATCGATGAATCGGTACAGAGTTTAAATCTGTACCACTTCATCGATTTGTTGTACCTGGTATTCATACATCAAAACCAAGCTCACCCTCTCGTATAATGTTAATTTGGCATCTATCTCCTACCTAAAAGAAAAAAAATATACCATGTTACAATAATTTTAACATTGAATAAACAATTATTAATTGAACTATTTATTTTATTTAGTTTGGCTTTTAATTACGCTTTTGGCTTTTGTGGGCTCATAAATAAATAAAAAAATGGAGTGCACTTTGCGATTTGGGGATTTTTTTTTAAATGTGCTAAATCTTGGGAAATTTACTGGGTAAAGGAAAATACTAGAAATAGTAGCTAAAAATTGCCGTTTTTCTATTTTTTCACATATTAAAAATTTATATCTGGACGATTCAAATTAAACATGTCAATATTCTAATTCGAGTCAGACTGATATAGGCCTAGTGTAAGTTAGTGTTCTGTCACTCAGGGCCCCCAACTAGCCTGCTTAAGGTCTATAGGGCTTTTAGTGAAATTAATGTATCTAAGTAATTTTTATTTTACTACACAGATTAAATGTGTATGCATTGACAGTGTTTTGTGTACTACAAATGTAACTAAACTGAAAACCCTACAATTATATAGGGTGAACCAAATGTAGGTGGACAGTAAATGATAACGTTTATTTTGAGAATACATATTTAATTTTTTTGTATACTATAATACAAAATAAAATTTAAATAAATTTAGTTATAATATTTAATATAATATAACACAAACCCCATAGTTATAATGAACACCATAGTTATAATATAATATAACACAAACCGTATTCAACCTACTGTCCACCTACTTTTGGTTCACCGTGTATATTATATATAAATTTTGGCCTAACTAAGCAGCCTACTAAATGGTACTAGGCAATAAATATTTCAGTGAGTGAATACTTTATTCAGATGAAGAAATAAAAATACAGTGCTTTACGATGTAGTTGATGATGATATTTGATTTTCTATTTAAACTCCGTTTTGAATACAATTATATATTTTATGTGGTGTACAAAGAAAGCCTATTTGTTTTTTCTTTTGTATTTTTATTTTTTTATGCACTTTATATCAGTTATGATACAATTTTAAAATTTTTTTAAAGCCAAATATAATTCAATAAAAATTAAAGAATTCGAATATTTATATAAACTTGGGAATTCTGGTGAATTTTTGTTGGGTGTTCTTGGGATAATTAAAAATGTAGAGTGGTCACACTGCTACAAAGTCAGTGCTCTTAACCTTTTGTGGACCACTTATACAGGGTGATCGAAAAGTGTCTCCGCAGTAGTAATAAGAGATTTACTTTATTGAAATTTTACATAAGAAGATATAAGAATTCTATAAATGTAATGACATATCATTGTTACCTGTTTAGAGTAAGTAACGTAGCAAGACTTAGCTTAGACTAGCCTAGACTTCGCCAATATTTTTAGATTTCACGATATCGTACAATTTTCATTAAAATATCTAACTTCAATAAAGTAAATATCTTATTACTATTGCGGAGAGACTTTTCGATCACCCGTTTGTAGTATATTAGACTCAACAGGTATAAACTTTGTACCTGTTGAGTCTAAAATAAAGTGGTGGTTGTTGTTGTTGTTGTATATTCTTAGCTTGAGATATGTAGGCTACTATGGTGGTAGTAAATAGTTGGATGGTAATTAGCTGACTTGAGATGACTTTTGCAAAATTTTATTATTAGCTATAAAATACAGCTCATGACTTGGATAACTTCGATAGGCCCCAGTGGCCCAGTGGCCCCAGTGGCAAAGCTAGTATTTATATCCGAAAATGCAAAATTCCAAGAAAGAAGTAAAACATGGTGCTACATTGGCTTCGTCAACATCCAAATCTGCAATAGTACCAGTACCTGTGATATTGAAACTATATGCTCTAATCAATCTAGTGATAATGATTCTTCAATGGAAATAGAATCAGATAATGAAAGTTAAACAGCATTAGGTTAACACAAAGGTTAAAGAAAGAGATGAATATTTTTATTTTTTTATTTTTCTATTTGGAATATATATATATTATATATATATATATATATATATATATATATATATATATACACACACATGGTATACTTGCCAATCACAATTATATATATTGTTTTATACCAGTATTATGTATTTTTTATTATGTATATTATACTAGTACCTGTGATATTGAAACTAGCATATATGCTCTACCCAATCTAGTGATGATTCTTCCATGGAAATGAAGGTTAAACAACATTAGGTTAACAAAAAGGTTCAAAAAAGGTGAATATTTTCCTTTTCGATCTGGAATATATATACCGGTACTCTTGCCAATCACAATTATGTATATTGTTTGAAACGAGGAAGAATGTTTTAGGTTCTAGTTAAAAAATATATATACATATAAAAAATGAGGGTTTGTTTTTCCTTTCCATTATATACTTTTTGCATGATTCAATTTTTCTAAAAGATGACTATATATACTAGGTATAACCGTATAAGCATGGTAGTATAGTAAATTATAGGTAATACTAATATACTTATTAGATTAAAAGAAGAAAAATATGGAATAAGTTTAAAACAATAAAAAACAAAAAAAACAGACGTATCTTCGTTTTAAACAAAAAAAACGACACGATAAAAAACGACTCACATCACTAGTAGTGATCCTGTGATGCTGTCCTTTCACGGTGAAGTTCAAATGCAGGGTGGCAGTAAGACGAACCAGGGAACAAATCTGGAATTGTTCCAATTACTTCTTAGTGATTTCATTTTAATACTGAAATTCGAAGTAGCTTTTAAGGGTCAAATTCAAAATTTCAAAATGAAAAGGAAGCCAGAACTAATCCTACGTTTCAAAGAGAGAGAGAGAGAGAGAGAGAGAGAGAGAGAGAGAGAGAGAGAGAGAGCACTTTGTAATTTTTATTGCATAGTTACATGATTTTCTTAGTTTCGAGAAATATTATGTTCAATTTCGGAAAAAGTTCTCCTACAAAAATAAATTTTTAAAAATAAAAATTACTGATCAGTAATTTTTTTTTCTAAGCGTTACCAAAGAAGAATAAAATGTTTAAAAAAAAATGCATAATTTTACCAATTACACTGGGCAACACGTATTTTATTGAATGATATCTGACACTTGATTCTAGGTAATTTGGGTGCGCTGAATACGAATTTCAACTCGGTTTGGCTCTATCAGGTCCTGATTCTTGTCGACAGCCTATGTGCCATTTTCCAGATTTTCAAATTAGGACTAAAAAATTAAGTCATGTGTTAAATTTTTTTTTCAAGTTTCATGAATACAAGCAGTTCAAACTACAGTAAAATTACATTATAACGATAGAAATTACTTAAAAAAAAAACAAACGGATATGAAGTTTTCACTGTGGCAAAAATTTTCTTTTGTAAGACTTTCTAGCGTATTTGCTTGTTGATGGCAGGTCTCTTTTCAAGCACCAGCAGTAATCAGCCATCATGTGGGAATCCCAGCGGCCTTGGTACCGTTCCTCCATAATTTTTATATCTTGGTGGAATCTCTCCCCTTGTTCGTCACTTACATCACCTAAATTACTTGGAAATTGGTCAAGATGGCTATTCAAAAAATGCATTTTTATGCTCATATTGCAACCTAACTCTTTGTAGTCCCTTAAAAGTTTTTTACGATTTCTTCGTAGTTATCTGCCCTATAATTGCCTAAAAAGTTTTCTATCAAGTCCACGAATGAGAACCAGCCATTTTTTTCGCGTTCATTCATGACATTAGGAAAATTGCTGTCTTTAATCATTGTTCTTATTTGTGGACCGTCGAAAATTCCCGCCTTGATTTTTTCATAACTTAAACTTGGAAATTTTGAAGTTATGTATTTGAAACACTCGCCGTTCGTATCTAAAGCTTTTACATATTGTTTAATGAGGCCTAGTTTTATATGCAGAGGAGGAAATATGATTTTATCTCTGCTCACTAAAGGTGGATTAATTACGTTTTTTTCTCCGACAGTAAGTGATGTTCGTGCTGGCCAGATTTGTTTGAAATAATGTTCTTCCTTGGCTCTGCTGTCCCATAAGCAAAGGAAGCAGGGATATTTAGTATACCCTCCTTGTTGTCCTAGCAGAAAATTAACCATTTTTAAGTCAACACATATGATCCACTCGTGCTCCATATATTTGATAAGATTTAAAACCTTTTCTATATGTTCATACTTTTCTTTTAATTTTGTTGAGTGCCCAATCGGTATCGAGCCGTATAGATTGCCATTATGCAACAACACACACTTAAGACTTCTTTTCGAACTGTCTAAAAACAAGCGCCAATCATTTGCATCGTAAGACTCAACCCCCATCTTCTTTAACAAACCAACTATGTCGCAGCAATATACTAAACTATCCTCTGTTCTAAAATATTTAACAAGTTCTTCTTCTCTTTTTCTGTAAAATGAAATGTGTGTGTTTGAAGTAAGCAAGTTTTTCTCTTTAAGTCTTGAAGCTAAAATTTCCGCAGCCTTTTTTGGCAAATTTAGATCCCTTACAAGATCATTCAACTCGGCCTGGTTAAACTTTTGCGGATCGTTTTGACTTTCAAATACGCTGGGGTCAAAATCGGTGTCTGACTCCTCAAAGTGCATAACAATATTTTCAGGAACATCTTCAACTAATTCTTGAGTTGGCAGACCCTTAAATTTTGGAATGGGGATCTCATTTGAATGTAGCACAGGTCGTATCGCGGTGTCGAAATTTGGGTACTCGATACAATGTTTATTTTTCTTAGTGAAGCCCGAAGTCTTGACAAAGCAAAGGTAGCAATCGGTCTCGTGGTTAGTAGGCTCTCGCCACACCTGATATGGAAAAAAAATTGTAAAGCGTTAACAAAAGCGACGAGAGACTTGTTTTTATGAATTTTATCAAAAGTTATCACCCAAACATTTAACATTTCTATGTGTTTCAACCTTATGCAATATTTGAGATTCTTATAAACATTTTCTGTAAATTTTTGTTTATGTACCTAAGTTACAATTACATTTAGGTAAGTTACAGTATACTAGTGATTAAATTACGTAGTTTTATGAAATCATAAACTTACCATCGGAACTCCAAAAGGTATTTTTGAATCCGAACCCTTCGTCCAATGTCGCAGTCTTTCAATGCATATAGTGCAGGCTTTATGTGGAGCCCACGATTTATCTTGGTCCCCCAGTTTTATGCCAAAATAAGCTAAGTAAGCTCTTTTTACGAAGTCAGTTATATTTGATCGTTGATGTGGAAGTGTAAAATTTCCACATATATAACAGAAGGAATCAGGGTTGTTTTTGCATTTGAACTTTCTAGTGCTTGATGACATATTGCTTGATTGTTCTGCCAATTTGTAAAGGTATTTAAAGCCCTTAATTCATATAAATTTAAGAAAATCTGAAATATAAACACAAAAATTAGTTTAAATAGGTACTTATTATGAAATAGGTACTTACAATCTATGAAATTAAACTAGAAACACGGATGAGTAGGTACAATATAAATTACGTCTAATTAAATCAACTATATTAAATCACGATGACAAAATTACTCACTAAATCATATGCCAATTCAAAATTATGTTAATGCCCAAACTTAATTAACTAACTCAACTGACTGACTGACTGATTGAATTGACTGATTAACTCTGGAAACGAGTCGCTTTTATATATTTTAGTTGTCCCTCTAGAATACTCTACAGAGAACAGGAACGCTCGAGAAAATTTTAGAATTCTATGATATTTTTAGCTTAATTTACTAATATTAAAATGGGTTAAAAATGACAAAATTAAAAATTTTTTAGGGTGTTACATATAAAAATATACATAATACAACAATACCATAACAATAGGTACAAATACCTAGATAAAAACCTAGTTGCATAATGTGTAACTGCAAAAAGACTTAGCGAGTATTGAGAAAAAAACCTTTTTATGAATACGACGAAAGAGGAGGGGTGTTGAGCAAAATCAGGACCTGATAGAGCAAAACCGAGTAAAATTTCGTGCTCAGCGCACCCAAATTACCTAGAACTAACTGTCAAATCTAATTCAATAGACAAAAAGTTGAAATTTGTTCCCCAGTGTTATTAATTCTCACTATTTTAGAAATTTTGTTTCTAGGCGAACTTTTTTTGGAAACTGTAGATAAATTTAGTAAACGGAAGACCGTATGTTTTTCATATTGCAGCCATTCATTCTAATTCATCTAGATTCTAGACAAAATCAAATTTAGGCAATATACAGGGTGGTGCAAAAGTCGCGCATCATTGGGATTTTCAGTGTTGACTATAATCTTTTTTTTTACGTTTAGGTACGGGATGGCTGTCAAATTAACAGTAGACGAGAGGGTGAGCTTGGTTTTAATGTATGGAATTCCAGGTGCTACAAATCGATGAATCGGTACAGAGTTTAAATTCTGTACCACTTCATCGATTTGTTGTACCTGGTATTCATACATCAAAACCAAGCTCACCCTCTCGTATAATGTTAATTTGGCATCTATCTCCTACCTAAAAGAAAAAAAATATACCATGTTACAATAATTTTAACATTGAATAAACAATTATTAATTGAACTATTTATTTTATTTAGTTTGGCTTTTAATTACGCTTTTGGCTTTTGTGGGCTCATAAATAAATAAAAAAAATGGAGTGCACTTTGCGATTTGGGGATTTTTTTAAAAATGTGCTAAATCTTGGGAAATTTACTGGGTAAAGGAAAATACTAGAAATAGTAGCTAAAAATTGCCGTTTTTCTATTTTTTCACATATTAAAAATTTATATCTGGACGATTCAAATTAACCATGTCAATATTCTAATTCGAGTCAGACTGATATAGGCCTAGTGTAAGTTAGTGTTCTGTCACTCAGGGCCCCCAACTAGCCTGCTTAAGGTCTATAGGGCTTTTAGTGAAATTAATGTATCTAAGTAATTTTTATTTTACTACACAGATTAAATGTGTATGCATTGACAGTGTTTTGTGTACTACAAATGTAACTAAACTGAAAACCCTACAATATATATATTATATATAAATTTTGGCCTAACTAAGCAGCCTACTAAATGGTACTAGGCAAGCCACTGGTCAGATATAATAAATATTTCAGTGAGTGAATACTTTATTCAGATGAAGAAATTAAAAATACAGTGCTTTACGATGTAGTTGATGATGATATTTTGATTTTTTATTTAAACTCCGTTTTGAATACAATTATATATTTTTTGTGGTGTACAAAGAAAGCCTATTTGTTTTTTCTTTTGTATTTTTATTTTTTTATGCACTTTATATCAGTTATGATACAATTGTAAAATTTTTGTTAAAGCCAAATATAATTCAATAAAAAATTAAAGAATTCGAATATTTATATAAACTTGGGAATTCTGGTGAATTTTTGTTGGGTGTTCTTGGGATAATTAAAAATGTAGAGTGGTCACACTGCTACAAAGTCAGTGCTCTTAACCTTTTGTGGACCACTTATACAGGGTGATCGAAAAGTGTCTCCGCAGTAGTAATAAGAGATTTACTTTATTGAAATTTTACATAAGAAGATATAAGAATTCTATAAATGTAATGACATATCATTGTTACCTGTTTAGAGTAAGTAACGTAGCAAGACTTAACTTAGACTAGCCTAGACTTCGCCAATATTTTTAGATTTCACGATATCGTACAATTTTCATTAAAATATCTAACTTCAATAAAGTAAATATCTTATTACTATTGCGGAGAGATTTTTCGATCACCCGTTTGTAGTATATTAGACTCAACAGGTATAAACTTTGTACCTGTTGAGTCTAAAATAAAGTGGTGGTTGTTGTATATTCTTAGCTTGAGATATGTAGGCTACTATGGTGGTAGTAAATAGTTGGATGGTAATTAGCTGACTTGAGATTGACTTTTTGCAAAATTTTATTATTAGCTATAAAATACAGCTCATGACTTGGATAACTTCGATAGGCCCCAGTGGCCCAGTGGCCCCAGTGGCAAAGCTAGTATTTATATCCGAAAATGCAAAATTCCAAGAAAGAAGTAAAACATGGTGCTACATTGGCTTCGTCAACATCCAAATCTGCAATAAGTACCAGTACCTGTGATATTGAAACTATATGCTCTAATCAATCTAGTGATAATGATTCTTCAATGGAAATAGAATCAGATAATGAAAGTTAAACAGCATTAGGTTAACACAAAGGTTAAAGAAAGAGATGAATATTTTTATTTTTTTTATTTTTCTATTTGGAATATATATATATATATATATATATATATATATATATATATATATACACACAACTGGTATACTTGCCAATCACAATTATATATATTGTTTTATACCAGTATTATGTATTTTTTATTATGTATATTATACTAGTACCTGTGATATTGAAACTAGCATATATGCTCTACCCAATCTAGTGATGATTCTTCCATGGAAATGAAGGTTAAACAACATTAGGTTAACAAAAAGGTTCAAAAAAAGGTGAATATTTTCCTTTTCGATCTGGAATACATATACCGGTACTCTTGCCAATCACAATTATGTATATTGTTTGAAACGAGGAAGAATGTTTTATGTTCTACTGTAGTTAAAAAATATATATACATATAAAAAATGAGGGTTTGTTTTTCCTTTCCATTATATACTTTTTGCATGATTCATTTTTCTAAAAGATGACTATATATACTAGGTAAACCGTATAAGCATGGTAGTATAGTAAATTATAGGTAATACTAATATACTTATTAGATTAAAAGAAGAAAAATATGGAATAAGTTTAAAACAATAAAAAAAACAAAAAAAACAGACGTATCTTCGTTTTAAACAAAAAAAACGACACGATAAAAAAACGACTCACATCACTAGTAGTGATCCTGTGATGCTGTCCTTTCACGGTGAAGTTCAAATGCAGGGTGGCAGTAAGACGAACCAGGGAACAAATCTGGAATTGTTCCAATTACTTCTTAGTGATTTCATTTTAATACTGAAATTCGAAGTAGCTTTTAAGGGTCAAATTCAAAATTTCAAAATGAAAAGGAAGCCAGAACTAATCCTACGTTTCAAAGAGAGAGAGAGAGAGAGAGCACTTTGTAATTTTTATTGCATAGTTACATGATTTTCTTAGTTTCGAGAAATATTATGTACAATTTCGGAAAAAGTTCTCCTACAAAAATAAATTTTTAAAAATAAAAATTACTGATCAGTAATTTTTTTTTCTAAGTGTTACCAAAGAAAAATAAAATGTTTAAAAAAAAATGCATAATTTTACCAATTATTAATTCTCACTATTTTAGAAATTTTGTTTCTAGGCGAACTTTTTTTGGAAACTGTAGATAAATTTAGTAAACGGAAGACCGTATGTTTTTCATATTGCAGCCATTCATTCTAATTCATCTAGATTCTAGACAAAATCAAATTTAGGCAATATACAGGGTGGTGCAAAAGTCGCGCATCATTGGATTTTCAGTGTTGACTATAATCTTTTTTTTACGTTTAGGTACGGGATGGCTGTCAAATTAACAGTAGACGAGAGGGTGAGCTTGGTTTTAATGTATGGAATTCCAGGTGCTACAAATCGATGAATCGGTACAGAGTTTAAATTCTGTACCACTTCATCGATTTGTTGTACCTGGTATTCATACATCAAAACCAAGCTCACCCTCTCGTATAATGTTAATTTGGCATCTATCTCCTACCTAAAAGAAAAAAATATACCATGTTACAATAATTTTAACATTGAATAAACAATTATTAATTGAACTATTATTTTATTTAGTTTGGCTTTTAATTACGCTTTTGGCTTTTGTGGGCTCATAAATAAATAAAAAAATGGAGTGCACTTTGCGATTTGGGGATTTTTTTTAAATGTGCTAAATCTTGGGAAATTTACTGGGTAAAGGAAAATACTAGAAATAGTAGCTAAAAATTGCCGTTTTTCTATTTTTTCACATATTAAAAATTTATATCTGGACGATTCAAATTAAACATGTCAATATTCTAATTCGAGTCAGACTGATATAGGCCTAGTGTAAGTTAGTGTTCTGTCACTCAGGGCCCCCAACTAGCCTGCTTAAGGTCTATAGGGCTTTTAGTGAAATTAATGTATCTAAGTAATTTTTATTTTACTACACAGATTAAATGTGTATGCATTGACAGTGTTTTGTGTACTACAAATGTAACTAAACTGAAAACCCTACAATATATATAGGGTGAACCAAATGTAGGTGGACAGTAAATGATAACGTTTATTTTGAGAATACATATTTAATTTTTTTGTATACTATAATACAAAATAAAATTTAAATAAATTTAGTTATAATATTTAATATAATATAACACAAACCCCATAGTTATAATGAACACCATAGTTATAATATAATATAACACAAACCGTATTCAACCTACTGTCCACCTACTTTTGGTTCACCGTGTATATTATATATAAATTTTGGCCTAACTAAGCAGCCTACTAAATGGTACTAGGCAATAAATATTTCAGTGAGTGAATACTTTATTCAGATGAAGAAATAAAAATACAGTGCTTTACGATGTAGTTGATGATGATATTTTGATTTTCTATTTAAACTCCGTTTTGAATACAATTATATATTTTATGTGGTGTACAAAGAAAGCCTATTTGTTTTTTCTTTTGTATTTTTATTTTTTTATGCACTTTATATCAGTTATGATACAATTTTAAAATTTTTGTTAAAGCCAAATATAATTCAATAAAAATTAAAGAATTCGAATATTTATATAAACTTGGGAATTCTGGTGAATTTTTGTTGGGTGTTCTTGGGATAATTAAAAATGTAGAGTGGTCACACTGCTACAAAGTCAGTGCTCTTAACCTTTTGTGGACCACTTATACAGGGTGATCGAAAAGTGTCTCCGCAGTAGTAATAAGAGATTTACTTTATTGAAATTTTACATAAGAAGATATAAGAATTCTATAAATGTAATGACATATCATTGTTACCTGTTTAGAGTAAGTAACGTAGCAAGACTTAGCTTAGACTAGCCTAGACTTCGCCAATATTTTTAGATTTCACGATATCGTACAATTTTCATTAAAATATCTAACTTCAATAAAGTAAATATCTTATTACTATTGCGGAGAGACTTTTCGATCACCCGTTTGTAGTATATTAGACTCAACAGGTATAAACTTTGTACCTGTTGAGTCTAAAATAAAGTGGTGGTTGTTGTTGTTGTTGTATATTCTTAGCTTGAGATATGTAGGCTACTATGGTGGTAGTAAATAGTTGGATGGTAATTAGCTGACTTGAGATTGACTTTTTGCAAAATTTTATTATTAGCTATAAAATACAGCTCATGACTTGGATAACTTCGATAGGCCCCAGTGGCCCAGTGGCCCCAGTGGCAAAGCTAGTATTTATATCCGAAAATGCAAAATTCCAAGAAAGAAGTAAAACATGGTGCTACATTGGCTTCGTCAACATCCAAATCTGCAATAAGTACCAGTACCTGTGATATTGAAATATATGCTCTAATCAATCTAGTGATAATGATTCTTCAATGGAAATAGAATCAGATAATGAAAGTTAAACAGCATTAGGTTAACACAAAGGTTAAAGAAAGAGATGAATATTTTTATTTTTTTATTTTTCTATTTGGAATATATATATATATATATATATATATATATATATATATATAATATATATATACACACACACTGGTATACTTGCCAATCACAATTATATATATTGTTTTATACCAGTATTATGTATTTTTTATTATGTATATTATACTAGTACCTGTGATATTGAAACTAGCATATATGCTCTACCCAATCTAGTGATGATTCTTCCATGGAAATGAAGGTTAAACAACATTAGGTTAACAAAAAGGTTCAAAAAAAGGTGAATATTTTCCTTTTCGATCTGGAATATATATACCGGTACTCTTGCCAATCACAATTATGTATATTGTTTGAAACGAGGAAGAATGTTTTAGGTTCTAGTTAAAAAATATATATACATATAAAAAATGAGGGTTTGTTTTTCCTTTCCATTATATACTTTTTGCATGATTCAATTTTTCTAAAAGATGACTATATATACTAGGTATAACCGTATAAGCATGGTAGTATAGTAAATTATAGGTAATACTAATATACTTATTAGATTAAAAGAAGAAAAATATGGAATAAGTTTAAAACAATAAAAACAAAAAAAACAGACGTATCTTCGTTTTAAACAAAAAAACGACACGATAAAAAACGACTCACATCACTAGTAGTGATCCTGTGATGCTGTCCTTTCACGGTGAAGTTCAAATGCAGGGTGGCAGTAAGACGAACCAGGGAACAAATCTGGAATTGTTCCAATTACTTCTTAGTGATTTCATTTTAATACTGAAATTCGAAGTAGCTTTTAAGGGTCAAATTCAAAATTTCAAAATGAAAAGGAAGCCAGAACTAATCCTACGTTTCAAAGAGAGAGAGAGAGAGAGAGAGAGAGAGAGAGAGAGAGAGAGAGAGAGCACTTTGTAATTTTTATTGCATAGTTACATGATTTTCTTAGTTTCGAGAAATATTATGTTCAATTTCGGAAAAAGTTCTCCTACAAAAATAAATTTTTAAAAATAAAAATTACTGATCAGTAATTTTTTTTTCTAAGCGTTACCAAAGAAGAATAAAATGTTTAAAAAAAAATGCATAATTTTACCAATTACACTGGGCAACACGTATTTTATTGAATGATATCTGACACTTGATTCTAGGTAATTTGGGTGCGCTGAATACGAATTTCAACTCGGTTTGGCTCTATCAGGTCCTGATTCTTGTCGACAGCCTATGTGCCATTTTCCAGATTTTTCAAATTAGGACTAAAAAATTAAGTCATGTGTTAAATTTTTTTTTCAAGTTTCATGAATACAAGCAGTTCAAACTACAGTAAAATTACATTATAACGATAGAAATTACTTAAAATAAAAAACAAACGGATATGAAGTTTTCACTGTGGCAAAAATTTTCTTTTGTAAGACTTTCTAGCGTATTTGCTTGTTGATGGCAGGTCTCTTTTCAAGCACCAGCAGTAATCAGCCATCATGTGGGAATCCCAGCGGCCTTGGTACCGTTCCTCCATAATTTTTATATCTTGGTGGAATCTCTCCCCTTGTTCGTCACTTACATCACCTAAATTACTTGGAAATTGGTCAAGATGGCTATTCAAAAAATGCATTTTTATGCTCATATTGCAACCTAACTCTTTGTAGTCCCTTAAAAGTTTTTTTACGATTTCTTCGTAGTTATCTGCCCTATAATTGCCTAAAAAGTTTTCTATCAAGTCCACGAATGAGAACCAGCCATTTTTTTCGCGTTCATTCATGACATTAGGAAAATTGCTGTCTTTAATCATTGTTCTTATTTGTGGACCGTCGAAAATTCCCGCCTTGATTTTTTCATAACTTAAACTTGGAAATTTTGAAGTTATGTATTTGAAACACTCGCCGTTCGTATCTAAAGCTTTTACATATTGTTTAATGAGGCCTAGTTTTATATGCAGAGGAGGAAATATGATTTTATCTCTGCTCACTAAAGGTGGATTAATTACGTTTTTTTCTCCGACAGTAAGTGATGTTCGTGCTGGCCAGATTTGTTTGAAATAATGTTCTTCCTTGGCTCTGCTGTCCCATAAGCAAAGGAAGCAGGGATATTTAGTATACCCTCCTTGTTGTCCTAGCAGAAAATTAACCATTTTTAAGTCAACACATATGATCCACTCGTGCTCCATATATTTGATAAGATTTAAAACCTTTTCTATATGTTCATACTTTTCTTTTAATTTTGTTGAGTGCCCAATCGGTATCGAGCCGTATAGATTGCCATTATGCAACAACACACACTTAAGACTTCTTTTCGAACTGTCTAAAAACAAGCGCCAATCATTTGCATCGTAAGACTCAACCCCCATCTTCTTTAACAAACCAACTATGTCGCAGCAATATACTAAACTATCCTCTGTTCTAAAATATTTAACAAGTTCTTCTTCTCTTTTTCTGTAAAATGAAATGTGTGTGTTTGAAGTAAGCAAGTTTTTCTCTTTAAGTCTTGAAGCTAAAATTTCCGCAGCCTTTTTTGGCAAATTTAGATCCCTTACAAGATCATTCAACTCGGCCTGGTTAAACTTTTGCGGATCGTTTTGACTTTCAAATACGCTGGGGTCAAAATCGGTGTCTGACTCCTCAAAGTGCATAACAATATTTTCAGGAACATCTTCAACTAATTCTTGAGTTGGCAGACCCTTAAATTTTGGAATGGGGATCTCATTTGAATGTAGCACAGGTCGTATCGCGGTGTCGAAATTTGGGTACTCGATACAATGTTTATTTTTCTTAGTGAAGCCCGAAGTCTTGACAAAGCAAAGGTAGCAATCGGTCTCGTGGTTAGTAGGCTCTCGCCACACCTGATATGGAAAAAAAATTGTAAAGCGTTAACAAAAGCGACGAGAGACTTGTTTTTATGAATTTTATCAAAAGTTATCACCCAAACATTTAACATTTCTATGTGTTTCAACCTTATGCAATATTTGAGATTCTTATAAACATTTTCTGTAAATTTTTGTTTATGTACCTAAGTTACAATTACATTTAGGTAAGTTACAGTATACTAGTGATTAAATTACGTAGTTTTATGAAATCATAAACTTACCATCGGAACTCCAAAAGGTATTTTTGAATCCGAACCCTTCGTCCAATGTCGCAGTCTTTCAATGCATATAGTGCAGGCTTTATGTGGAGCCCACGATTTATCTTGGTCCCCCAGTTTTATGCCAAAATAAGCTAAGTAAGCTCTTTTTACGAAGTCAGTTATATTTGATCGTTGATGTGGAAGTGTAAAATTTCCACATATATAACAGAAGGAATCAGGGTTGTTTTTGCATTTGAACTTTCTAGTGCTTGATGACATATTGCTTGATTGTTCTGCCAATTTGTAAAGGTATTTAAAGCCCTTAATTCATATAAATTTAAGAAAATCTGAAATATAAACACAAAAATTAGTTTAAATAGGTACTTATTATGAAATAGGTACTTACAATCTATGAAATTAAACTAGAAACACGGATGAGTAGGTACAATATAAATTACGTCTAATTAATCAACTATATTAAATCACGATGACAAAATTACTCACTAAATCATATGCCAATTCAAAATTATGTTAATGCCCAAACTTAATTAACTAACTCAACTGACTGACTGACTGATTGAATTGACTGATTAACTCTGGAAACGAGTCGCTTTTATATATTTTAGTTGTCCCTCTAGAATACTCTACAGAGAACAGGAACGCTCGAGAAAATTTTAGAATTCTATGATATTTTTAGCTTAATTTACTAATATTAAAATGGGTTAAAAATGACAAAATTAAAAATATTTTTAGGGTGTTACATATAAAAATATACATAATACAACAATACCATAACAATAGGTACAAATACCTAGATAAAAACCTAGTTGCATAATGTGTAACTGCAAAAAGACTTAGCGAGTATTGAGAAAAAAACCTTTTTATGAATACGACGAAAGAGGAGGGGTGTTGAGCAAAATCAGGACCTGATAGAGCAAAACCGAGTAAAATTTCGTGCTCAGCGCACCCAAATTACCTAGAACTAACTGTCAAATCTAATTCAATAGACAAAAAGTTGAAATTTGTTCCCCAGTGTTATTAATTCTCACTATTTTAGAAATTTTGTTTCTAGGCGAACTTTTTTGGAAACTGTAGATAAATTTAGTAAACGGAAGACCGTATGTTTTTCATATTGCAGCCATTCATTCTAATTCATCTAGATTCTAGACAAAATCAAATTTAGGCAATATACAGGGTGGTGCAAAAGTCGCGCATCATTGGGATTTTCAGTGTTGACTATAATCTTTTTTTTTACGTTTAGGTACGGGATGGCTGTCAAATTAACAGTAGACGAGAGGGTGAGCTTGGTTTTAATGTATGGAATTCCAGGTGCTACAAATCGATGAATCGGTACAGAGTTTAAATTCTGTACCACTTCATCGATTTGTTGTACCTGGTATTCATACATCAAAACCAAGCTCACCCTCTCGTATAATGTTAATTTGGCATCTATCTCCTACCTAAAAGAAAAAAAAATATACCATGTTACAATAATTTTAACATTGAATAAACAATTATTAATTGAACTATTTATTTTATTTAGTTTGGCTTTTAATTACGCTTTTGGCTTTTGTGGGCTCATAAATAAATTTAAAAAAATGGAGTGCAGTTTGCGATTTGGGGATTTTTTTAAAAATGTGCTAAATCTTGGGAAATTTACCGGGTAAAGGAAAATACTAGAAATAGTAGCTAAAAATTGCCGTTTTTCTATTTTTTCACATATTAAAAATTTATATCTGGACGATTCAAATTAAACATGTCAATATTCTAATTCGAGTCAGACTGATATAGGCTTAGTGTAAGTTAGTGTTCTGTCACTCAGGGCCCCCAACTAGCCTGCTTAAGGTCTATAGGGCTTTTAGTGAAATTAATGTATCTAAGTAATTTTTATTTTACTACACAGATTAAATGTGTATGCATTGACAGTGTTTTGTGTACTACAAATGTAACTAAACTGAAAACCCTACAATATATATATTATATAAATTTTGGCCTAACTAAGCAGCCTACTAAATGGTACTAGGCAAGCCACTGGTCAGATATAATAAATATTTCAGTGAGTGAATACTTTATTCAGATGAAGAAATAAAAATACAGTGCTTTACGATGTACAGGGTGTCCCGTAAGTCTGGACCCATAGGGAAAAATAATAAAATTACAAAATAGTCCAAAAATTTATTACATAATCTGTTCAAAGTGTCCGCCGTTGTGTCGCACACATAGTTGAAGACGCAATCTCCACTGCGACAGCACTTTCTGAATCACAGTCGCAGAAATTTCTTGACACGCCTCCACAATGCGTGCTTTAAGGTGGAAAATGTTCTGAAGTTTGACCTCGTACACTTTGGCTTTCAAGTGGCCCCACAAATAAAAATCATAATAAAAAAATAATAATAATAAAATAATAATAATAACATAATAAAAAAATATATTATAAATCCCTATGGGTCCAGACTTACGGGACACCCTGTAGTTGATGATGATATTTTGATTTTTTATTTAAACTCCGTTTTGAATACAATTATATATTTTTTGTGGTGTACAAAGAAAGCCTATTTGTTTTTTCTTTGTATTTTTATTTTTTTATGCACTTTATATCAGTTATGATACAATTGTAAAATTTTTGTTAAAGCCAAATATAATTCAATAAAAATTTAAAGAATTCGAATATTTATATAAACTTGGGAATTCTGGTGAATTTTTGTTGGGTGTTCTTGGGATAATTAAAAATGTAGAGTGGTCACACTGCTACAAAGTCAGTGCTCTTAACCTTTTGTGGACCACTTATACAGGGTGATCGAAAAGTGTCTCCGCAGTAGTAATAAGAGATTTACTTTATTGAAATTTTACATAAGAAGATATAAGAATTCTATAAATGTAATGACATCATTGTTACCTGTTTAGAGTAAGTAACGTAGCAACTTAGCTTAGACTAGCCTAGACTTCGCCAATATTTTTAGATTTCACGATATCGTACAATTTTCATTAAAATATCTAACTTCAATAAGTAAATATCTTATTACTATTGCGGAGAGACTTTCGATCACCCGTTTGTATATTAGACTCAACAGGTATAAACTTTGTACCTGTTGAGTCTAAAATAAAGTGGTGGTTGTTGTTGTTGTATATTTTTAGCTTGAGATATGTAGGCTACTATGGTGGTAGTAAATAGTTGGATGGTAATTAGCTGACTTGAGATTGACTTTTTGCAAAATTTTATTATTAGCTATAAAATACAGCTCATGACTTGGATAACTTCGATAGGCCCCAGTGGCTTCATGTTTTCCAAATGAAATGTAATGATGTAATGTAAATGTAATTAATGGTGCAGAAAAATGAAGGATGTCCTGGGGCATTATCAAGAACTAGGAGAGCCTTGCGTGGGAGGCCATTTTCATCACAGAAGTGCAAGACAGTGGGATAGAAATGGTTGCTGTACCAGTCTGTAAAAACTTGTTGGTTCACCCAGGCCTTACTATTAGACTTCCAAATCACTGGAAGATGGGATTTTGATAGGTCCTTCATTACCCTGGGTGTTTCAGAATGTGCACCAACAAAGGCTTGAGTTTTATGTTACCAGCAGTGTTCCCACCAAGAAGAAGGGTCAAGCAGTCCTTCAACACCTTGAAACCCAGTGCAGTCCTTTCTTCACAGGCAATAAACATTCTTGTCAGCATCTTCCGGTACAGGCTGGTTTCATCTACATTAAAAACAAGATCTGGTGGATATTCACTGTCCTCTACCAGTGCCTTAAACTCATCAAGGAAGCCAGTTGCAGCTTCAACATCGGCACTAGCCACCTCTCCTATAACCTCGATGTTGTGAATGTTTACACATTTCTTAAATCTATGAAACCAGCCTTTGCTGGTTGTAATGATAGCCTGGCTAAGAACCTTACACTGGTTCAAATCATCTATCCGCAAGGAAAGCAATTGCTCCATTTTCTCAACCAGCCCACTTCTTGAATAACTCTCTGTTGTAACACTGACATGAGTGGCAGATTGCGCTGATTGTTTTATTTTTGCAGTGTTTTTCATTGTCGTGGTCACTGTTGATGACCAGTGCAAGTTGTAGAGCCTCATAGACCTTAGGCTTTGATTCACCAGACTCCATACGCCTTATCACTTCCATCTTTTCACCAATACTTATAGATTTATGTGCCCTTTTGGCTACATTTTCACTGCCACTGCCACCACCACCTCTTGTTTTACATCCAAACATGTTTTTAATTTTATTATAACACTTTAAATAGCACAAAAGTTAAAAAAAAAAACTAGCATAGGCTTTGCCACCTTCAACAAAAACAGCATGGTAGGGACTGAGGTAAAGGGTTGCTACTCAATTTTTTTTAAAGTATACCAGATTTTACCAGATTCATTAATATGAGAACCAGAAAAGTAAATAAATAAATCTATAAATATGTTTATATTTTTTTTATTTTTTTAAATTGTTAATATTTTTTTGTATTTTTTCACAATTTAGAAAAAAACATTTTTTTTTCAGTTCTGGGAAATGGCATAAAATGAGGACTGACTGTACAATCTTATATACTTAATATGCAAATACAATCTTCGGCTCTTTATTGCTACTTCTAGCTAGATTTATTTCACTATTCTTTTGCTCTTCCTAATCAAACTATTTTACTTATTTCTTAACTGCCTGTAATTACCTAAGTCCATATGGCTATTCCCATTTTTTAAATTCCCTGAATGTCCTTTTCTTATTTTTAATCATTTTTGCTCGTGTAGAGAAAATGTCAGGGTAATTATTTTTTAATAAGATATGGTATTTCTAGAGGTACTTTTTCTCTTGAATCCAGTAGTGATATTAATTTTTTGGGGAAATGGCTAGTTTTGAAGTTACTCAATTTTTAATTTTATGTCCAATGGAAAACTTTCTTACATTCTGCAGCCAATCAGCGCATTTGTTTCTTGGTGATTAGCTGGATGTGCATCAGTTGTTGCTTGTTTGTCATGGTGTGTGATAGCTGCAATCTCTCATTTGTTCAAATAATTCAGAAGTTAGGTTGGGTTGTTAGTTTTAGTGTGCTTATTACTGGTTTTTTATGCGTGTTTACCCCTCAATTTCCCTCTTCAAAGCCCTGCCCACGTTCATGTAATCCACATTGTTAGGGTAGAAATGGCCTATATCTTAAAAACTAGCCATTTCCCCAAGAATTGAATATCACCATTGGATTCAGGAGCAAAAGTACCTCTAGAAATACCACTTCTTATTAAAAAATCATTATGCCAGGGTTTTCTCCACATTTACCATCATTTAGGTCTTTCATTATTCCACCACAAAGGTTTTCCAATCTTGTTATTCCTAATGTTTCTGATATAGGCTATCCTCTAAAATTTTTTTGAATCTAGACCATATCCCAATAACATTTTTATTGGTGAATTCATTATCCCACCTTGCTGAACCTAACAACTTCCTAAATTTACTATAGTCACCTTTCAAGAAGTAAGGAACTAGATGGTCATTGCTGACTGGATCCCTATTTAATTCTATCTTAAAATATATGGTCAAATGGTCTCTATTTCCTAATAACTCTTCTTTTGCAAGTCCCCTTATAACCTCATAATCATTTGATAGAACCAAATCTAAGATTGCTTGATCAGAAGTTAGTTTTTCTACTAATTGCGTTAGAAAACTATCATTACAACACTCAATGAAGAAGCTAACTTCCCTATTATTTCCTTCTTGAAGTTTCCAGTCCATATGAGGCATGTTGAAATCTCGCATAATTGATGTTCTAGCATTACAACCTTTATTTATTCCCAGAATCATACTATCATCAACTTTGTGTTTGGTTTGAAAGTCTGTAAAATGTACCTACCGTATCCAAATGTACTGACTCTTTATTTGATACACAAATATCAACCCGAATTGATTCTACCCTGTTGTATAATTTAATAGTATCATTCTGAACTTAAGTTAAATCATTCTCAGTGAATAAGACCAAACCACCACCTGACTATCCATTCTGTGAGATACCAGGTGTCCCCAAGAAATATCTCTGTTTTTAAATAAGTGTTCTAAGCTAAAAAGTAGTAATCTAGACACAAAAAGGAATGCGAAAGGTACCATACATAAAGCATAGGAGTTCATTAACCTTAATTATTAAACAATATATTCAGTGTAATTGCCATTTTATCTAACACAATATTCAACCTTGTACAAATGTTTGACAATTTTTGGAAATAGCTCACCTAGGATGTTGTTGATTACCCAATAAACATTGGTCTTTAGGTCTTCAAGTGTCTGTCTTAGGTGTGGTAGAATAGGTCCTGTCTTTGATGTAACCCCGCAAACAAAAGTCAGGGGTTGTAAGGTCAGGTGAGTATGGGAGCCATTCCACTGGCTCATGAAGGGAGATTAGATGCCTGGAAAAATGCTTCCTCAAAAAGTTGAGTGTCACAAACAGTGGGAAGGCACTCCATCCTGCTGAAACCACTGTGAATCTGGGTTAATGCAGTTATTTTTTTACAGGACAAACTAATTAGTCGTGGTAGGGTAAGCAGAAATTTTGCACTACCAGTACTACTTTTCCAGTTTTATTCTCAAAGAAGTACAGACCTATTACACCATACCACCCACCAGCATCACTGTTTCAGGGTTCAGCCATATTGTTCCACATAAACTAAGTCTTTAAGGAGGCTTAGTCAAGACCTAGCTTTCCTTAATTAAAGACTAGCCTGGTAAGCCCTTCTATGCCCTTATTAGGCTATAGTATTCTACTGGCAGTATAGTCTTTTCCTAAATTTGTTGCTTTAATTTTGAAATGGTGAGAGAATGGTTTTTAATATACAATAATTATTAGTTGTTAAGTAATGGAAGATAAGAAATGTTATAGTAGAGGTAGGGGGTAAAATGGCATATTGTCAAAAACAAGTGATCATAGCCTCATTTTGTGTGAAAATACATGAATATGAAGTTTTTAAAAGGTTTTTTGCTGAAAATTGTGTATACAAAAATTGTACCACAATTTACTGATTTTTAGCGTCAAAACAGCGTTAGGGGGGTCAAAATTATGATTTTTGGAAATACTCACTATGTGCTTGGGAATGATTAGAGTTCTTGATATATATCTTTGGTAGCAAATAGAATTGTCATTTGCATTATATTTTTGATAAATTTATGCTAGAATTTTAGTCACGCTTGAGTGATTTTGGAGAAAAATTGGCCTGTTTGAGCTCAAAATCCAGACATTTTGTGGTTTTCCAATCATTTATTGACAGAAAATGAAAATTAAAAGCACACCGTTCTTATGACTAATTTTCTATTTCATTTTTTGCACTGCATGCTTGAAAGCTGTCACAATATCATTAATGTTAGTCAAGGCGAATCGGTTGATACGGGAATCAAACTTCCATTCACCTTCAACGACATCAAGAATTTATTCGTGCTGAACTGTCTGAACGTCTTCTTGTGCTGGGTACCACCACCACTTGTTCATGCCCCTCTTCTCATGGCATAAGTAGTCCAAAGTCATTGACTTGTCTGCAATGAACTTGTTATAGGCAATGAACCAGTTGTACTCTCCATTTTTCTCTTCATCCTGTCAAATGACAGCACATAGCTGATTCACCTCCAAGCACATGATTTCTTCACTGATTTGTGCTATTCGTGGATTTTTGATCTTCATAGAATGCTTTTCATCGCCAGTAAGTTCTTCAGTTTGTTTTCCAATGTCCAAAAGGCTATCTGGACATATCCCTGCGAAATAGAATGATGGTGTAAGTATGTTTGTATAGAAATAGATAAGCTAGGCTTATTTACTGCACATTAAATTTCTCACCAGATCCTGCTTTAGGTGTGAAACTTCTCCACGCTTTATTTAGTTGTTGCAAGGATTTAGGTTCACTTGGACCCAGATTTTTCTTCTTCCCTTTTTTGCGATGGGCTATAAAAACAAATAATAATTAATAATAATATAGTGATGAAGTGATCCTACTTTATTACCAGCGAAACATAAGAAAGGAAAATAGAATGTACCTCGGATGTAGACTTGTGAGTGATAAATCTCAACCAATTTTGTCAGTTTTCTTTTAATAGAATTTATAGTCAGAACATGTTCTTCACCAAAAGACTTGATCCAGATTTGTCATAGAGCTACACTGCATGCATGAATTGTTGCACTCCTACAATAAAAAAAACAGTCATGAGCTTTAGTTATTAACATATCAATATTGCACTTACGTTGTAAGACCATATAGACTTCAAAACTTACATTTTTGAGCTTTTTGGTTGTGTCGCCTCTGAAAATATTGCGATTGCTGCATCATACCAAGTAGGTAGCTTGTCACCAAAAATGAACACTAGCTTTTGTGCCATTGCTAGGCATGGTTGCTACTGATCGGCTGATTTTAAAGCGTTGCTTTTCCAAACTTTTATCACATTATTTCACAAAAAGTGCTAAAAGTAAAACAATCACCAATTTCTGTATTCTAAACAAAAAAGATAGAATAAATATGTAAATTATCTGAAATATAGAAATGTACAAAGGTTAATATCTCGTGTGAAGAGTAGCAGAACATTCAATAATATGTTATTAAATAAGTTTTTATGTTATAAGACTTAGTTTTGAAGCGGTTTAGCTATAAAATTGCAAACATACTAAAAAATGGTGGTTTTCGAGTAAATTTGAGTGCAATTTTTGTATATAAGCCAAAACCAATTTTTTTTGCTTGAATCATGTTATTGGCATGAAAAGCTGTCATTTGAGCCTATGATCACTCAAATCTGAGCACATGACCCTCAGACCCCCCTCTACCCCCTACCTCTAGTTATAGGTATAGTATGTGCAGAATAAAAACCCCAATCTGTTACCTTTCTGAAGAAGAAACCCCAATAATAAAATATACATCCATTATAAAACAATGGGTAGCTAAATAAAAATAGGGACACTTTGGGGGACATCCTACATACAGTATATATTGTACAGTCATCCATCGACCTGCACAAATTCAGAGGTAGGATGAGGACATTTCACTACCCTTTTTATGATCTGCACAAGCTAAGATTCAAAAATAGGTGAGCGCAAATTTTTTAAAATTGTGATAAATACTAAAAAAATGACACCACATTTTTGCGTATGCAGTATGATAACATACAGTACTTACACGTGTACAGGAATACCTTGAAATTTGTCATTAATTCATTCTGGAATAACACAATGAAATATGAAATGGCAAAATTTGAGGTAGATTATGTTTCAATGAGAAAACATTTTACTGTACTATTATGTTATTAAACAGATTAATTAATCAAATTCTACTAATTTTTTGACAAAATATAATATATTGTGTTGGTAAATAGTTGAATTTCATCAATTTCAATCATTTTTTTTTCACATTTTTTCTAAAAACGACGAATCTGCGAATATGGACAACAGATTGCGAAACTATAGGTAGTAAAAGATTGATGAAGAATCTGCGAAATGATGAATTTTGAGGTATTCCTGTAATACATATGATACGCATATGATACGTTAGCATTTTCAGCAACAGGCTTGGTAATGTCTCTCTTGTACTACCAGCTAGTTTGTATCAAGTTATATTTGTGATACTCTGGATTATTACATTTTTATAGTGATGTTTTCAAAAAAAAATTTTTTTTTTTACAAGTTTTTATTATTTATACAGGGGGTCTTCATTATCCAGGTATTCATTATCCGAGTACCCACATTTACGTGGCCAAATAATTGTAGAACCATACGGATAAATTCCCTGCACTTAGAGGTTACCATGGATAATGTACATGGAATGCAGAAGCGCAATGGAAAACCATTTAAATTTCCCTCAGACTTGCTGTCTCACTCACTTTCCCCTACCTCCAACACTCCACCACCACCATGCTCCACCCCCAACCCTGATGCCACACACACTCAGTCTCTCACTAACCATTGCCAGTGTTGAATCCATCTACAGTTTTCTGGTGTTTTCATTCTGATTTTGTTGATTTTTTGTGCTATTGTTGCAGCCATGACTTCAAAGCATACTGTTAGTGGTAAAACAGCTACTGGCCCTAAAAGAAAGCGTACCAGCTTATGGGTTAGATGTGAAATTAGATGTCATTAAGTGCAAAAAAAAATGGGGAATGAGTGATAAACATTGCTTATGCTCTTAACATCCCCAAAACTACCATTCATACCATACTTAAGAATGTAGCAGATTTAGAAGCAAAAGCTATGACAATGATAAGGCACTCTGAGATTAAAATAACACGCAGAAGGAGTGATGTTTAACATACTTTATTAACATATTTTTTAAGGTAAGGCACATAAAAGGGTTTAAAAAGTGTATTTTACAAATGTTTAACCATAATTTTGAGTGGCATTTATTGTGTTAAGGTCCCAATTAAACCTTATTCTCATTATTTCTTATGGGTTTTAGGTCCCCAGTCTAAGTGGATTCACTTAAAGTGGTGATTTCTTGGTTCCCATTATCCTCGGATAACAAGGACCCCCTGTACTTGTAGTTATATATTATTTTACATACAATATTATTATTATTATACATTTATTGTACAATAATTTAAAAGCTTTTATTCAGGTAAAAATTACTTTATACATGATATTTTAAACTTTTATCCCCCTAACCCCATTTATATTATGAGATAGTTCCAACCTGTATGATTTTGTGCTGCATGAGCTTTTTCAGGAACAGAACCTTTGTGCAGGTTAGGGGATCAAGTACTGTATAGTCCTTTAACTCGTACTCTGTTTTAGTGTCATTGAATATTGATTCACTAATTGAAGCCTCGCTAATACGGATTATATCCAGATTTTTATTATAATCATATAGTTAAATGATTCATTTTTTTATTTCTTAGACTCCATGCACTTGTATAAAAACACTTCATCCCTTCAGTTTTTAATATTCCACTACTTTTGGCTTGATTTCTAATATTCCTATTCCAACATAATTTGTCTTTGAAACCCCCAATAGTATTGTTAACTGTACATATATCCTGATGATTCATATCCTCTCTTAATATAAAGTTATCTTTCAAAACCCCAAAGAACTCGGATTGTCCTTTAAAACTCTCCCATATAAAGCAGTTTGGATCATTTCATATCAACTCAGCCACCCAAAACACTCATCATCTCAAATTTTAATGATATTTGGTATATTAGTGTATATATAGGAGAAACTGAAATCCCCCAATTATTAGAGCTGGTTTGAGCTTTGGTTGCTGAGATATAAGGTCACAAAGTTGTGAACTTTGACCTTTTTCTTGAGCCACTGGCTAATTTCAAATTGCAATTGCTATATGACTAAGGAAGCTAGAGTACTGATTTTGGTGTCATTTGAAAGCTCTTGAGTGGCCCTTCCTGCTACCTTCCATATAAAAACCTCTAAAATAAAAAATAAAAAGTTCTCTATAACCTTGGCCTTTGACCTTGAATAAAAAATATACCCTCTCAATTTTCTTCAAGATTTTGTACATATGTACTCTCAGGCAGGTGGAAGATGTGTTGAAAAGTTTGAGTGTCTGCAAGTTCTTCATGGAGATAATCCATTATGTGTGCATCTGAAAAGTAAAATAAAAACATTTTTTTTATAACAAATACGAGAATTGACTGATGCAGCCTCTATAATAAAATGCCAAATGGCTTGGTACCATTTCCTTGACCTTCTGTTGAATGGATACGTTGCACAGAGCTGATCAAATCTGTCAACACCACCCATATACTTGTTATATGAAACTTGAACTGATGGCTTATCTACTTTTCTGTTCCCTGATTTAGATTTTATTGATACTTCAGCTGTCCTACAATCTCCTATTGTTGACAACATATTAACTCTAACAGTATCTTGCCAAGTGCATGCAAGCATTGCGTTGTTCTCATTATGCCAAGTCACTGGTAACTCTCCCCTCTAGCTTGACTGCCTTCATATCTTGCAGCAGGCCCTTTCTGTTTGCATGAACAGTGCCACATGCTGCAGTGTTCTTCAGTATGAGATCATTATAAATGCTCACACTAGAATAGAAGTTGTCCATATATACTATATGTCCCTCATTTTCATTATCTTGAAGCAAGGACTGAACAACAGAAGAGCCAAAACCTACACCCTGCTGTTTATTAGTATCCTTCCCTGTGTAAACATCAAACTTTTTAAAAATACCCTGTGTGAGAATCACAGAGACCACACCTTGATACCCCATTTAGCTGATGGCTTTGATGGAAGATACTGTTTGAAATATAATCTCCCTTTGAACTTAAACATTGATTCATCGATGCTTATTTCCCTATTAGGAGTATAGACAGTGTTATACAAATTTTGTACTATGTTTATTATAGGCCTGATTTTATATAACCTATCATCATTATTCTCTCTATTTTCATTGTCTGTAAAGTGCAGACATGAATGGATTAATTCATACCTAATTCTAGAAAAGACATGACTAAAACCAAGTGTACAAGTTAACCAAAATTTGTCAGAAAAACTCTCGATAGGGTAGGCTGATGAACAATGTCCATTGCAATTTCCACTGAAATGAAAGCTTTTATTTCTTGGGGTGAAACATCTTTCCAGTTGCGATATTGTGACCTAGGAGGCAGGGGTTACATCTTTGCAATAATTGTTGCAGCATATTTATTAGTTTCTGTAGCTACACATGAATAAATTTCACCTGGAAATAATTTGGTAAAACATTCAACAGGGGACAAATTTTCAAATCCCATAACTCCATGGGTTTCAGTATAATCTCTTACACCTTTGAGCTATTGTGGATTATCAACCTTGACATTGCTTACTCTAGAGTCTAGACCAGTGGTTCCCAAACTTTCTCTTTCGTTACCCAAACTCTTGATTTCCTCCGTCCGTATTACCCCCTTCAAAGAAAGCACACACAAAATAACGAACTATTTTACACAGACATACACACTAGGGGTGTGCCGGATAGTATTTTTTACTATCCGGCCGGATACCGGATAATATCATTCAAATAATTCATAATTTTTTATATATTATTATTTAGCTATTACTTGAATAATTGACTATACTATCAAATTTTAATCACTATTTGATGTAAATTATAGCTATCTTTCAATAACTTTACTAATTACCTATATTTTATCCTTTTCAGGATTGTTTCATTGCCTAAATCATATAGCTATATAGCTAGTTAGTATTAGTTATAGGCTTACAGCAATATTTTAACATTATTTACCCCTAAAATGGCTAGTTTTATTTGGAAAATATTTACAATACATGAGACTAATCCAACGATAGCTATTTGCTCCCTATGTTCCAAACAGATTAAAAGGGGATCAGAGAAATTGGGTGCTAGGTGCTATAGCACAAAACCTTTGCACATCATGCAAAGATGCTGCATTCAAAAGAATATAAAGAAGTGTCTCAACTTAACAAATCATCTGAAAATCAAAATCAACCTATAGCGACCACCTCAATGGCTCCGAAGGAGAAAAAATTGTTTGCCATGGAAAAGCAACTCACGTTAGAAGAAAGTTTTTCCTTTAAGAAATTATGGGATATAAATGACTCAAAAGCTCAAGCTTTACATAAAAAGATAGGATTAATGATGGCACTGGACAACCATCCTTTTAGTTTAGTTGAACAAGATGGCTTTATAGGACTGATGGCCCACGTACAGCCAAGGTATTTGCTACAAATCGAACATATTTTTCAGAAAAAGTCATACCCAAAATCTATGAAGAACTCAAAGAAATTGTTATGAATAAATTGAAAGAAGGGAAATACATTAGCTTCACTTCCGATATTTGGACCTGCTCTTCTTCAAATGAATCATTCATTTCCTTGTCAGGTCATTGGATCATGAATGACTACACTCATTGTAATGCAGTATTGCATTCAGCTCATTTTTCAGGATCGCATACAGGAATTAATATAGCGGACAAATTGCAATCTATGTGGCAATCATGGAATATTGACAGATCAAGGCGTAATATATTGGTCGAGATGGAGCTTCTAACATAGCTTTGGGATGTGACCTTGCGGAAATACCTTCTGTTCACTGTTCAATTCATTTGCTACAGCTAGTGGTGAATGATGCATTAATGGCCAATGATCTATAAAAGATCTTTTGGCAAAGTGTCGACGTTTAGTGACACATTTTAACCACTCCCACTGGCTACTTCTGAATTTAAAGCTCTCCAAACACAACAGGGTCATGTTCCTCTTCTATTGGTACAAGATGTTTTAACGTGCTGGAACTCATCTTATTGATGCTAGAACGTATGGTTAAGTTGAAAAAATCAGTTCAAATATACCTTGCTGATCATAGTGAATTACTTGTTATTTCTCTAATGAGTGGTACTTGATTGAAAATCTTTTAAAGCTTTTACAGCCATTTTTTAAACTCACCCAAGAAATGAGTACAGAATATAGTTTCTCTCTACTGTTATCCCAAACATGTGCGCGCTTGAAAGGTTTCTTTCAAAAATTGGCCAGGATGATCAAGGAGTCCAAACTACAAAAGATGAACTGTTGAAGTCATTGCGGTCACGATTTTTGCCAATGAAAGCAATGAAAAAAGAAAGTGTCTAAATGTCTTAACAAATCGGAAGTATGCTCTAGCAACTGTCATTGATCCACGACTTAAATTTTTGTTTTTCAAAGATCAACAAAAGGAAAATATTAAGACATGGTTAATTGAAGAATAAATGAAATAAACAACCTAGAGAAAATTAGAGATAAATATTTGAAGAACAGGCTCACAGCAGCGACGATTCTAATTCTTCTTCCTCCTCAACAGAAGAAAAAAGGCAAAGTTTGATGATGATCCACTCTCTGCTTGTTTCAGGGAACTACACAAGAAAATTCAGAAAAGATTACCTGGTGAGAAAAGTTTAAAAAAAGCCGTAAGATGGCTTCATTCGCAGAAATAGCAGAGGAATTGGCAATATGCAAAAAAAACCATATCAGACAGACGCTATCTCCACTTGAAATTTGGAAAAATGAGAATCCTTTTCCATCTCTCAAGAAATTGCTCTAAAATGGCTAGTGAACAAGCATCTTCAGTTTTCTCAGAAAGAATGTTTTCCGAATACGGAAACATTTTTGAAGAAAAAAGAAGTACTTTGCTACCAAAGCGAGGGGAGATGCTTCTTTTTATCCATCACAATGGACGAAATTTGATTTAAACTTGTGAATCTAGTGTCTTGAACATAGTATTAATTTTTATTGTTTAATGTGAGTTTTTACTTTTTAAGGTTTTGCTATTTTAATAATTTCACTTACCTTACTGGTATATTTGATTAGGCTATATGTTTTATTTTTATATCTCAAATCTTAATAAAAGGTTTCGCTAATTCATATTTTTTCATATTGTAATTTGCAATATATATAAAATAAAAAATAAAAATAAAAATTAAAAAGTAAGGGAAGCTGGATCTTAGCTATACGTCACACTTTTAGCTGGACCAAACATTTTGCCTTTTAGCAGTGTTAATATAGTTACATACTAGTATGGTACATGCTTATTTATCAATTATTTTAATTTTAGATTTTTGTACAACTATATTCAACTTTTGCTAGCTAAAGGTTATGCAAGCTAAGATTGGAAAGGGGCGGGCCCAGATGTATTCCCATTACAAAAAAGACTATCATAAATATCCGGCTATCCGGCCGGATACTGACATCTATCCGGCCGGATACAGGATACCGGATAATAGCTGTTATCCGGCCGGATAGTGGTATCCGGCACAGCCCTAATACACACTCATACATACATACACAATATTATATATATATGAAAATTATTTCACGAAAGTAACATGTGAAAATATTTATGATGAATAAAACCACGAAGGAAGGAAACACAAAATGGTGCTCAAGCGCTTTCGTCAGTGTTCCTGAGGATGTCATTAGACGAAAGCGCTTGAGCACCATTTTGTGTTTCCTTTCCTTCGTGGTTTTATTCATCATATATATAATATATATATATATATATATAATATATATATATATATATATATTATATATTAGTGTGTCCCAATTTTTTGTTCCTGAAGTTTGTCATGCACACACCCCTAATTTCTTCCACTCATGAAAACATGCCAGCAAGATGAATTTCATTCATGTTCTTTAATTTTAAGGGTCCCTCAAACCATGTGTTACTATTGCTGAATGGCTACTCTCTACCTTATACTAATTGTAGCATATTTCTTTTCAGGTTATGGATACAAGAAAGCAGGAACTGTGTGTTGGTGGGGTGTTGCGAAATGAACCCCTGGAAATGCTGTGTCAACTCCTGACAGTGGGAGATGTTCTTCGACATCTGTTGTTCTTCACTCGGAAGAAAAAAATGTCCACGGCGGAAGCTGCCAATGTGGTAGCTGATGAGGTTATGGTGGTGTGGGCTTAGGCATCTATTCTGACCTCCCACAAGCCCAAGTGCGTCGAGAGGATCAAGGCCCTCTCCATGGACTATGAGAAGGTTGCCAGAAACCGAAACCATGGGGGAGAGAAGCAACTGGAGCGGGAAAAGGGATTCCAAGCCAACCTGAATACACTGTTCGAAACAGCTCATGCCAACGCCATGAAACTCATCAAAGTCCCTGAAGATCGAGACTTTCTGAATGACCAGCGAACCGTGCGGAAGATGTACATCGGAGGAGAGGACCTGGAGTTTGCTCGCAGGGCAGCGGAGCGGGAGAAACGCCGAGCAGCTGAAGAGAAGAGGAAGAAGAAAAGCCGCGAAGAGATGGACTCACTGCAAGCAAAAGGAACGGTGAAAAGTGGGTCTTCTTCTTCGGAGTCCATGGCCGAAGCATCCAATGATGATGTCCAATATTCCTCTCCTGGTCCTTCGGCTCCTCGATCCACTCCCAAGGAGGATCATCCAATATCCCAATTTTGCTGCAGCCCTGGATCGAACTGGAACCTCAGTACGCCAAGCGATGCACATTGTGGCTCCAGCACTCGCTGCCGCGGGAGTTGAGTTATCCTCGGTCACCTTGTCCAAATCAAGTCTTCACCATTCACGGCAGAAGTCCAGGAAGAACTTGGCAGCCGGAATCAAGACCGAGTTCAATCCTGATACGCCGCTTGTCATCCACTTTGATGGCAAACTCCTCCCTGATTCGGATGGAGGGAAATCGGATCGCATACCAGTGCTGGTCAGCGGGAAGAATCTTGAGAAGTTGTTGGTGATCCCAAAAATCCCTGACAGCACGGGACAGCGGATGGCTGGAGCTGTTCTGAAGGTGCTGGACGATTGGCCGCAAGTTCAACCATGGATTGCCAGTCTCTGCTTCGACCTGTTCTTCAGGTCTTCTGGCCCCGAAATTGCGCTGTTCGCTCGCTTCAAATCCCAATGGGAGTTCATCAACCAGAAGCAGGCTTCTCCATTCAACGGCAATGGCCCAAGCAACATCCTTTCTGAATGGGTGGCGTTGAAAAAAGAGCAGATTGTCCACTTCATTGAAGACCAGCTTGAAGTTGGCCACCCAAGAGATGATTACCAGGAGTTCCTGATCCTCGCTCTGGTCTTCCTCAATGGTCATGGCAAACGAGATCTCCGGTACAATCATCCTGGAGCATACCACCAGGCCAGGTGGATGGCCAAAGGCATTTACTGTCTTAAGATGTTCATCTTCCGAAGCCAATTCCACCTGACCACTCACGAGGTCCGGTCACTACGCAGGATAAACGTCTTTGCCATCACCATCTACCTCCAGAGGTGGTTCGAGGTTCCATTGATGGCGGATGCGCCCGTCAATGACCTGGAGCTGTTGGAGGACCTAGAGCGGTACAAGGCAGTGGATCATGATGTAGGTACCGCCGCATTGATGAAATTCCGGGGCCACCTCTGGTACCTAAGCGAAGATTTAGCCGGACTCGCTATGTTCTCCTCCAAAACCACTGATGCAGAGAAGACGGCAATGCTCCAAAACCTGCACAAGAAGACCGAAAACCCAAAAGATCTGCGTCGGCTGGAGGGAAAGAGTGTCTTGACCGTGAGACGGTCAGATTTGAGCACCTTGGTCACGAAAAGGACTCAAAACCTTTTTCATTGCCTGAAGCTGCTGGTTCCAAAAACCCCCAAAGATCTCGAAGGATGTGCACCATCATTGAAGTCTGTGAACGACGCGGCAGAACTGGCGGAAGATTTCAACGAGGGCCTGACAAAAAATGAGGAGGAATGGCAGCTCGTGTACCAAGTCGTCGAATACCACCGCCAGCAGTTCCCCTCAGCAGACAAAAAGATCCTCTGTCCCCCGAAATGAAATGTGCCATTAGGAAGAATTTCCATTTCCTTTAATTTAGTCCTTAGAAAGAATTTACATTTCATTCTTCCATTCTAGAATGATTAATGCTGAGCATTTACGTTTGTTCATATAGGGTCAAATAAACAAGGTCAATGAGGGACCCTTCCCTCCTAATAGGCCAATGAAATTTTGCCCATTTTTTCCTTTCTTCAAGTGTAATTAATTAAAGGGGTGTGCGATTTGACTCTTGCAAATTTTTATTTTCACATGTGAGGCTGGTACACCTAATATATATATATATATATATATATATTATATATATATATATATATATATATAATATATATGTTCTTGTACCCTGTGGTGAATGGACGTGTTGTTTTGCTCTCTCTATTTAACACCCAAATTAGAAGGGAATAATCTACTCGGCGGTTTATTCTGTTGCACCCGAAAGTGTATAAAGTATCAGTGAATCCGTGCATATAAATTATAAAGTGAATTTCATTAAATAAAGAAAGTGCGATATAGTTTACATAATTTATCACCAATTTTTAACGTATATATTCAAAATGAAATACGGTTGGCATTCGAGAAAGTTTGAAACAAAGCAGGAAAAAGGTCATAAACACAAAGGTCAGAAAACCCTCGAAATACCCTCGACCATCGAAAGGAAAGAAACAGAAATAAAAAATAAAATAAATAAAGAATTTGTGTGGGTATTTCTTCTTAAGCTAATTAAGGAATATCATGGAGATGGGTCCAAATTCTCACTTAATCTGTAATTTGTGCAATTAGTAACAACGGAAAGCCTAGCGTTAGGTGTGGATTTCTGTCAACGATTAAATGACTTTAACTGCATGAATTGGAATGATCGGGAATAACTCTTGTCTTGACTGCGAAACAAGTCGTGGGGATCAAATTTCATGTGGCTCATGTACACAGACTGTAAATTCTTTTGCGGTCTTTAAAGAAATGGAGATAGCAGACTCGAAAGTTACAAAAAGAATAAATATGGGGATGCATGTGTCCAAATGGTCCAACGAAAAACAGGGTGGATGAGAGAGAAGACGAAATAACGATTACAGCATAATAATGAACAACAATTTAATAACAAATAACGATATAAACAATGTAATGGAAGAAGACATAGATGAAAGGAAAGAAATAAGTAAAAGTGGCGAAGTAGAAGACAAACGGCCCAACGAGCGAAATGATAAAAAGATAACTAAAAACGTAGAAAATAAACAGCCAAAGAAAAATAATGATAATGCCAAAACTAAGACTTGGTAAATAATAAGAAAGAAAGCAGAAGCGTAGAAAATATTGGATGCAATACTACGCGAAAGAAAACTGCAGATATCGGGATGGGCAATGCATATATGCACATCCCACATTATGCAAAATGCATTACACAAGTGGATATTGCAAGTTTTGATAAGAAATGCATGTTCTACCATCTTACGGTCTGCAACACTTATGAAAGATATGGGAGGTGCAAATACGAAAAAAAATGCCGATACCACCACCCTCAAAGGAACGCCCAAGGGAACAGAAAAAATGACATCAAAGAAGAGTGGAAATTTTTTAGATGCAGCCAACACATTTCAGCTGCTAAATACTCTCCAGCAATTACAAAACCAGCTGACAAATATAAATATAGAAATCCGAGAGCCGGACAGAAGGTACGAACAAAGACACTTCATGCCAGTGGTGGCTCATGGGTATTTTACTTAGGCATGCAGTCACATGCATTACAGTGTAGTACTATTAGATAAGCTGTATTTTGTCTTTTATGGTATTCTTATGAGTTATGTAGTAACCGAGGATAGAACCAATATTATATTAATAATATTAATAATAATTTTAACTTTATTTTTTTAACTTAAATAATAATTTTAAATTCATTGAGTATATTATTTACGCATGCAGTGCATGCCTTGCATTCATTAAGAAGCCGCCCCTGCTTCATGCATTATCGGGACAACAGGTACCGACAAAGATAAAAGAGGTAAATTCTCGGAGGACCACAAGGCAACGAAACTGGCACCCCCATCAGAAAACAAAGCGGAACCACCTGTATACGAAAAAGAAAGAGAAAAAATAAAAATAATCCTAGCCAACATACAGGGCCTTAAATCAAACCAGTCCACAAACAAGTTGCATACCTGAAAGGACTCATGCACATGCCTCACGGAACTCATCTAAAGGACTGCCAGGCAAACTGTGAAAATTGTGAGTCCTGTATTGACAAAAAAGAATACAAATTGACAACTATAACATCCTCCGAGCCGACAGAACAGTGAGCATAAGGAGGATGTGCTATTTACACACGCGAAAGGCACATAGCAGAAATGGTTATAAGTACCTCAAACAACTACGTAGAATGTGTAGCAGCAAAAATTGAAAAATTAAAATATGGTACTAATTGTAATGTACAGACCCCCAAACATGCCAACCTCAAATTTTTCAGTTCCATTACAGAGGTAAGAAACTTAGTAAAAGATCTACACTCTCCAACCCCAAATATTTTTCTCTCTGGTGATTTTAATTTCCCATTCATGAATAATAAAAGGATAGGAAAAAATATATGTATCCACCAGGACAAGGGGGGCACACGAGAAGACCAGGAGCAGGTAAAATGCTACTAGCTTTAGCTGATGAATTTATGTTAACGCAAGAAATAACAGAAAACACAAGAAAAACAACTGCCTAGATTTAGTATTCACAAACAACAGTAATCTAATTGATAATGTAGAAATCTCCCCAACTATGATATCAGACCACAATATCATTGAAATAACAACTAATATAAAGGCAACAGGAAAGGAAAGAACACGCACAACAGAACGAAGCAAATTCAAAATTTTTAATTTTCACTCCAAAGCTATAAACTAGGAAGATGTGACATCCAGCATGGAAGTAATAGATTGGAAAACCATTTTCGAGGCCAAGACAATGGAAGAGATGCTAATGACATTAGAGGAGAAGATGTTAGAAATTGTGGAAAAACATGTCCCAAAGAGGAAAGAGAAGCAGGTTCGAAAGACAAAAGAGGGCATTGTTCCGAAAGAGAAAAAGAGTGACTGCAAAATTAAGTAATTGTAAAGATGACAACATCAGAAAAATATTAAATGATAAACTACAAAGTATCGATGTCGTCATACAGGAACAAATCGAGAAGCATACAGAAAAAGAAGACGACGCTATAGAAGCGATAAAGGTTAACTCAAAGTACTTCTATAATTTCGCAAAAAGAAAGTCGAAAAACCAAGCGACTATCGGACCTTTAAAAAATGAGAACAGTGATTTATCTGATGATCTAACAGAAGTATCTGAAATATTAAAAGCTCAGTATGAATCATCTTTCAGTATCCCAAAAACTGACAAATTGATTTGCGATAGAAATGCGTTCTTTGAAGAAGAACCACAAGGGAAAGTATAACGGATTTTGACTTTACGATGGATGATATTACACAAGCCATAGGGAAACTAAAAACACACTCAGCGGCAGGACTGGATAAATGGAATGCCACACTGATCAAAAACTGCAAGAATGCAATTGCTGAGCCCCTATACTGGATATGGAGATGATCATTAGACACGGGAGAAATACCGGGCATCCTGAAGAGCGCGAACATAGTCCCAATATATAAAGGAGGAGATCGATCCCAGGCCAAAAACTATAGGCCAGTGTCGCTTACATCTCATCTCTCTAAAATATTTGAAAGAATAGTTAGACAGAAAATCTATGACTTTTTGGAAACTCAGAAAAAATTCAATGATAACCAACACGGGTTTCAATCAGGCAGATCATGCCTATCACAACTAATGGAACACTACAACATTATTATTGATTCACTTGAAAGTAATGAAAACTATGATGTACTATACACAGACTTTGCTAAAGCGTTCGACAAGTGTGACCACAGAATCATCAGTGGTGGGCACCATTAACCAAAAAGTTAACTTCGTTAACCGCTAATCTGTTAACCAAAAAGTTAACTTTGTTAACCGCTAATCCATTAACCAAAAAGTTAACCATTAATCCGTTAAACATGCCGATAAACCGTTAACGTTAACTTTTATTATAAAAAAAATGAAAAATAATATATATATAATTTAATTTTCCCTCTTCTTCTCGTTCTCCATTTAGCTTGCGCAATGTTGCAAAGCGCAAGCGCAATCTTGTGTAAACACATGAGTTCAAGTTCAAATATTTCCACATAAATTAAAATAGTCATCCATAAAATTGAAAGAAAACCAAAAGAAAACGATGTAGACTTATGCCCCTTTTGTCCTGTTGGTACTTAGAAGTTGACTCAATAAATCCTTTATTATTTCTCACTTAAAAATAATAAACAAGAACAACAATTGTTTGAAGCATTCTTGAACATTTCAAGAACAAGATAAAAAATAAAATAACCCTTACCTTTGTTATTTGGAACAGATATGGCACAGAATATTTGGGAAGTAATTGCACTGAAATTTCTTCGGTCTTCACAGCAGAGATAGTAAAGAGTAAACAGCCTCTGGCGCCACACGCTCACATTTACTTCTCAACACCATCTATTATCTCATAAAGAAACTAATTCACATTGGGACTTGAAAGTACTGGCAGGATCAACCGGTTAAAAATAATTATGGAGATTTTAAAGATGTGGTACCTAGAAGTACCGCCAGGACATAAAGGGTTTAGGTGAAAACGCTCCCATTGTAAGACATCAATTGGCTTAATTTATGTCATCAAAGTGACATGAGAATTGAAATCTTACCTGATCAGTTTTATGGTTCTTGAAATGTATCAAGGAGACTACTAATAAGGTACTCACAGACATATTATAAATATACATAACTTACTTGACAATGATTATTTTAAAATATTCACTAGCACAAACATGTTGCGCAAGAGACAGACTGCAAATGAAACGAATGTAGTTATTTGTTGTAATTGTTACATATATATTATTGAAAGTGCCTTAAAATGCTCGTGATATTTCTTGAAAGAAGTTGAAACATTCAACTCAAATGGCAAATCTTTCGGCCTGATTTTACAGTCGACCATGTTTTGCTCAAACCAATGCCATAAATAACTACCATATTTGGTAAGACAAATTGTGGCGATGGAAACAAATATATCGCCTGATTTTGCACTGCGGAAATGGAAATTCGTTCATCACTATTAACAGTGGCGGATTAATTGCGCACCTGCTCAGCACTGAAAATAATAGAAACTTTTAAATGTTTATTTATGAATTTTTTGGGTTAACGGACTTGAGTTAACGGAAGTTAAATGTAACGGAAGTTAATTAGTCCGATAATGATTTTCAAAGTTAACTTAAAAGTTAAATCGTTAACGAAAAAGTTAACTTCGTTAATTAACGATTAATGGATTAACCGTTTGTGCCCAGCTTTGGGAATCATAATACATAAACTGAAATATATGGGAATAATAGGAAAAGTAGGGAAATGGATATATAATTTCCTTAGTGAGCGGAGGCAAGTCGTTACAGTATAAGGAGTATCTTCATCAGAATCAGAGGTCCTCAGCTCAGTACCACAAGGAACAGTATTAGCTCCACTACTCTCATAATCATGCTAACTGACATAGATGAGGACGTTACCAGAGACAGCACAGTAACATCCTTTGCGGATGACACAAAGATCAGTAGAAAAATAAGAAACCCAGAAGACATAGGATCTCTACAAACTGATATAACAAAATCTACAAGTGGACTGAAGACAACAATATGAAGTTTAACACCGAGAAATTTCAGCTATTACGGTATGGAAAAAGAGAAGACCTAAAGTGCATGGAATATTATACCCCAAAGGGACAGGAAATTCAGAGAAATTCCAGAGCAAAAGATTTAGGGGTTGTAATGATAGATGATGCGAAATTTGAAACACAAAATAAGATAGCAGTAAACAGAGCAAAGAGAATAACGGGTCAGATATTGAGAACCTTTAAACGAAGGGATAGGAATGTAATGATTCCTCTACTGAAAACCCTGATCATACCCAAATTAGAATACTGCTCGGTCCTAACTTCCCCATATAAAAAAGAAGACATTAGACAGCAGGAGGGGATCCAAAGAAGCTTCACAGCCAAGATCAATGGGTGCAAAGAACTAAATTACTGGGAAAGATTACGAGAACTAGACCTATATTCACTGGAAAGGAGAAGAGAGAGATACACCATTATTTACACTTGGAAAATAATGGAGAAACTAGTCCCTAATCTTACTCTGAATCCCATAACTCCCCAAACAACGATGGAAAGTAGAAGCGGTAGACTGTGACGTATTCCCAAATTGAAGGCGAGACAGGGAACATCCTTAACCCTGAAAGAAAATAGTTTTGTAGTGAGAGGACCAAAACTGTTTAATCAGTTGCCCAAAGACCTAAGAAACACGAAGGGAGTTGCAGTGGAAATCTTCAAAAGAAGACTAGACGCCTGGCTCAGAACAATCCCCGATGAGCCGGGCGTACCTGGCTATGTGAGGTGGAGAGCGCAAGAATCCAACTCACTACTTCACCAGGCCAACTCGAGAGGAGGGGCGACAAGCTTGATCTTCGCGAAATGAGAAATCATCGCGCGGAACCTTTGTAAGGTTGTAAGGTAAGGTAAGGTAATAATTTTATATTTATAAACTTGATAAATATATTTTTTCTTTTTTTTTAAACTGCCGCCTCCATTACCCCCCTAAAAATCATTCATTAGCCCCCGGGGGTAATTTACCCATAGTTTGGGAACCACTGGTCTAGACCATGGAGGAAGCTGACTGGTGGTGTTGGTGACTGTGCTGGGGGTAGGCCTAGGTGCTGGCTCATCATCATCTTCCAGTGTCATCACTGTCACTATGACTGGGGGCATCATTATCATTCACAGCATCATCAATATCTGAATCCTCATCTTCGCTTTCAGACATGGCAAAATGCTCCAATATATCACATATTTCAGCTTGAGTGAATGGTCTCTTTCACTTTGAACTCAGTGTGGTTGATGGATGAAGTGGAAGGAAGTTCAATCCACATTGATGCCCCTGTTCCTTTTGCAGAGGAAACTCGTCTGAACCGGTTTCAACCAGATCAGAACACGTTTAGGGGTCCCAAGATTTGACGCTTCAGATTGCTTAGGTATTTCTAATTTCAGCTGTTCTAGTGTTAGTTGACTGCCTTGCTTCCTGACGGAAGGGTGCACTTCTCTCTGTCCTTCGTGTCAGTTGTTGAGTTTTGTACTCTTTCCTAATTCGTATATTTCCTCATTGCAGATAAACATGGCAACTCGAAGCAAGAAAGAGGTTTGGCTCATTGGACACCCGAATAAGGAGATCCTGGGTAGCCACCTGCCAACGAAGTTGCAAGTCTTGCAAAAGTGCTTCTTCCATCAAAAACAGGAAAACCTAGGACAGAGAAAATGTCTGAACCTCTGTTTGGATGCTGTGATGGTGTTCTGGAAAAGAGCAAGGATCCCTACTATGAGGTGGGACAGCGCCCTTTGGAAAATGGAAGCTCTGCTCCAGCGTTATGACAAGTTGTGAAAAGCAGGAACAGATCTGAGGAGAGCTGTCGTGTTGTGGAGGACATGTTCAAGGCGGAACTCAAAAACAAAATCCTCGATATTGGTCATTCCAATGTTTTTTCTATGATGACAAACAAGGAAGACAAGCTCTTCTACAAGAGTCAGCAGGAGGACCCAACAGAGAGCAGTATGGGATCAGTAGACATGAAGCTGGCCCAAATGGAGAGTAGGAAAAGGCATCGAGAAGAACAGCAGGAGGAGAGACAACACTGGGAATTCGAGTGGGCCAAGACAGTTACAGAAGCTGCTACTCTTGAAGACAGCTCCTCGTCCTCGGCATCGTCATCTGCGGAAGATGATCCCTCCTTGGCAGCTTCCACGTCTGCTTCATGTCCTTCTCCGAGGAAGCAGTTGAGGAACCTCATCACTCAGGATGTGGCTGGCGTGTACGACTGGATGTACATTTCTTATTGTGATGCAGCGATGTCCTACGCCATCATCGCGCAATCCTTGGTGCATGATTTGAACGAGGTATCCATCTCCTCTTCCACAATGTATCATGCTCGCCAGTCGCTTCGGAAGCAAGCAGCAGAGGCATATCAAGAGGGAGAATTCTGTCCTGAGGAGCCCTTGGTGTTGCACTGGGATGGAAAAATGCTGCCTGAAATCACAGGTGATGGATCTGTGGACCGGATTGCTGTGCTGGTCACCGGGAATGGCCAGGAGAAGCTGCTTGGAGTTCCGAAAGTTCCAGCTGGCACGGGAGTGGAGACAGCACGCGTCTGCATTGATCTTGTGCAGGAACACGACCTGTCCGAACGAATCAAGGGGTTATCATTCGACACAATAGCATCGAACACCGGGATTCACATGGGAGCCTGCATCAAGATTAAGGAGGGTCTCGGGAAGCAACTTCTTTACCTAGCATGCAGGCACCATATGTACGAAATTGTCCTGGCCCAAGTCTTCCGGTCTTCGATGGGCCCCACCTCTGGGATTTCTTATCATCACTGCTATTGATTCAGATAGCTGCAGCATCGCTGGACCTCTTCAGGGTCTCAAGGACTGAACTGTCCTTGTCGTGAGGGAAGCTCTGGCTTCTGGTCAGCCGCGGGATGACTACCAAGAACTTCTTCAACTGGTTATCCTCTTTCTCGGGGAAGAGACTGTCGCCAATGTGCCACTGTGGAAGCCAGGAACATACCACCATGCGCGGTGGATGGCGAAAGCCATTTACGGATTGAAGCTGTACCTCCTTCAGGACCAGTTCAGATGACTGGGCAGGAGCTGAAAGGAGTCACAGAAATCTGCCTGTTCGTCGCCCTGGCCTACGCAAAGGCTATTAGTTGTGCGACAAGAGCAGAGCAGGCCCCACGTGTGGATCTGGGTTCTTGCTGGACCTGGAAATACTGCAGGAAGATGCCGTGATCGTCGACATCGCCAAGCAAGCGCAAGCGGCCATGAAATGACACCTCTGGTACTTCTCCGAGATGCTGGTTGGCTTGGCATTCTTTGATCAAAGGGTTCCTCAGGAAGAGAAACAAAGGATGCGAGAGAACCTCGCCAAGCCGGCATCGAGGAAAGCGTTGAAGTGTCTGGAGGGGAAGACTGTCCTTGGCTCCTTCAAAGGAAAGAAGATTTCGGATTTTGTTACCTCGAGGACGAAGGATCTCTTCACCACACTCGGGATCAACGGCGCCTTTGTCGAAAATCCTGCTTCATCTTGGAAAGCGACCCACACTACCAAACAGGCCTAGCTAGGGTCTGTGTCCTGACTGTGGTGAACGACTCGGCTGAATGGTGGATCGCTCTCATTGAGAAATTCAATACTGCCCTAACAATGAAGGAAGACAAACAGTAGGCCTACCTGCTGAAAGCAGTTTTCAAGAACAGGAAGGATTTTCCGAAGAAGCAGAAGGGGGAAATGATGAAGAAGTGATGAGTCTGTGCTCTCTGATGTAAGGCGTGATTTCTTGGGACCCCTTATTGTTGTCGAAGGAGTCTCATTTTTGGCCAGGAGTGATAAATATGTAAAATGAACACGGGCATCTATGTGGATTAAAAATATAATGTGGTTCTCATTTATGAAACCCTAATATATATATATATATACACAGGGTGATGTATCAGGGCCAAAAAAGTAACGTGATACAATACTTGATACATTGGCAAAAATGTATCTTGTTACGATACTAGATATATGAATAATATATGTATCATGATATGATATATATATATATATATATATTATTATGAAACTGAATTACTTTCTATTTTTATTGAATTTTACAAACAGTGACTTCTCAAACAATTCATCAAACATTCTGTTTCTCTTTGAAGGAGAGAGATTTCCAGCTATGCTAAAAAGTCTCTCAACCAGAGCACTTGATGGCAGTGTAGTGTTGTATTTTATGAACAGTTCTTTTATCAAAGGATACATATGTAATTGTTGAATGTCTGATGAATTATTCGCTAAATAACACTGGCCAACAAAATGAAACTTTTTTCTCATCACAAACATGATCACACTTTTCTTAATGCATTTTTCGCGCTGATTCCGAATCTGGTTTTTTCTAGCACGTATAGTTATATAGATACACTGGTTTTGATATTGCTATAAGAAAATTTATGGATGTATAGATCACACTTAGGAATGCTAAACAACAAATACATCATATACCTTATTCAATGTACTTATAAATAAAGAATATATACATTATTTTATTAAAAGCGCTGTGAGTGTGATTTCCTTTTGTAAATTTGGCTGGATTGTCACAATACAGCATCCAACAATGGTCCACCATCATGCTTTCATTCCAATATCCTTGGTAGCGCTTCTCCATCATCTGAATATCTTGATGGAAGTGCTCTCCTTGCTCGTCACTCACTGCACCAAGGTTTTCAGGAAAGAAATCTAAGTGGGAATGCAGGAAGTGAATTTTTAAGACATTCGACACTCCATTTCTTTGAAGGCATCAAGGAGGTTCTTGACTCCATCCTTATACGCAGGTGACTTGTTGCTTCCAAGAAAGTTTTCACATATCCATTTGAACGACAGCCAAGCCTTCAATTCCAGCGGACTTAGGACTTTTTCAAATTCAGTGTCATTCAAAACCTCCCTTATTTGTGGCCTAACAAAAATTCCTTCCTTCAATTTTGCTGCAGTAACCTTCGGAAATTTCCTTGAAAGGTATGGGAACCCTTCAGAATTGACATTACCTATTGCTTTAACAAAATTCTTCATTAAACCAAGTTTAATGTGAAGAGGTGGCAGATAGATCTTTTGGGGATCCACTAAAGGGACAGACTGGACATTGCTTATCCCTGGGACATATGTATACTAAGTGGCCAGTCACTTTTGGTGTAATGTTCTATAGTGGTGCGACTGTCCCACAGGCAAAGGAAACAACAAAATTTTGTGAATCCTGACTGCATACCCATAAGCATTCCTATAACTTTTAGATCTCCACAGACATTCCATTGATGACTGTCGTATTTGATTGCCTTAAGTAGTATATCCATATTGTCATATGTCTCTTTTAGATGGACGGAATGGGCAATGGGGATGGATGGCATTATATTACCATTATGCAAAAGAACTGCTTTCAGGCTTCTCTGCGACGAATCAATAAAGAGGCGCCACTCAGATGCCACATACGTCTGAGATATGGCTGTAAATAGTCCATTGATGTCATGGCAATAACAGAGAGGACCATCTACTGAAAAGAATGCTGTTAATTCAAAATTCCACTTTCGGTAGTAACTAATACGAACATTGTTCTCAAGTAAATTGTTCTCCTTTAGTCTTGAGGCGAGAAGCTCTGATTTTCTTTAGACAGCGATAAGTCTCTAACAAGATCATTCGACTGTCCTTGGGTTAACTTTTTAGGCTCTAAATGTCTACCTTCAAAAGTGTACTCTGGTTCTGTAGATGGTCCGGAAATGCCAGTTGCACCTTCATCACTTTCCATGTCATCTATGATAGAATCTAGCCTATCACTTGGGGGAATTGGAATGGGCAATGTTTCATCATGTTTTACTGGTCTACGTGCTGAATCCAAGTTTGGATATACAATCTGGTGTTTGTTCTTGACAGAAAACCCCATTAAGTTCACACTACAAAAATAACAGTCTTCATGATGATCTCTCGGCTCCCTCCATATCATGGGTATGGCAAATGGCATTGAAGCTTTCTTTTTGTTAAGCCAATCACGTAATCCATTTGAACAGCCAGAACAGATTTGATGTGGCGCCCATGGTTTATCTTGGTCACCTAGATGGCAACCAAAGTATAGCTTGTATATTTTCTTAATGTCGGTTGTAATACTTCGTCGCTGTGTTTTAGTTGTCAACTGGCGCATACGAAACAGAACTTGTCGGGGTCATTCTTACATTGTCGAGGCATGTTGACTGACCTGAGCAAACTATAAATTAAAAAAAAATGTACACCAACTTGACACAACAAGTTCTTGGACTGGACTGATCTTTTGACACACAAAGCATGGTATTGTTGCTTGAATCACAATGCTGCTAGACGTAAAAGCTCACACCTGAAGTACATAAGATGTATAATTAAGATAATTGAAATAAATAAGATGAATAAACTAAAAAAACACAATAAAATAAACACAATAAAATGTTGAAATATTAGTATTTTGCCTATTTAAAATGGTTAAATCTGTGTAGTTATATATATGCCTTCATCTTGAAAACTATACGTGCTAGAAAAATTCTGAATGCAGTTTTGGAATCAGCATGAAAAATGCTATCCAGCCACCACAAATTTTACTCTGATGAAAAATCTTTGTTGACCAGTGTAATTAGATAATTCTTGACGAGGTTTGTTCTCAGTCTTACAAGCACTAGATACCATGACTCTGGGAGTAGGATTGGGGGATAGGGAGGGGAGAAGATGGAGAGGGGAGGGAAAAGATCACTGACTGAGTCTATGATAAACTATATTGCATTACTGACACTTATTTGTATTGTATCTTTTGATATGATACAAATAATAAAAAATGTATCATGATACGATACAAGATACAGAAAATGTATCGTGATACTATGCCACCTTGTATGTATATATATAATTCATTAGGGCACTCATAATATGACGATAAACCTAGAAAGTTAATCAGCCAGTGTATTGTTCAAACACTCATAAAAATGATGGAAAGTCTACTAAACTAGCCCAAACAATGTCTATTATACATCATATATGACACGTTTCATTTATATTTCAAAGTATAACATATTTACGGTACTTAAAAGAAATAATAACTTAAATTTTTTTATGAAAAAGCAAATCAATGCATCTTCAACACACTAACTAGCTGTGATTAAATGGCAGTGTCTGCCAGTTTGGTGAGAGACTGACTCATCCAGTAGATGGAAGATGTCACCAGAGATGAATTTGGCAGTAAATTACACTTCATGGTTAAGAATTGCTTTATGCAGCCAAAAGAAACATTTATTGAAGGTCATGGAGAAAAGTTGATTTCAGCACTTTAGGACAAAAACATTTTGGACAACTTTAGTCACCCAACACAGCCAGAGAGTTAATATTGTACAGTAATCCCTCACTTCATGGAATTTTGCTTTAATGGAGATGATTAACCTCTTCACTATGAGGCTGTTGTGCCAGGAGCCAGGAGCATATACAAGTACATTTTTTTTTCCCCACCTGCCACCTCAGCCTACGCATCATAGTTTTTTTTGTTTGTTCATTGACATTTGGAAATATGATATTCAGTATGGAAAATTTTTCTTTCTATTTTACTATGCACTAAAATATTTCTATTAACATATAAACGTTTTATATACCTATGTTCTTTATGTGTGCACCAAAATATTCTAATATACGCTGTTCATACATCATCATATGTAACTGCTTACATACAATTATAGGATTTATTGTCTTTGCTCACTTTCCATGCTAGTATACTATTTTAGAATAAATAATAGAAAGAAAACCTGTACATGCAAAATGTTGGGTATGTTAGTACATAAAGAATAGAAAGGAAATTTTACATGTTAATTAGATATGCAGAGTTCATAATTATGACCTATGAGTATATTTATAAAATATAAAAATATAAACAATGTTTTTGTACTAACATATCTAGCATTTCATGTGTACAGGTTTTCTTTCTATTACTTATTTTAAAATATTATAATACTAGCATAGCAAGTGAGCAAAGAGTTGGAGGCAAAGCAAAGTCCCTGATTGGTAGTTTACAAAAGAGGTGGGGCTTAGCTTCTCAGCCAGCAAAACTTAGAGGTGAATTTTAATCTTACCACAGAGATACTGCCAGCCTCACCAGGACCCTATACCCCAAGGCAAAATATGATGTACCATACTGGATATGCCATTAGATGTTGCTTAGGATATATTTATGATTTTTACGATGTAAAGAGTATGTCATTGTAGTGAAGATGTTAATAAGGGAAAAAAAAATTCAGTGTAATAGAAGTAAGCTTCATTATAATGGAAATTTAAGTTTAAAAGATCAAAAACTCAGTTACTAAAATATCTAATCTATTCTAATTTTACACAGGCAGTGGGTCATAGTAGCAGCTCATGCTCACCACAACCTTCCCTCCCTCCCACCCTCCCACTGCCTCACATGTCTCTATTGATAGACACCCTTATTCTTACTTTTTTCTCACTTTATTATTAAGTACTATACAAATGTAAAATACAGAGTATTTTAATAAGTTTTGTTGCATTATTATGTGTGTGTGTTACATTGTAGAGTTAAGATTTTGTTCCATAGGAGCATATCTCCAATATATATACAGGGTGTACATAAAGTCAGGATCTATTTTTGTGAAGCACTTGGAAATTATATGGAATTCAATCCTAAAATGATAAAGCGGTAACATTTATTAAATAATTAAGAGTAGGATTCGACGTGACACCCATCAGTATCCCTGCACAGCTCAAATCATTCCACAGCATTTCTAAACACATTCTGGAGCATTTGCAGGGTTATGTTATCTGCAGCAGTTCGTATACGTGTACGTAAGTTTTCAAGACTCGTAATCTTCGTCTGATAGATGTGCAATTTGATAAAGCCCCATGCAAAGAAATCTAAAGGGGTTAAATCTGGTGATCTCACTGGCCAAGGTCTGTTGCTTCCACGTCCGATCCAGCGATTTGGAAAACATCCATTTAGATAATCCTGAACAATTTTGGCATAGTGACAAGGAGCACCATCATGTTGATAGATGACGGTACTAACAATCCTATCCCCAATCAGCTGAGGTTCAAGGAATTGCTGCAACATGTCCAGATAAATAAGCCCTATAACTGTAGCTTCAGCAAAGAAAAAAGGACCATAAACCTTAGATTTTGCTAAACCCATCCAGACATTAACTTTAGGTGAGTCTTTCCCAATTTTGGACGAAATCATTCAGTCTCATCTGCCCAAATTCAACAGTTATGGTGATTTACTTTTCCACACGTATGGAAAGTGGCTTCATCACTAGAGAGAATGGGGTCATTCCAGCTCAATTGGTACACGGGTGGTCGGGTGACCATCTCCGATTTTCTTCAAATTTTCAGGGTTGATTCATACACCATTCAATAGCTTAAATCTAAAATTTTAGCTTCCTCAGTCAAAAACTTTTAATTTTATGGTCGCTTAAATGGCCCTCACCTTCGACAAAAAATGCCTATGTTGGGCTTGATCGGCCAATGCCTTCATTTTGAGAGGCCTTGAAAAGTGTCTTCTAATAGGAGTAGAAGCTTCAAATTTGTCAAGCCAATACAACTTCTGGTGGGCTTTTCAATTTTGCAAGCTAAAAGGCTGTGGAACAAATAGTTTCTGAGTTAAAGGGCTTAAACATGGCTCCATTTTGAAGTTTGCATCAATTCCTCCCACTTTTACGACTCTACCATTTTAGTTCTACATCAATCACAGCTGTTTTAATACTCCTAATAGTCTCTATGGGTTGTAAATTTATGAGTGAAATAAAAAAATAACCAAAAAAGGATTTATTTCTATTTTTAAAAATTTCCAAAAGTTGATTTTTTCACAAAATTTGCAAAATTAACATCAACTTTGGGGCTTATATAAAGGTGTCCAAAATTAGTCAGGGAGTTGATACTTCTAGTAAAGAAAGATACATATGTGTACAAAAACATATATTAAGGAATAGATCTCAACTCAACTCCTTCATATAGTTTTGGCTATTCAAAGAAAAGTACTTTTTGTGAAAAATTCTGAATTTTTCAAAATTTTGAAATGTTTAAATTTCTTTTTACAACATTGAATTATAATTTTACTTCCATTTTATTACTTGGTAAGTTAATTCACAAATGTTAAATTATCTAAATAAGTTTTACTCATAAAAAAGACATAATATATACCCTAGATTATTACTGCATTTGCAGTTAACACAACAGATGGACCAGCTTGTAGGCTCAATACTTGGATCTACCTAAGTAAATCATGTAGAACCATGTTCTACTGCTCTTTAAGCACTTCCTAGTAATTTAAATTATGCAGTTAGTACAGATAAACTAGCAGTAACCACCATTTTCAGTTCAAAACCTTAAATTTAAGTAGCTTTGTTGTATTACTTCCCTTAATACAAGTGTACAGTACTTAGCTATATACAATAATGATTCCTGAGTTTTTAAGCATGTGATTATTGGCTATAAGTTCATATTCTTTTTTTAATATGTGTTGTTTTATGTAAATTCGTATGTAAACTTATATAGCTAATAACTCTTATGTTTAGACACTGACTCAGGAATTTATTATTGTACTCAGGCTTTAAGTCTGATTGTCTTCAACACTCCGTGGCCTCACAGCCATAAATTGGCAATTTATTATTCAGCTTGATACAGGTCTGTAGTTACTTAGGCTTTTTTTTAAATACTCCTCAATTTTAGATAAACAATCATTTGATAACTTGTACTGTCTCCCCATTTTCCAGCAACTGTAGGTGGTTCAATTGAACCAAAACATGTTGGAATGGAATCCAGCAAATGTCCTCTTGTTTAGGCATTTAAAAAGATTCTT